>BSBK01003462.1:967500-1567500 GCA_027943335.1 Chamaecyparis obtusa
GTTTTGAATTCTGAAAATTCTTTTACTTGTGCTAGTTCGGAGAGTGTAGATAATAAGGATGATGCAATTTTTCCTTCGAGAGTGTGTAAGCATCATTTATTTTAGCTTAAATTTGGAAATGGTCTCAAAAGTTCCTTACAAAAATTTGAATAATAACCTGAAATCTACAATGAAACATGGCTCTTTGAGCATGATACTCTACTTGCAAAGTCCCTGCATACTATTCATTTGATCTTTGACATTGAAAAGGTCACTAGATGATAGTTGATGTGGGCTACCTCACTTGGATTCAATCCATTATTTCGTAATGGCTCATTCTTCTCTCAGCTGATAAATGGATTTGCGTAAGTACTCTTTCTTTCCAGTTGCTCATGGCGAGGTCTCCTCAATTGTACATACTTGTAAATAGCTTTCAGCTCTCTGAGTTTTGTTTGATAGTTTTTGGCTTGCTGGTAGCTTAGTTGTTTTGCCTCGTTGTCCCGCTAACCTCTCTGCAAGAAGACCCTTGGTATCCACTTTTGTGTCGACTCTGTTTCCCCAATGGATATACACTAGTCTTTACTAGAGATTGTTGGATTCTTCATGTCCCTCATGACCCATAACCCTAGTCAGAGCCAACTATTGGCTTGCCTTCAACACCCAAGTTTTAAACTTTTGACAATCAACCCCATGAAAGGAATTCCTAAATTATTTCGGTATCTTGTTAGTTTTATTTGCTAATGATGTTTTTGTGAAGTATAACTTGTGAAGGGACAACTTCTGAAGGTTGTGTTGAACTTGAACTTTGAACCACAAAGTTCAAATTTTAAAGGTTCAAAATGCAGGTTCACAACCCAAAGTTCAAATGTTCAAAATGCAGATTCAAGACCACAAGTTTAGAAGTGTAGATCATGATTCAAAGTTCAAATTTCAAAGTGCTCACAGTTCATATTCAAAGTAGCATTCAAAGTTTACTATTTCACAGGTGCATTCGAGCAATACAAGAACTGTAAGTGTAGAAAATTTTGTGTGTAGAAAAGCACCTTCATGGGGTAAATGTACATAATTTCCCAATGGTCTATTTACTTAGCAAGCCATTGGAAATAATGCATAAAAAAATGGTTGTGTTCTTAGGAAGATTTAGGGAAATCATTCATAATAACTCTTTTTGGTATTGTTACAAAAGATGTGAAAGTGACTGCAAACTTTGTTTTGGCAAGTCAGATTTCATGACAGTCATATATACCTGCACTCTGTAGCTAATATATTTTGACTCAGTAATTATCTTTCCAATTGCTTTGGTAATAAATTAGAAAACTAGGATTGGAAACACATATCTGAAAATAAGGTCGATCCAACGGTGGAGTAAAAAGATATGCCCTTGAAACAAGACCCAATTTTAATGGCAAAAGTATTTGTTAGTCTGCCCAACAAAAGGAATATCTTTATTATGATTTAACATATTTAAATGTCACTTGTTCAAACATCATTTAATATGTGAAGATATACCTTTATAAACTTGAAAATTAATAATTATATCAGCTTCTAAGAACATAAGGGGGAAGAGAAAATATAATTCCAAGATTCATTTATGAAGGGAAAAATTGAGGAGGGAGAGAGAGAGAGAGAGAGAGAGAGAGAGTTAAATAAAATTAATTACTTGACATAATTTAAAAATTAACATATAATATAAATATTTTACTTTACAAAGGCAATCAAGACTAATGAAAATATTTTTCTTTAAGAATGTACAGCTAAGGTTGAAAAAAGATTCCAAGTTTTTTGTTGTTTTTAAATCTCTATGTTTTGAAAGGTTTTGATTTGGAACATGTTTTAACATTTTAGAGCTCGAGAGAGAGATCAATTAAAAGGTGCTATAATACAACCTACGTTTTTAGATTTTTTAATTTAGGAATGAAATTATATGCACCTTAGAGAGGGACCAATACCTGACTTAAAGATATGCATGAAAAATGAAATCTTTGTTTTTGGTATTTTAAATTTTTCAAGGATTTTGAAAATACAAACTAAAAATGCAACCTATTTTAAAGATTTTTTAGAATTTTTTAAATGCAACTTAGGTATGACAATACAATAGATGCAAAATGAGGTACTATAAAGTGAAAACTATGTTTTTAAGTTTTTGGACTTTGAAAACCTTAGGAATGAAAATCTAAAGGCATAACCATAGGGAATTAAAGTGTGATCAAAACCTTAAAGAATAAAAAGGCAAATTAAAATACAAAGGACCAAGCCAAACCAAGATAAGGTATTGAATTAATGATAATGATGCCAAAATGGAAAAAGTTTTGACAAGGTCAATATTCCCTATTCATCTACACAAGGTATAACCCTAAAACTTGGTTTGTTTAATTTTGTAAAGTAAACTTTAGATTCTAAATGCAAAATGAGGATGCTAATATGAGAGTGATAATACAAGTATAAGATTGAAGATATGGTTGAATTAGTATCTACGGATAATGGGGAGTAATAAGTTAACATGCAATAATAAGGTAAGGGATGACATATGATGCAATTCAAATGCAAATAGGACTTAGGATCTAATGAAATGATAAGGACAATGCAAAGAAGATTAGAACTAATATAAAGAAAATGAAGACTAATGATAAGGACAATGCAAGAGAAATAGGGATTATGCAAGCAAAATGCAAGGAAATGAGGGAATTATAGTGATGATAATACAAGACAATCAAGACTAATGTAAATATTTTTCTTTAAGAATACACCTAAGTTTGAAAAAAGATTCCAAGTTTTTTTATGTTTTTAAATCTCTATGTTTTGAAAGGTTTTGATTTGGAACATGTTTTAACATTTTTGAGAGAGAGAGAGGAGAGAGAAAGAGGAGAGAGGGGAGAGAGAGTTTCTTGTTTTAGTTGTGTGTAGGTTTACATTTTCTACAGGTACAATTTTTTATTTTAGTTCTATTTAGGTTAATATTTGTTTTCTACCTATGGTTTCTTATTTTATTTACAGGTTTAAATTTATGTTTTTGTTTTCTACTTAGGGTTTCGTAATTCAATTATGTCTAGGTTTATGTTTTTGTTTTACTATCTAGGGTTAAATTGAAAGTTTTAATAGTTTTCTAGTTTGGTACGATAATTTACTAAGTAAATTAAAACTAAAAATAACTAAATGAAACATAAAATATAATTAAATTTATATGATATATTAGAAAACAACATTAAACTATATTTTTTAATTAAAAATAACATGAAACTATAATTTTTTTATGAAAATAATAATAAAAAGTCAAGAAAAATAATAAGAAATAATGGTACGTACCTAGAATCAGGAGAAAAATGGTTGAGGGGGTCGACAGGAGTAGCTGAAACGGGCACCCGTACTCTGCAAAATGTGATCCCATTTTCCAAGTTGTGAAAATGACTTGGAAAATGGTTTAAACAAAAAAATAAATACATTTACAAAACGGGCACCCGATTTGCTTTGGGTGCCCGATACAAAATGGGCACCCGATTTTTAAACGGGTGCCCATTTTTTAAATATGGATCGGGCTCCCGAACCTAAACAGGCACCCGATTTTTAAAAAATGGGCGCCCATTTCTTGTTCCAAAATTTTTTGGCCGTGGACTTCCGTGGAATTGGCACTCAACTTTATGCATCGACCTGATGAATAAGTGTCAAGTAAACATGGATGACTAAGGAGGCTTAATAAGCCTAAGTGTAATTAAATAAATACACTAGAACACACCCCCTTAAGCATAACTTAGGAAGACAAGGAGAAAATGGGTTCCGATTACTAGCCTAGTGAGGTACCCACGTATAATGAAATCTTTCATAAAAGGAGAAAGATAGAAAACCCAATAGGAAAAAAACTAACCTCTAAAAAAGAGATAGGAAGAGAAGAACTCTGAAGCATGTTGAAGTTGTAAACTTTGCTAATGATGGACTCATGTTTTCTGGAATTGTCGAATCTTCAAGATATGTGGATCAAGATTTACAGCATGAGTGAAAAGATGAGACAAAGTTCAACTAGTGTACACAAAGTTGATCAAACTCTATGAAGTTGAATCAATCCCCCACATAAGAGAAGGAAAAAAGGAAGTATATTTTATACCTTCCAAAAGAAGATTCAACTTCATTGAACGAATCATTACCATATTAACATACCTTATAGTCCCCCTTAATTATGGCTTTTATCCCTCCTTAATTTGACACTTTATAGAAATAATACAATGTAACCACTCAAAAAAACATAAAATGGAACTTCATAATAGCCCACGAGTATGCTCGTTGTATTAGTGGTGAAAAAAAAAACACTTTTGAAAAAAATGACACCCAAATTTGAACTGCCTAACAAAAGTTATGATATGAACAAGTTTTTTCTAAATACACTTTCAAATTTCTACCTACAACAGAGCTAAAAACTGCCTGGGAGGGAACCACTTTCTCAAACCGCTTGTAAGAGGAATGAAACCGCTTGCTGAAACTACTTGGAGGAGGGAACCTAAGGCGCACAGGTCTGTGCACCAGAGCTGGACACAAGAAGAGGAAAAAAAACAATGCATTGCTAATCACCCTTTTCTCCAAACTTGTCGCCGACCAATCTCCCAGATTGGTGTTGTGCCTCAGATCGGTGTTGGAGATGTATGTATCTACTGTCAATATTTTAAAAAATGTATATAGGAATTTGTGTGCTTCATTCTTTACGCACAAAATAAAAAAAATAAAAATTGTACAACTTATGTGACACTCATACTCAATGATGAATTTTTAAGTTGTATCAAATTTCTGAACAAAAGTATACAACTTATAGTACTTAGTTTAGATATATTTCTACCAACTGATTTCAAAGAGCATTTGTTGCAACAAAAAATAGGGGACATACACTAATTACTATGTTATGTTTGAGTGATAAAATATTCGTGTATTCAACATTTTACTAAGCATTAGTCTTATTTATTTTTAAAAGATTTAGTAGTTTAGAAACTAGAATTAGAGTACTACAATTACTTTCCTTATCATATCTTCAAATTTTGAGTGTGTGCATCTTGAATTACTAGTCCAAGTTTAATTTTAGGTACTTTGAAGGAAAAAATATCACTTTTGAGCCCCCTTTTTATTCTTTATTTCCCCACACTTACTCAAATGACATAGTACAATCACATAGTAATAAATGGTACACTTTTGTCCCCTATTTGACTTATGAATCAATGTATATCTCTATCTATTTCACATTCATTTACACGCATTTCTATTTATTTAACCTTATCTCATCCTTCGTTATAACATTCACATATATTCACTAAAATTTCACATCATTTATCGTTCTAATATCCACAAATTCATGCATTGACTTGAAATGTATAATTTATGTCCTAGGTTAACCCTAAGTGGCTTGAAATTGATCCCCGAGTTTAAAGTTTAAATTTCCAAACCCTCACCCTTTTGTACCAATTGTTATGGGTTGACTTGACACATGCGTTACTTATTATTATGTCTTGGTATTTAAAAACATTAAATGTAGAGGTATTATCACGTTGGATTTTAGGACTAGGAAATATCTAAAACACTTCAATTTCTAATAGGAACAAGAGCTCTGGTTGAGCTGGAGTCCCTGCCTCGTGTGAGGAGTAGACAGTAGATTTTTAGTGGAAAAATATTGTGTGGTATTGTAGGGTTGAAAGCAAGGTAATGGTACTAGTCACAAGTTTGTTGGGAAAGTTCTTGGAAATTCTCTTTTCAACTTTGAAATCCAAAATTGAGCGATTGTTCTATAGTTCACAAAATTCGTCACCACATGTTATTTAAATTGATAAAAAATGCTTTTGTGCATAATTTCTTAGTGACATTTTCATTAACAAGATGTTTTTTCATAATTCGTTATTTAATTGATTTGAATGTAAACAATTATTAAAATTGTTTAAAAACAAATATCATTCAAAAGTTGTTTTTTTTTCTCTTATTGAAGAGTGATATTTTTGCCATGGTTTGAAATTTTTTTTAAAGAAAATTTATTATTTGCCAATCAAAATATTGAATTTAATTAGTTAGTGGACTATGATCAATTCTTATTGTAGTGGCCTTCTTTTGTCTTGCCTCTTTTCCAAACTGTAACAAAAGCGTTAACAAGCATGAAAAAAAACAAAACACAAATTTTAGCTACATTTTTGCACACACAATTCAAAATGAAAAACACAAATACAAAAGACATTTTTTTATTAAAATATCAATAAATGCTTCAAACTGCCTTATAACAGATTGAAACAGGAAAACACCGAGCTCAATAAATTGCCACGTGGCAACTTGTTAATTAGGGCATGTTTAACAGAGTATGCAAGTTGTCAAAAAGGGATGAAGCAAGTAAACGGTTACACATGTATTCATAAAATTCATTTGAAATGATGATTTTAATTTTCCCAAACATGACTGTGTAAAATATCCAGAATAGAAAATCCACGAACATAAAGTTTTCCTTTACTTTCTTCTACAAATCATGGAAATAATGCATACAAGCACATATTTCGTTCTGAGAATGGCAACTCCACACGTGCCTGTCTAGTGATCTAATGGAGCTGATATTGCATCTAATTCTAGTTTAGAGTTGCTCAAGTTTTCTGTGAACCATCTGATTCTTTCATCCTTGGTCATATTTCCAGGGGCTTTGTTTAGATGAATGATCTTGCTGATGCTATAGTGGCAACAAAGATTTTGAAGAAACATTTTTTTTTCCTTACACTCCACAAAATAAATCGTCGCTTCAACTTGTCTCTTTAGCTTTGTCATCGTGCCTCAGATTTCTTTTTCATTTTCCTGCAAAGCTGGGGTAGACAGAAGGCGAAGTGAGCAGGGGAGCCCAGCCGAGGGAAGACTGGGCATCTTCAAGCTTTAATCGCTGGATCTAATGGAGCCTTCCAGAAGGAAGGAACAACATTCAGTGGAAATTTATTTTTATTGTTATTTTTTGAATTGAAAAAATAATTAAACCCCTGGCAAAATTAGGACTAGCCAATCAGAAAAAAGTAATTAATGGTTAAAAATTAATTTAAAAATAAAATTGGACAATCCATTCCAAAACTTTAGAACTTCAATAATTTTCATGATTGAAACTAATTAGATGTACGAAAACCGAAAACATTAGTTCCCTGCCTATATGACTAATAGAAGAATCAAAATCTACACTAAAACTACATCTATCATCTACATGTTTGCACCCATGGACGTGTAATGAGAACCGCATTTTCTCGGAACTGCAACTCCTGACACGCATGGCTGTGCACTACAATGGATATGAGCAGCAAGTTTAATATTTAAATATTTAAAATCCTTTTAAATATTTTTAAATCTTATATAATTAAATATTTTTAAATTTTGTATTCTGAATATTTATATTTTTTACATTAATTTTTATTTAATTATTAAATATTTAAATTCTTAAATAGTTAATTTTTTTTAAAATATAAATATTTTTAAATATAATATAAATGAAATATTTTTACATTTTTTATTCTTGATATTTATATTTTTTACATTACATTTTTATTTAATTATTTACTATTCAAATTTAAATTCTTAAATATTTAGGTAATAGTTAAATATTTAATTTTTAAAAAATTATAAATATTTTTTAAGTCTTGTATAAATTAAATATTTATTTCAAAATGATTTAAAACTATAAATTAAGTATGCAATCTATAAATTTTATATTAAATTAAATTTATTAAATAAATAATTAAATCAATATTTTAATTTTAATTGATAGAAACTCGCCAAAATAATTAAGATATTACAATTTATTTATATTAAAAGTTGTTAAGAAATTATATTAAATAATTTGTTACATAATCTTTTTATTTGTGATATAAAGATATTTTCAATACATTTATTAACAAATTTATTAAATCTTAAAATATAATTATAATAAAAATTGCTAATATAAATTTAATGTATAAATTATAACCATATCCATTGACATATACAAGATTTTATAATTATAATATCTTATTTATATATTTAATAAAAACTATTTTCTTTTTTATAATAAATAATTTAATTATGCACATAGGTACATTTTACAGCTTAGATGGGGAAAACTGCTTGCAATGTAATGTAGAGTACGCTTATCAATGCAACTTCAGAAAATGTTTGAGTAAACCAATACTTTTATGCACTCAAATCAAACATTTAAATGCACCCATTTTTATGAGGCGACGGCTATCCAACCATATCATTCGATATCGCTGGATGCCCATCCAAGTTGAGAACATCTAAATCCTAAACTAAAACGTAATAGGATGTATGTGCCATACCATCCCCCATACATGCCCCCACATGCGATGCCTGCTGGCCTGCAAGCCTAGGTTGAACGGACCTGCGGTGCTGTCCTTTCACCACTGCTGTGTACCAGACCAGTACAGTTCGACAATTTTTATTATTAATTTTTAATTTTTTAATTTTTATTATTAATTAGTACAGTTCAGCAATTGTTTTTTTAAATTTTTATCTGTATTGGGATATATTAATTTTTATTATTAATGAGTACAGTTTAGAAATAAAATATTATTAAAAAATTGTAATTAAATTTAAAATTAATATCTTTTATGTTTAATTTTTTAACATAAATTGATTTTTATTTTATATTTAGTAATTTTTATTTATTTTTTAATCATTTTTCTAATCAAATCACTATTATTATTTTCTAATTATGAGTTCATTTGTCTTAAAATTGTAAGTTCAAATTACTAAAGGTAACTATGAAAAATAAAATTATAACTTATTTTATGTCATAACAATAAAAAAGAAAATTACTAAAGGTAACTATGAAAAATAAAATTTAGAATGAAAATTATATATGTTTTTAAAAGTCATTTTGTAGTTACTAAATATAACTATAAAAATAGAATTTAAAATTGAATTAAAGATATATATTTTTAAAAGATTTACAATGAAATATATAATATTTATATATTTCAATTAAATTAAAAGTATTATATTAATAGATTTTCAGATTTCACAACTTACACAAAGAAACATATTGTATAGTGAACATTCTTGAATTGGATAACCAAATTTTAGATTATAACTCATTATTAACTAAAGAAAAATAATTACAATTATGTCAATGATCAACAAGAAGTAATAAATATCTCCCATTTTAAAAAAATACTACATCTAAAAAATACTTCAAGAAGTTGGACAGTTCGGTGTATAAATAGTGATTTTTTTAAAATCTATAAGAAAACCATATATACACCGAACTGTCCATAATACTAATTGTGGAGGAAAGAGACTCTATTCCAGTTAAAATTGTCAAAATGGAATTACAATTAGTATTGCCTTCTTTGCAGTTATCAGAGTTTCTCACTAACTTTAGAAATGCAAACTATAGATAGTGAATTTTTAATTATTAAATATATTAATTCATTAATTGTAATATTGCCATTTTTTTTAAATTTCTAACCTTTTTTCTATACTTCATCAAACAATTAGCATGTACAATTTGTGAAACTCAACCATCATCAACTATTGGTGTTACTCCCAATCAAACATTTCAACAAAGGATTTCAGGTAATTAAGAATGTCAATATTACTTACATTACATTTTAGGTAGTTTAAGATTTATCTATGTTGATTAATTAAATATACATGCCATTGCAAGTTTAGATGATGAGAATAATAGTGGACAACATAGGCTACCATTTTGTATTGATCTTAACCAGACACTAGGAACAATAGATGCAATGCAAAGTAGTGAAGGTAAAAAATTATTAAATTGGTTTTCTTACAATTTTGAAACTTAAATTTATAGATTTATTTTATAACTAAAGTATGTTATGTGCAGGTTTTGTTGACATTAGTATGGAGAATTATGATCAACACTGTTACAAAAAATAGTGTGGCTTACTATATTTCTAATGTTTTGATAGTTTATTATATACCTAATGCTACAATGATGATTGTGGAGGAAAGAGACTCTTTCAATGTGTAAGTTTAATTGTCTTCCATTTTGACAATTAGAGCTTGGATCGAGTAGTTTGAAAATTCACAATAGATTCATCATTTACATAGAAAATTTATGTATAATATGCAACCATGAAAAAAATTCAATTATGGATGTTCTTGATTTTAAATTATTTGAAGAAGGCATATAGTTCGGTGCTACTTTAAAAATTAAAAGTGTAATATTATTGCCATCCTACTATGGTTTTTTGTTTCGTAGTTTGAATAACTATTTTACTTATAAATTCTCTATTGAGCCACCTACTTGAGAATACCTTATTTCTTGAAGTGAAAGATAGAATAAATAACGTATAACTTATTTTTAATAATTTAGATTCAATATTTTTCACATGTGCACATAGATCCATCAAATACATTGAGAACTATACAATCAATGTAAATATCTTGAGTAATCTCTTAATGAAGATATTTATAGTTTAAGATCATATATGAAAGTAAGAATTTAATGCACATGGATTAGAACCTTACATGACATAATCTTTAATATACACATTTTTCTTCTTCTACACAACCATACAAATTATTCTTGAAAACATAAGGTTAGACCATAAATTAACACTTTATGTAGTTTCTATATGAACATTGAACCATTTATCTTCAATGGAATTCTTATTTTCTTATCAAATGTAGTGGTAAATATTACATTGAGAAGATTCATAAAGAATGAATAATTCTTCTACAAAAACCTAATGACTTCTGTCAAATATAAGGGTGGTTTCTATGGATAAATTATATTAGTTCCTTTAGCATCCAATTTATATATTTTTAATTAAAAGAACCAAGTTGATAGGGTAGTGGAAGTAGTTGTTGAGTGGACAAAGTCTTGAAGTTGTGTGAAGATCAAAGCTCAAGGGATCAAGGGTTAGGAATGAGAATCCTAATGCAAGGGAGAAGGTTAAGTAACTAGTCATGAGATGACAATCAGAAAAAATGTATGTGATCAACATTTTGCTTGTGATAAGAGATTGAGGAAAGTTAGCATGTGGAGTCTAGTGGTTGGAAGAGGTAGTTTGAAATAGGTTCCGACCATTATTAGGTCTTGAGAACCATTGAGTGGATATGAAGATTGAGTGATTAGTTGAGGGATCTTAGTGTTGATCCAAGATAAGTGAATCAGATTAGTGACATTGAGAGACAATGTTTGATGTAAGAAGTTGTATCTCACTGTTAGGTTGAAGAATTTCTCATTAGTTCATAGGACAAAGGATTTTGACCAGTGTGCTCTAATCACACTCTTTCCAAAGATCTCCTTAAATGACAAAATTTGGTGTGATCTCAACCAATGATAGACATTATTAAATCTTTTAGTATTTTTTAAATGTTTCCAATATTATCTACACCGAACTGTCCAACTTCTTGAAGTATTTTTTAGATGTAGTATTTTAAAAAAATGGGGGATATTTATTACTTCTTGTTGATCATTGACATAATTGTAATTATTTTTCTTTAGTTAATAATGAGTTATAATCTAAAATTTGGTTATCCAATTCAAGAATGTTCACTATACAATATGTTTTTTTGTGTAAGCTGTGAAATCTGAAAATCTATTAATATAATACTTTTAATTTAATTGAAATATATAAATATTATATATTTCATTGTAAATCTTTTAAAAATATATATCTTTAATTCAATTTTAAATTCTATTTTTATAGTTATATTTAGTAACTACAAAGTGACTTTTAAAAACATATATAATTTTCATTCTAAATTTTATTTTTCATAATTACCTTTAGTAATTTTCTTTTTTATTGTTATGACATAAAATAAGTTATAATTTTATTTTTCATAATTACCTTTAGTAATTTTAACTTACAATTTTAAGACAAATGAACTCATAATTAGAAAATAATAATAGTGATTTTATTAGAAAATGATTAAAAAAAAAACCAAAAAAAATTACTAAATATAAAATAAAAATCAATTTATGTTAAAAAATTAAACAAAAAAAATATTAATTTTAAATTTAATTACAATTTTTTAATAATATTTTATTTCTAAACTGTACTCATTAATAATAAAAATTAATATATCCCAATACAGATTAAAAATTTTAAAAAACAATTGCCGAACTGTACTGATTAATAATAAAAATTGCCGAACTGTACTGGTCTGGTACGCGGCAGTGGTGAAAGGACAGCACCGCAGGTCCGTTCAACCTTGGCCTGCAGGCCTACAGGCATTGCATGTGGGGGCATGTATGGGGGATGGTATGGCACATACATCCCATTACGTTTTAGTTTAGGATTTAGACGTTTCCGTATCCAAGTTCCACCGTACTTGCCGTCAGACTGAAACCGAAATGCTACCGTGCAGTATGCCTCTACCGTATTTGTCAGACGATGAAACTGGGAAACTAGGTACTGTGCAATTTTAAATGAGGGAATGCTGCAGTACTAAATACTCATTTAAATGAATTTTTTAATTTTAAACTTTTAACACTTCAACAATTCTTTTCAAGTTTTAAAAATATTATTTTTCGAATTCTTTATCTAACATTATTTTCAAATTCTTTATCTATTATTCTTTTATTAATTTTAAATATTCTTAAGGTGCCCCCTTTCCCCACCTTGTTCGATATCTACATTGACGAGCTCGAGGCTTTTCTCAGAGATTCCTCACTTCCGAGTGATGGTTGCTACCTGCACCAGGTTCTTATCTCCATTCTCCTCTTCGCTGACGATGTGATTCTCCTTGCCTCCTCATCGGATAGTCTCCAGGGACTTTTTGATAGCTTGGCCTCTTTTTGTGATTTGAGACAACTGGTGGTGAATCTCAGTATGACACGGGTGATGGTCTTCAACTGCTTGAAGACCTCACATCTTCATTTCTTCTACCAAGGTCGGGAGATTGAGATTACTTCTTCATACACCTACCTTGGGGTCAAGTTCTCCGGCCCTCGCTTCAGCTTGAGACCCGCCATTCTGCCCAGGACCAGTAAAGGGATGGGTTCCCTTGCCATGTTGGAGAGACAATGTTTTAGACACCATTTTCAGGACACCGCGTCCAAGTTGTACCTCTTGGATTCCTTGGTTAGACCTACGGTACTTTATGGTTCTATTGTTTGGGGGCCGTCGCTTCTGGATTCTGATTGGGCCTCTATCGAGCGTGTTCAGAATATCTTCCTCCGATGTATCATCACATGTCATCGGTCCACCTCTCACAGCATCATTCTGGCTGAGTTCGGGGCTCATCCCTTTAGATTGGGGGCCATCTTTGATCTGGTTTGGTTTATTCACCGCCTTCGTTGTTTGCGGACTCCAATGATGGTCGCAACAGATACTCCTACCAGGCCTATTGCTCTTCAGTGGCACTTGCCAAGTCAGACCCCTCCCCCAGAGCCCGTTGTTGGTATGCCCAGGCCTCATCCCTTTTGGGTTCCATCGGGATTGACATTGATCGCCTCCCCCCCTATCAGTTCTCGCTCGACGCTCCGGCTCACCTCCTCCCTTCCAGACAAGAGTTGAACAGACATGTCAGACTTGACATATACAGGTAGTATATCACCACGACCTAGATCAACCCATGTGGGGGTTTGCGCCTGAGGATGGCTTTTTATGCTGAGCACTTTCTAGACATTCAGGATGAGATTATTGTTCTTCCTAGATACTTATCTCAGCGTTGGTGCCACGCCCTTCGCATTACGTTGGGATCTTTTCGGGTTGGTTCTTACCGCCTTCGGGTCAAGACAGACCATCACATTGATAGAGATGATCGGATTTGCAGATTATGCACCTTGGCCGAGATTGAGACTGAGACACACTTCATCTTCCGTTGTCCTACTTACTATGAGATCAGAGGGAGATTCTATTGCTTATTCAGAGGGTGCAGTTCCTTGGCTTCTTTCTTCAGCTACACTGATCAGAGATGCCTAGCACTTTATCTCCGTGAGACTATACAGCTCCGTGAGCATACGCTACAGCTTCTTTTCCCCCAGAGACAGATATCCGATTAGCTCATTACGACCTTCTTCTCGCCCTCATCTCCTTTACGGGGGGTGAAGCGGCCTCACATTGCCTCCATCACTGGTCACTCTAGATCTGTGAGACCCCGCAGCACCTTTACCCATCAGCGATACATCTCGAGCAGCTCACATCGACGACTCAGGGTTCCTGCTCATTTGGATCATTATCCTTTTGTGTTAGACTTCTTTCTTCCTAAAAAGGATCCGTAGTCCTTCACTTGTGTCTGCTCTTCTTGCTTGCTATTTCTTGTTCTCTTCTTTCCTTTTTTCGCTCTTGGTTGCTTTCCTGACCACTGTTTGGTGGTCTGTTGGTTCACTGTTCCTTTTGTTGTACATTTTCAGTCCCTTAGACCCTTGTTGGTCTCTTGTTGGACATTAATAAATTTATCTTATTTTATATTATATAATTTCGTGATTCTAGAATATATATTATATTAAAAAAAAATTTGATCGGTATTATATTAAAATTTTAATAAAACTATTATTTAATTTAAAATATAAAATGCATAACAAGTTTTTAATAAATATATTATTATTTCTATAATAGAATTACTAAAATTTTCATATATTATCAATTTTTTCTATTATTAGTTTTTTTAATATATTTTTATTTCTTAAAATCTTTTGTTCAATTTTTTTAATAATATATAATAATTTTTTTTAATAATAACATTATCTTATGAAAAATTTAGTAAACGATATATTATCAATACATATATAAAAATATGTATACACAGATAATACAATTTTCATATTATTAAAATTCTATCAAATATAAAATTTAAATGTGTTTTTGCTAAAAATGTACTAGTGATTTCAAAACTTCTTATTTATTTGAATGGTTTTTATATTATATCAAATATTAAATTTAAATAATTTGATTTGTTAACTTTTTAAAATGCATTTTTAAGTAATATTAAATTAATATATAATATGTTTTAATATACAATTTGTTTAATATAACTTAAAAATACATTTTAAAAAGTTAACAAATCAAATTATTTAAATTTAATATTTGATATAATATAAAAATCATTCAAATAAATAAGAAGTTTTGAAATCAATGATTTCATTTGAATCCTAATTTAAATCATGAGAGAAGATATGTGAAAATTGGAATGCATGTTAACTTTTATAATAATCACAAAATAAGAGAAAATATTAAAAAATATTTATAAAAATAAAAAATCAATTCAAATAAAACTCATTTAAATATCTAATTAAATATTTAATTTCAAAAATATATAAATATATATATTAAATTAATAAAAAATCTAAATATCTAATTTCAAAAATAATTAAACAAACTATTATTTATCTATATATGTTTTTTTTAAATATTAAACATTAATATTAATAATTTTTTAATATTGTATACATCTTAAAATAGCTTAATTATAAATTATTAAAAAAAATTAATAACTTTAAGTATATGTATTTTATATTTGATAAAATTTTAATAATATGAAAATTTTATTATATATACTTTTATATATGTATTGATAATATATATTTTATTAAATTTTTCATAAGATAATATTTATTTAAAAAAAATTATATTATATATTATGAAAAAAATTTGAACAAAAGATTTTAAGATATAAAAATATATTTAAAAAATTAATAATAATTTTTTTTAATAATAATACATGATAATTTTAGTAATTCTATTATACAAATAATAATATATATATTAAAAACGTGTTATGCATTTTATTTTTAAAAGTTAAATAATAGTTTTATTAAAATTTCATTATAATATATATTCTAGAATCATAAAATTATATAATATATGTTACTATGTAATTATTATTAAAATAAAAAATTTAAAAATATAAATATTAGTAAAAATTAGTATATAACCAACTATTAATATATTATATTTATTATTTTATTAATATAATATTTAAAATTAATAAAAGAATAATAGATAAAGAATTTGAAAATAATGTTAGATAGAGAATTCGAAAAATAATATTTTTAAAACTTGGAAAAAATTGTTTAAGTGTTAAAAGTTTAAAATTAAAAAAATCTTTTAAATGAGTATTTAGTACTGCAGCATTCCCTCACTTAAAATTGCACAGTACCTAGTTTCCCAGTTTCGGCGACGGCTATCCAGCCATATGACTGGAAGCCTAGATGCGTATCATTTCATTCATGCACTCACAACCACCCTACTCACATTAACATCCTGCAGAACCGTATTATTGTTGAATAAACTATTTAAAAATTCTTTTTAGATTTAGAGAATATAAAAGAAGAGTATGAAAAAAAATGAATTGTTTTATTTGGTAAGATGTATATTTTATTTTGCTGTTAAGTTTATATGTAGTTGATTTACTATTGCAGCTTTAAAATTAATTTATTGTAGCGGCAATAGGAAATTTTAAAATACACATATAATTTATTTTTAAAAATCTAATATACAATTAAAAATTAATTATAATTATTAAATCTATTATATATTTTTAAGAAGTTAAATAATAATATTTAAAATACTTTCATATTGTATATCTTAAAATCACTTAATTTTATATATATATATATATATATAAATATATAAAATATACAAATTATTGTGATATTAATTTTTTTAGTCAAATTTTTTGATCCATATTTTAATATATTATTTTAAAAATAATCATATTTATTAAAAAGCTGGTCAAATATTAATATTATTAAACTTTTCATATGATATATATTTTTAAATTAATATATATTAATACAATATATATTAATATATATAAATTAATAGCTATTAGTGTAATATTGTAAAAAAATATTAAATTAAATCAACAAATAAAAAAATTATAAATAGAATAAAATAAGTTATTTATATAATAATTTGTCTTGCTCCATCAAATTTCATAAAAATAAATTACTTAAGTGTAAAAGTTTGAAAATAAATTAGCTAAGTGTAAAAAGTTTGAATTTTTTATTAGGGCACATCATTAAGTTCGACTAGTAATATATTTTATAAATAATGAAATAATGAAATGAATTGTTGTACTTAATGATGTGCCCTAATAAAAAATTCAAACTTTTTACACTTAGCTAATTTATTTTCAAACTTTTTACACTTAAGTACAACAATTCATTTCATTATTTCATTATTTATAAAATATATTACTAGTCAGACTGAATGATGATTAATATGTACATAATGGAATAATTAATATAAGCAATATGTACATAATGGAATATAGTATAAGATGCATCCGACATATAAGAATCTAATTATTAAAAAATATTAAATATATAATTTAAAAAAATTTATCTTTATTCAAAACTTACTATTAATATATATATATATATATATATATATATATATATATATATATATATATATATATATATATAGAAAATAATAACACTAAAATTTAATTTATTTAAATAAATTTAATATAAAATGTATTATTAACATTGTAAATATATATTGAATTTTATTATACTTATTTAGTACTTATTTGAGTAAAATTATTTGAACCAATTATAATTTATTAAATGCAATATTTTGTTATAAATTTGATATTTTAAAAAGTTTAAGTGCAAAACATATTATTATTGAAAATTGTCTAACCAAGTAGTTGCCACTACTTTTTATTATTTTACTATATAATCTAATAAATATGAAATTAAAAAACTTATTTAAAAAAATAAAGTCTCGTGCATAAAAATAATGAATTACGCTGTGTAAAGTTTTTAAATAAAAAATTATGTTTGCAAATTTCGTACAGTTTATTCTAAAACATATTTTATAAACTTTAATAACATTATATATATAATTAAATAATATTATTACTAAATTTTTTTATATAATATTTATTAAAATTATTAAATAATATAATTAAAAATAATATATAAATACTATTAAAAAATTAAATTCTATTGATCTAAAAATAAAAATAATTCCTTTTTAAAAGTGTCTTCCCAATTTAGAATGTAAGTATTGAAAACTTAAAATAAAATAAAATATTTCAAGTTAAAATAAAATTTAAAAAAAATAAAAGTTTTTTGCCCTTAAAACTTCTGTAAGGTAAAAGGCCAAATTTGGGATATAGCCTTCTTGGAACTTGTAGTGTTTGTTGAAAGTTGAAACTCCTAGGGGTTATTGAAACTTTATCAAGCTCGATTTAGACTGCTTGTATTGAATTGCAACCATATTCACGGTAATCACTTCCTCGCACAATCCGCCCTTATCGCTCCAAATGTTTTAACGAATCAGGTGAAGGATAAATAATTTTATAGATTTAAAAAGTTAAATATTTTATATTTTACTTTATCAAAATTTAAAATATAATATTAATAAAAAAATATTAAATTTTGATTGATTGAACTTGTAAGATTTAATCACTAGTTAATATTTGTGCATTGCCTATAGTCCTAAGCCTACCCTAGGAACTAAAAAATCAAATTAATAATAATAATATTATTGTAACTTAAACATTTGATAAAAAATTTAAAAAAAGAAATTAATAAATTATTTCTAAAACTTTAAAATTAATATCTCACATAATATAACAAATAGCATAAAAATCAAAGACTTTGAAATTTTTGGCATGATGGCTAATGCAAATGCAGGAACTAAAAACAAAATATATTTAATTTTATCGTTTTAACAACTTTCCTTTCACAAAATAAAATTTCACATCTTATCCCCTCTCTTTAAACTTAAAATTGTATACTCTTTAAATAAATAAAATATATTAATTTTATCTATTTAATAAATACCTTCCTTTAACAAAATAAAATTTCACATCTTACCCCATATATATATATATATATATATATATATATATATATATATATATATATATATATATATATATATATATATATATATATATATATATATAAGATTTAAAAATATTTAATAACTCTTTAAATATTAAGTAATGTTTTGTTTAAAATAAATATATAAACATATGATTGATGTTTTAATAGTTTTCAATTTAATTAAACTTATTGCACTGCATGCAAGCATTACTCCACAGTCTTTGGTCGTGTGTGTCAGATGTACGTCTCCCTAGACTATGTGGAGGAATGATGTTGCACCATAGCTGGTGCCCTTAGCACCCATACACAACAAAGTTAAAATTTAAATTATTCACATGTCTATTTATACAAATGAATGTGCCTATCCACCTCCTTAGTTTGTCGTTTGCACCTAGTTTGTTATCTCACTTCCATAGTCCGCAAGGGACTCAGTTGAATACCCTGAAATCTTTCAATAGTTTCTAGTTTTGTTAGCTACTTCATTTGCCTCTCTTAGCACATGGGAAATTCTATATTGCTCAAATGTATCCAACATAGATTTGATCCTGCATATTTTTCATTTAAGTGTCATGCTCCAAATTCTCCTTTGATAATACTATTCACTACAATTTGTGAATCCCCTTCTAGGTGTAGTTTCCTCACTTACATCTTCATAGCTATCCTAATCGCTAAAGATGCTCCCAAACTTCCAGCTTCATTGTTGGTTCTCCATGATAAACTTTTGGCTCCAATCATGAGTATATTCCCCTTCTCATCTCTAGCAACGTATCCCACTCCAAATGGACCGAGATTTCCTTTCGAGGCACCATCAAAGTTAACTTTGATCCACCTTGATTTGGAGGCTTCCAAGATTGTATTCTAATATTGGTCAAAAGGAGGATAAGCCCTCATTGGTCCATTAACAAGCCATCAAACAATTAAATTTAATGTGATGTACCTTAACCATTAGCTTATATACTTTAACAATTAAACTATGTGTTATTCTTAATCATTATTCCAAAAACTAATACCCCTATATTCCTAACTCTTGATTTATGTAATGCCCCTCCCATAGTCTGTTTTTCAATTTTATTGCCAAACTCTTTTAGGCCATTTTCATGTTTGTGTTATTTATTTCAAGGATTTTGAGGTTTACGAATGTATGGCATTTTATTGAATAATCATAAATTAGATGCTTTTGAATTATTTTCATGTTGATCAAATGCAAATGATATCATCTTATTTATATGTGATGGTTATTTCAATTTGACCATTCGTATGTTAGGATATCCTGAATGCTTATATTTTTTTACTGACCCCATACTTGCATGTGTATGGTCAATGTGTATGGGTAAAAACACAATAAGATGTCACCTTTTTACAAAGGAAAAGGCTAACAAAATCAAAGTTGCTCAACTTCAATAGTATAAAAATGACATTTATGTTTGGAATTTGAAGATGATGTAAACTAATTAAATGTTATAAAATGGATGAAGTTTATGATTAATATTTTTAATAATTTTTTTAAATAAGAATTGATATATTTTTTAAATTTTTAAAGATGATTTTTCAATTGCTGAAAAATGCTAAAAATTAGGGGTCTAGTTCCTACCAAAAAATTATATGTAAATAAACATTTTTTACCCTAATTTTAAAATATGTCATAAATGACATATATAGCTAGTGCATGAAGAAATAAAAATTGGTTTGTGACCTATATTTTCTCTTTTATAGCAAATCAAATTCCAACTCACTGAAATCGACAGTTTTCATCTCGCAACATGTTTTTCATAACAAATCTATCCCAATCAAAAAAAGAAATATATATTCTTGAAGAGGACTCTCTCGTCTAATGCACCATATGTTTTTCAAATTTATTTAATATGATTTACTATTTTTTTCTTTCTCCGAATCAACATCTCCTTGACTATTAAAATACCTACTTGCAATATTTTTTAATTACAATAAATTGTGTCTAATTAAAAGACTATAAAATCTATATGAGGATATTCTTGACTTTGATCTCTACAAAAGGGTATTTTTTAATTTTTAAAAAAATATCATTAAAAATATTAGGATTTATTGAAACACCACTTTTCTGAAATAATTTTATTTTTATGGTAATTTGACCCAAAGTGGTATAAACCATGCATTTAATAGATATTTTCAATTGGAAAAGTTTAAAAACTTATCTAACTTAGCTAGAATGAATATAGCTAGACCATATGTTGACCAAAGTTAAGTTTTAGTTAGAAAAACTAAAATTCAGTTGTGCTGATAAGTTAGCCTAAAATGTGACACCTGATTGTGCTTTTACCCGTATGTTTTATATTTCTGTTTGACGTACTTGATGTGGTTGAGGGATGGAATCGTAGTTATTTGCTTGCGAGATCCACATGTTCGACTGATCCCCATCATTGCTTGTTTATATTTACACATGTATGTACATGCTTGTCTTTTATGCAAGTTTGCAGGTATTGGGCATCGACTTCCCTGAATTGTCAGGATGAGCGTGCCCTATTGCAAAATCTCAATGGTAAGAGAGGGGAGATAACATACAAATCCAAATCTCAACCCTAGCCATTAATTGTCCTAAATATTGGGCAAGTATCTATTTCTTCCCATCCGAATTCGTCAAAGTGACATGAATTTGTGAGCCCTTCCTTAGTGTTTGTTTGATATAGAGTTAGTCATTTTTCAAATTTTGGGAGTCAAGTGGATTTACTTGTGTGAATTATTTGATTTAATTAATTAAGTTAGGAGGTATTTTTGAGATTTGAATATTTATATTTTATGATTGTGGTAATATTAGATATAGAGTATATTAAATTATTAAGGGTAATTAAATACCTTTGTTAATTAAATGATTAAATTAAAAGATTTAAATTTAGATTAAAGGGTTTAACTAATTATTAAATCATACTATAAATTAAAGGGCATAGTTGATTTATTTGATATTTGATTTATTAGTTCAAGTATAGTTGACTTGTGCTAAAGTATTTATTGTTTAATTAAATAATTATATGCAATTTAAGTTGCACTTTTGGTTTAACTAGTGAAATTAAAATTATAATTAAAGTTAAAAGTTGAGTTAGAGTTTTATTTTATAAGTGCATTATTTATTGAGCTATTTTATCATGCAACTAGAGAGAAAGAGTTGAGTTCTGCATGCTTTGGAAACTCTACGAGAGATAGGTTTCCTTTATGTAGGGATTTTGAGTATTATTTTCATTACATCTATCAAGTTTTGGAGGAGCTCTGGAAGTATTGGAGAAAATTTGGGAAAACTTATTTTGGTGGGCATTGTTTCATGATTGTTTGAAAGTTTGGATTTTGAAGGTTGAATTTGGTCTTTCTTAGCTTCGTGTTTTCAGATGTTGGTTAAGGTAGGGTTTGAAACCCTCATTTTCTTTACAGATTTTTCTTTTGAAAATATTGTATATCTCATGTTTGAGATTGTTGGGTGAATGATTTATAATTGGCTTATGTTTTAATTTTGAATTTTTCGTTGTGAAAATTGGATTGAATTAATGTTAGATAGATATGGTATTTCATTTTCAGTTTTTAAAACATATATTTGTGGGCTTATATGAGTTCATGTAGATATAATGTTAATGGTTTAATTTTTGAATATTTTGTAAAAAAAAAGGATTTTGGTGTTTGTTGTTCTGCCCTAGAATTAATTTTTGGAAGAATTTAAAAACAAAATTAAAAATAAATTTTGTTATAATTTTTTTTAAAAATATATATTTTAAAAAATAATAATATTGTGGAGGGTGGGGGTCTCACCCCCCAACCCCTCCGGCAACCCAAGGGAGCTGCTAGCATCAACACTGGCTGTCGTGGCAGCTATGGTCGCCCACGGTAGTCAAGGTTGTCGGCGACGACAACTTGGCTGCTTACGATAGTCAAGACTGTTGCACGATAGCTTGGCTATCGTGGCAGCTTAGGCTTCCCACGACAATCAAGTCTGTCGTTAAGGGGCAGCCATGGGGTGGGGCTGTGACTTCCTCCCCCCCGCCCATGTGTTTTTTTTAATATTTATAAAATTTATTTAATTAAATTACATTTATTTTTAATTTAATTTTTAAATTGGTTTAATTTAATTTCTTTTAAAGCTAGTTTAATTAATAGTTAATTTAATAATTAAGTTAGTTATTTTTAAATTGTATTTATTATTGAATATTAACATTTATTAATTGAATTTTCTTTGATTAAATAATTGGTCAATTTTATGGATATGTTTTGGGTTATTTAAATTATTGGTTTTATAGTTTTATGAATATATGATTTATCATGTGTGGGTGTGAACTATTTTGGGGATTGTAATTATTTTAACCTTTGTTGGTTTAATTTTATTTGTTGGGAGTTTGAGTTGACTTGGGGAAATTGGTTGACCAAAGGCTTGGGGGTCTTTTCCTATGATTGTCTGTATGTTTTCTTTGGTTATGCATTATGACGTTATATCATGTCAATCCTTTATGTCTGTATTATGATGTTGTGGTCTTTGGTCTTGATTATTCCACCCAACCTGGTTTGGTGTCGAAACTTGTGAGCACTTTGAGAGTGAATTTATGATGTCATGGTTTTGAGAACCAATGCATGTTCCTTATGTTTTGTGGGAATCAAAATTTGGTCAGCATATTTTTTTGAGACTTGTGTGATTATTTATGCTTGTGAGCCTAGGGGAGGTTAAATAGCATGTATAGGCTAAGGATGGGAATGGGATGATACCTATAGAGTAGGTATGATTAGAATTCCTCATCTTTATGAGAGGGTATTCTGGTTCCGTATGGGTCATGTTGAGGGTCTAGGGCCTAGAGTGGCTAGTCCATGGTAACTCAACCTGATAAATGCTTGAGGGTCTGGGGTCTAGAGAGACTAGTCCAGGGTAACTCAAGTAGTTGTCCATGTGATGACACTCTCATAGTATGTAGCCTAAGTCTCCTCTACAATTTTCCACATTTTCCTCTGGTGGTGTATCTTTGTTGTCTCATTATTACATGGTGGTTTATTTTATATTATTTGGTGTTTTGGTTATTTGATGTTTATTTATCTTTAGTTGGTGGTACCTTGAGTTAGAAAGCCTTCAAGACCTTTTCTTAGATGTTTTGATTGAGTTTTTTATCCGAGTGGGGTTTTTTGTTATCTCCTCAGCATGGTGGGAGTGGACCTTTGGTTCCACGAAGTCGGGTGGTACTATTATCTTTTATCATTTGAGATTCCAAAGTTCCTATAGCGGTGTTGAAGGATGCCTGTACCTGCTACCTTCTTCTTATTCTTCATTGGAGGCTTTTTCGTTCCTATCTTTTGATGTTCATGATTATATCTTGTATTAGTGATTTAGAGTTGCAGATATTGTATTATATTTTGTATTCTATTATTGTGACATACCCTACGACTTGTGTAGAGAATGTTGTATCATTATGTATACCTTATGGTATTTGATGTAATTGTTATTCATATAAGTTAATTGTAATTATTCTTAATCTTAATATTTATTTTGTTATACGTAATTCTACGTCATGGGACCCTCAAGGATTGTTAACGGTAATTGAGTTGTGTATATGTACTTGTTTATATCCCATGGTTGTATTGCTTTCACATTGTTATCATCATTGTTTGTAAACTCTTAAGAAAAAAACTATTTTGTAAACATCGTGACTTGTATTAGGTTAAAATTCTCCTGGGTTTCCTAGCAGGGCATTACAATTTAAACCTAAATTAATACCATTACCATTCTTATTGTTTTCCTTAGGAAATAGCTATCCAACACTTAAAATGCATCAACGATCTAAAGTACCAAAAAGTATTTGTCTTGATGCATTTTACGTCCTCTGATCATGGCTCAAATTCGACAATAAAGGTGTAATCCTATGGAGGGGGCTTAAAAATTTCATGGATATGCTGATTTTTTTAAGGATTATTTTTAAGTGAGAGGTCCCATGAATTTTGTAGTGGAGTTCATATTTAACCACAATTTATGGAAGCTAGTGGTATGATGAATTTTCTTATTTGGCATAATCAATTCACTTGATTAAATAAATTCAAAACTAAAAAAAAATATTGACAAGAATTGAAATTTTATATATGATTGAAAGTGGGGGAAAAAAGACTAAGTTGGTGGGGCAATTTCTAGCCCCCACCTTTTCCACCCACTCAAATCTGTAGCCCTAAAAATTATGAGCAACTATTTTTGAAGAAAAAAATCTAATTAAACTAGTAGCAGTCCTTTTTTAACTTCATGAGACCTCCTATTCCATGAAATTAAATTATGAAGCCCAACTCATAAGACCACATCCTAAGACCCACAACCAACACTCTAAGCATCCATTTGAACCCCAAATGCACTAAAAACTGATGCACTAGCACATATATGCTTCTTCATGTGACCAACTGCAATAGGGAAAATGTGGCTACAAAAAAGAATGCAGACTTAATGTTATCACGGTGTTGACATTTGCCTACAGTGTATTAGTAAAATGAAGAATAACCTCCTTTAGAGCATCGCTTATGTAGAAATACAAATTAAACAACTATTCAATCTCGCTGCTCTTCTAGCTTTCTTTTATTTGGATGCCAGATCATCTTCTATTATCCAAAAAGTGATGAAATATTTGGACACAATCTAATCAAACATTGAAAAACAAATCGTTGATGTTATTTATATATTTATATTTTAAAAAAATTAAGTAGAATATGAATATAAATTAAAAAAATAAAGTTCATCAAATAAGAAAAAATATGTAAAAACATTTAAAATTAAGAAAATAAAGAATTAATAGAGAATTATTAGTACTTGCCGGTAGGCTAAGCAAGTACTATTATAGTGAGTTTTGGATTTGTTGCTTTAACGATTGATTAAAATAATTTGTATGGACCAATTACAAGTCATTGCATTTATTATTTTGTTATACATTTTATGTTTTGTATAGTATAAATGCAATATTTTAAAGTTTAAAACATGTAAAAAATACTTTTTAATAATTTGATTGGCTGAATTATTTGAAGTCTTATACACGGATTTGTCGGATTGAGTTACTTCTTCCATGTTGCATTGTTATCGGCAAAATTCATGCATGCATGAGAAAGCGGAGTTAAAACCATGTTCCTATTAAAAACAACTTTACATAAATGATAAAAATTAAATCTCATTTATTCAAATTGAATCCACATTCGCCGGGGTGAGATCCAATAATTCTATTTAGAATGTGCAATCAATGAAGTTTTGATTGAAGTTTTTAATATTAAAAATATTAAAATTAAAATTTATATTATATGAGTAATTTTAGTGCATAGGTAGTTTATAAATATCACTTTTTCCTTAATATTATAATTTAAATAAAAAGTATTAAATTATATATTAAATATATAATTTAATCTTTCTCATTTATATTTTAAAGTTTTTTAATTCTAAATTTTATTGTATGTTAATTGTATATTAACGTTAATTTGTCTTTCATCCAGTTCAATACCCGGGCTTATGCAAATTAGCATAACGTTGCACAGATTGATTCTCTAGATAATAATTTAGGGTACTTTTTGGTCACATTTCAAGATAAACCCAGCAGAGACGGGATTTTTAAATGCAAAGGGTGGTTTTATAAAAACTCAGGCCTTCATATGCAACATTGGAGCCCAAAATTTGATTGTTCAAAGAATGTCATAAAGTTTATTCCTGTGTGAATCACTTTACAAAATCTCCCAATGAAATACAAAGAAGTTGATATTCTCCAATTTTTTACAAACAAATTGGGAATTTATCTTAAACATCACCTTGAAAGGGTCTCGACCTCAACCAAGATATATTTACTCATGAATCTTGAGAAAGAGCTTCCCAAATCTATCAAGAACGTATCAAAACTTGAAACTTGGGTTCAGATTATTTCATATGAACCTTTCTAGGATCCTCCTCTAGAGCAGGGCATTTTTGGCATTCTAGATTTGGCAGTATTGGATATAGATTTGCAGGGGTTTTTAGATCAAAACCTTAACCAAAAATTACCCTTGCTAGATTTATTTCCAAAAGTGGGAGCTCGGGAAACAACAGACAACTCCATGAAAGTTTTGGTTTTGGGCATGTTTACAAATAGTTTGAAACTTTTTCTATGGCTTTTCTACTGGAATTTCAAAAGGTCTTTCAACCCTCAATATGCATCCAATGTATATTTATTAACATCAAGCCCTACGAGGATATCAGAGCCTCTGTCCAATGAGTCATTCAATGCAGCAGATACCCCTCGATAATCAACTAAGGCAGGTTTTTTGCAGAGTCCAATATCCAGAACAAGATGTCTCTAGATGAATACAAGACCTTTAAAAATGGTATTATCTAAAAACTTGGTAGCAGCTATTTCTAATCCTCTCCCTTAAGAGAATGCTCTCATTCAATTCATTCCAAGATTCAATCATAATTTAGTGGAACAAGTAATATCTCATTGGTTTATGGAGGTCCAAATGGAAATGTTGGAAAAAATAGCAGATCAAGTGCTATGGGAGGATGCAGTAACTATTGACAGTATTGATTTTTTTGGGAATATGACCTCTAGACAAAGGATAAGCTTGTCTCAATGTCAACTCCGGCTTCTTCAACAGATAAAATCTCAAGTGCCACCCCAACACCTGAGATGGAGGATGACATTCTCAAAATAAGGCTATGTGACTTAAGAGAATCGACAAAGGCTAAAGTCTTCTCTCGTTCCTTGACCACTTCCCCTTCTCCTCAAAACTCTCAAGCTCCAGAGGTTTACTCCTCCAATACCAACTCGAGTTGCATGAAGTCTTCCAAGTTGAGAGACTAAGAACAAGGAGACTTAAAGAAGTTTTCTCCACTTGAAAAAGGGAAACACTTCCCAAAAAATAAAATTAAAGGTGGTATCATTTCTCTTAAATCTTTAAAGCACAAATCTCAGGAACGGAGCCCAGAGAGTTCCCCTAAAGATCCAATAGAGCATTCTCAACTAGAGTCCCCTTTTTCTCCTAGATTACAGGCAGTTTATGAACTTTTTGGCTGTGCATCTAATGTACCTTCCACTGATAAAACTCATTCATCCTTCTTTGTGGAAATAATTCTAGATGAAGATTATGTAGAAGAGGATGAGAGATTGACCGACATTGAAGACTTCACAGGCTTTAGCGATCATAGGAAGGAACTTCCTTTGGGTCTCTCTTTGGAAAATGTTCACATGGATTGTTCCTCTCTCTCTTCACCAAAAAATATCATTAATAATTTAGGTTTCCAAAAATCTACACATAAGAGCTCTCTGAATTGTGGTGGGATAAAGAAAAAAGGGAAAGGAAGAAAATCTTCTTCTAATCTAAGAGCGGAAGATGGGGAAGACCATGATCAAACTAAAATCATAGCATTCTTAAATGTAGGAAAGGGTAAGTTCCTTCCCAATTCACAATGAAAATCATATCATGGAATGTTAGGGGTCTCAATGCCCCTAACAAGTAGTGAGTGGTGAAACGTTGCATCTTATCAACCAAAGTTGAGGTTAGTTTGCTACAAGAAGCAAAAATGAGTAAGGATCAGTTATCCAATTTCACAATGTCTCTGGAGTATTGGAGAGTTGAAGGAGTTGGGGTGATAGGGGCTTCAGGGGGGATGGCTATTTTATGGAACACAAGACACTCCTCCTATGTACACTTAGAGAGTAGAACTAACTAGATAGGAGGTAAAATCTCAAGTATTCAATCGAATCTTAATTTATACATTGTGAATGTTTATGGCTCTAAGAAAGAAATTGGAAGTTTGGGAGGAGATCAACAAATGCTTTTCAGACTGGCCAGATGGTAATTTCATATTAGGAGGGATTTTAATGCCATAATTCACACATCTAACAAATCGGGAGGTTCTCCGAGTCTCCCAATCCCAAATAGACACTAGTACATTTGAGGTCAAATTCTGATAGCCATTTGTCAGATTTGCAATGGTCATTTGTCAGCATTTCGACATGTGTCTGTCACATTTTTTGCATTGGGAATTGTGACGAAAGAGATATCCGTTAGTTTACCAACACCCCATTACATCAGAAACTTGCACATGAAAACAACTTTGTTATGACATTTCCTACGGTCCATCTATCAAAATTCTGACACAAAGACCTATCAGAAATACACAATCTCTGTTGGCACTAACTGTCGAATCCTTTCCGACATTAGAACTGTTGGTATAGCGACAGATCTGCAACCAATTTTTGACAGATAAACCTGTCAGTGATGTAGCATTAGTGTCAGAACAGTCTGTCAAAAATTGCATACCTATGACATTTTAACTGTCGGAAGAGCGACGGTAGTGCAACATATCTCCGACAGGTTTCCCTGTCGGACGTATAGCATTACTATCACAATAATTGTCATAAAGTATTTTCTCCGACATTTGATTTGTTGAATAGGCAACATGTTGGCCTATATTCCAATGGGAAATGATGTCGGATGTATAGCACTGTCGTCGGAATGAATTATAAAGTGTCAAAAAATTGACGGATATGCACATTAAAGATAACACAGCTCAAGAGACCATCATAGGTTGTCTCTTTCTTCGGTCTATATTATTGACATAATGTTTTACCTTTCATTAGCTCATCAAATCGGGGGATTTGAAAGAATTTAATAGAATATTTTCATGACAACGTATATTATTTAAGTTGACATTGCACGAATTTATCTACTTCGCGCACTTGTAGACTATGAGGACGGGGATAAGGAAGCATGGCCATGGGAGGAGATGCTTCTTTATCACCATCCTAATAGTCTACAAGTGCACGAAGTAGATAAATTTGTGCAACAACAACTTAAATAATATACGTTGTCATGAAAATATTCTATTAAATTATTTCAAATCCTCGGATTTGATGAGCTAATGAAAGGTAAAGCATTCTGTTAATAATATAGACTGAAGAAAGAGACAACCTATGATGGTCTCTTGAGCCGTGTTATCTTTAGTCCTAGCTACTGGGTAAGGCCTAGAAGACTTATACCTGTCGATCATCGAGAATAATCACCGCCTTGCATTTATGTACACTGCACAAATTGATCCCAGTCTCGCAAAAACATTTTACACTTGTACATATCATCAATACTGGAGGCCTAAAGTAATTTTATATGATCACTAGTGCATTTTGTGCATGGATGAGAAATAGTATCTGTTAATATGATTTAGAACAACAAAGAGGGGGGGTGAATCAGTTGTTCTTAGGTCTTGATGTATAAAACAATCTCAAAAACTTTTCTTTAAATCAGATCCAATAGCCAAAATAAACTCGGTCATCACTGATTCAATAATAGAAACATATAACAATGCAGTCCACTACCCAGCTGTAACTTAACTTGTAAGACACAAAAATGTTCAAACCAAAACATTCACACAAGTATTAACACTAGGATTTATAGTGGAAACCCAATTTAGGAAAAACCACTTTGTAACATTCTACTATTATTTTCACTCTTCTAAAGTGAGCTCGGTAAAAAGCCAACCTTGTCAAAGGTTACAATACACACTGTCAGGTGTGACCCGGTTAAAGGATTTCAATCACCCTGTTAAAAGTGAGCCTTGTCATAGGACTTACATACACTCCATTAGAATGCAACCTTGTTCAAAGGATTTAACATATGATTGTTAGGTCAACCTCTGTTAAAAGGATTTTGACTGTTACAATGGTTAGAAAGTAGCAGCAATATTATCTGAAAATATACAACTGAATTTGCAAATATCAGATCTGATTTTGTACACTAATGCTAGTTTACTGACTTTGAAACTTTGCCATCTCCATCTCTGATCTGCTCAGAACTTTTCTTCAAGCAACCACCACAATTCTCCTTCAGCCTTTCCTGCTTAAATAGTCAATAAAACTTTTCTAATCTTCTAGCATTATCTGTTCACCCATGCACTTGCATATCCAAATGCTCAGGTTCCCTTTATACTTTCCTCAATTAGGTTAACTCATCTTATGCTACTTAATCTCATTCGTAGATCTTAGGGTTAGGTTAGATTCATTGAATCTACCCACTTCATGTTCTTTGGCTCCTTTTCTAGAATCATCTCAAATCTCTTAAAGACTTACAATAAAATGTTTTACAGTGCATTTAATGCTTTCAAACAATCAATAAATAAAGTCAACACGTTTTACATAATCCAAGAATTCAACAATGTCGGCTCCAAAACTAAATTCTCTTCAAATATAAAAATGCTGATGCTCGGTCAATATTGTGATCAACTACTCAGTCTTCATGTAGAAAGCTCGGTCATTATTAAAAATGTTTACTCGGCTTACACTGTCTTCCTCGACAATTAACTGTTGTTCGGTCGACACTAGAATTTTGCTCAGCATACACTGACTCGGTCGACACTAACATTACTCAGCTTAAACAGATTTCTCCGTTCTTTGCTCGGTCAAGCCTACCAATTTTGTCTTCAGTCTTACTAAGATCAACAATACATTGTCTCATCATTGTGCAACATAGTCAAGTACACTTTGTAGTATCAAGATAAATCAACCTTTCCCTAGGTGCTATTGTTACCAACCTTGCCTATCCCCTTAGCAACACTCAAATAGATATAGTACTTTCCTAAGTAGCAACACTCTTACTAGTTAAGGTTTGACATCAATGACAATACAACAATTGTTTCAATTGAAATTTCCAACAATCTCCCTCTTTAGCTTTGATGGCAACAACATATGATATCACCTGAATAACACATGGATTACCAACCAATCCAAAAACTTTTCTGTTCATTAGAGAATTATTTTTAATATCCTTAGCTTCATTCTGATTTAGAATCCTATAAGTCTCACTTCTGTGACTGTCAGAAGTATTCAGATCTCCCTCTATCCCGATCCTTCATTTCAGTTCATCGCCCTTACTTTTCAGTGTCAAGTGTTATCATATCAGTTCATCTCCCTCTTTGACAAAAATGACAAAGCAGCAACTAAAGCATACATCCATCAGATGTAGATAATATCTATGTAGCTTAGTGTCTTCTCCCTCTATCATCTTGCTTATGATTGATTCCTTGTCTTTTCTCTTTTTCACAACTCTAGGCCAGCCCTAAAGTGTGACAATCTTCTGCATCAATTTGTCAAATATTCTGCTGTAGCATATTTGATACAGTGCTCCTAGCTTGTCTAGGTAGCCTCAGTTAGGGGAAGGACCCCTAATTGACTTCTCAAATACTCATGAGCTTCTCTGGGTAAAGCTTTAGTGAATATGCCTGCTAATTGTTCTTTTGTATTCACATATTCCATTCAGACTTCTTTATCTTGTACTAATTCTCTCAAGTAGTGATACTTGATTGCAATGTGCTTGGTCTTAGTGTGCATCACTATATTCTTAGAAATATTGATAGCACTTGTGTTGTCATAGAAAATAACAACAGGTTCAGTGATTTCTTCTTTCATGCCTATCAATAATTGTTTTATCCATACCAAGTTTGAACAGTTTACTGCAACAACAACATACTTGGCCTTGACAGTAGATTGGGAAATGCAATTTTGTTTCTTTCTCATCTAGGAGACTAATCTCTATCCAAGAAAGAAAGCTCCACCACTAGTACTCCTTCTGTCATCTACATTTCCTGCCCAATCAACATCTGTATAAACTCTGAGTTCAAATTTGTCATCCTTCTTATAATATAGAACATAGTCAGCAGTTCCTTTCAAGTATCTCATAATTCTTTTTACAGCCATCATGTGTGTTTCCTTAGGATTGGCAGAGAATCTTGCCACAATCCCAACAGCTAGTGCAATATCTGATCTACTATGTACAACATATTGTAATTTTCCAATCATGGATCTATACAAAGTCTGATTCACTTCTGCAACATCATCATTCTTAGATAACTTTTGTCCAGTAACCACAGGAGTTAACAAGATCATATTTCCACAATCCATTATGATAAGCTTACAATGTTTCTGGATTCGATTGTGTGAGTTTTTTTATCAATAAAAAAAGACGTTTCGGATCACACTCAATGATCCATCATTAGGAATAGAAAGTGTGAGAATGTAAAGTAAAATGTGCAGACAAAGCCTCTCAACAGGGATATAAGAAGAGATGGGAAGAGGCAGCGCGCAACCCAAAGAAACTAAAATAAAAAGAGGGACAGTTAAATGTTGCACAAAAGTTTAGCATCTTCCATCCCAAAATTTTTTAGTATTTCATTAACATACTTAGACTGTGTAATGAAAATTCCATTCTTCTTCTGATATACTTGTAAACCAACAAAGAATTTGATCTCACCAAACATACTCATTTCAAATTCAGTTTGCATTTCATTTGAAAATCTTTTACATAATGCATCTTGTCCACCAAAAATAATGTCATCCACAAATTTTTTTGCCAACATGATACCTTTACCTTTTTCAACTTTAATGTACAGATTGCTTGTGTCATTTGTTCTTGAAAATCCAATCTGTATCAAGTAGTTGTGCAACCTCTCATACTATGCTCTGGGAGCTTGTTTCAATCCATATAGTGCTTTGTTCAATTTGCACACCATGTGTCTTCTGTTTGGATCAATAAAACCTTCTGGCTGTTCTATGTAAACTTCTTCTTCTAGTATACCATTAAAAAATGCAGACTTGACATCCATTTGATATACCTTGAAATCTTTATAAGCAACATATGCAAGTAGAGTTCTTACTCCTTCCAATCTAGCTACAGGGGCAAATGTCTCCCCATAATCTATTCCTTCTTCATGTGCGTAGCCTTTGCATACTAGCCTAGCTTTGTTCCTAGTTATTTCACCATTCTCATTCATCTTATTTCGAAACACCCACTTTGTTCCTATAACATTTTTGTTTTCAGGTCTCGACACCAGAGTCCAAGTATCATTCTTCTCAATCTGGTCAATCTCTTCATTCATTGCTTGTATCCAGTCTTCATTCTCCAATGCCTCTCTAGTTGACTTCGGTTCAAATTCACACAGTAGGCATGTTGGATCCTTAGTCTTACTTCTGGTCTAAATTTTAGTATTTTTGTCTCCAATTATCTATTCAGGCTTGTGATGTCTTCTTACATATTTTTCCAAAATAGGTTCAGCTCCTCTCTCCTCTATTTCATCAGGTTCCCCAACAAGATTGTTAGATTCAACTTCTAAATTCTTGGCAACCTCTTCCTGATGCTCGACATCATTTTCTTGTAGCTCGGCATGTTCTTGTTCTCTTTTGGCACTATTTTCCTGATGCTCGACAACATCTATCTGTTGCTTGACATTTCTTACCCGAGACTCGACATCAGCTGCAAGTATGTTACTTGCTTCTTCTTCTTCCTCAATGTACACAAAAGATCTATAATCTTCTGGTTCTCTTTTACTATCAGCTTCATTTCTTTCTGCATACTCATTAATTTTGACATTCACACTTTCCACAATTTTGTTAGTGTTAGAGTTCAAACACTTGTAAGCTTTATTTTTTGTGGAATACCCTAGGAATATGCCTTCATCACTCTTAGCATCAAACTTTCCATTCCTAGTGTCTTTTAATAAATAGCACTTACTTCCAAAGATTCTAAAGTATTTAACACTTGGTGCATGCCCATGCCATAATTCATAGGGTGTCAGATTTGTACCTTTCTTGATCTGTACCCAGTTAAGAGTGTAGACAGCAGTGCTTATAGCTTCTTTCTAGTATTTTTGTGCCATATTCTTTTCAATCAACAATGTCCTTGCACAATCCAAGATAGATCTATTTCTTCTTTCTGCTATACCATTCTGTGGAGGTGTTCTAAGTGTAGACATCTATCTTTTAATTCCTCTATCATTGCAAAATAGATTAAATTCATTTGATGTAAATTCTCCACCTCAGTCAGATCTAAGACATTTCAGGTTCCTACCTATCTCCTTCTTAGCCTTAGCCAAATACCACTTAAAGAATTGAAAAGCTTCAGATTTTTCTTTTAGAAACATTACATGCATCATCCTAGTATGATCATCAACAAATAAGATAAAGTATCTAGCACAACAGTAACTTTTCACACCCATAGGTCCACAAAGGTCAGTATGAACCAAATCTAAAATGTTTTTAGAAGTAAAGGATTTGCTCTTAAAACTTGACTTTGTCATTTTTCCTAACTAGCATTCCTTGCACATCACATTCTTAGGTTTCTTCAATCTAGGTAGACCTCTTACCTTTTTCTTCTTACTTATCTCTACCAGGTTGTCAAAGTTAACATGACATAGCCTTTTGTGCCATAACCAAATATCATCAAGTTGTGCAATTAAACATGTTTCTTCAGATAGGTCAAGATAAAATAGATTACCTCTAGTCTGATCTCCACTTCCAATTAGTTCTTCAGTAGCATTAAATATTTTAGCTTGCTTGTGATGAAATTCCACTCGGTAACCAGTTTTGTTAAGATGAGCAACACTTAACAAATTATAATTAAGACCTTCAACCCAATATGCATATACACAAGATATCTTATCAGTCAGTTTAATCAAACCTTTTCCTCTAACAAGACATGGTGCATCATTACCAAATTTTACACTTTTACCTCTGTAATGATGTAAGGTCTCAAACTTATTTTTGTCACTAGTCATGTGATGTGAACAACCACTGTCAATAATCTATTTATCATTCTTGTTCACATAGGATATCAATGCAGTTTTCTCATCCTCATCAGATTCATCTTTCATTACAACATAGACTACCTCAATTTCAAAATCATCACTATCAGTGTCAGTTTCTTTTTCAGCAATGTAACAAGATTTCTTACCTTTTCCTTTGTAGTCTTTGTTCCATCAATAGCTTCTGTCATCTCTTATGTCTTTGTGTTTTCTTTTTCTTTCAGCATCTTTATCCTTCCTATCAGGACATCTAGCAGCTATATGACCAACTTTATTACATGCAAAACATATAATAGGGAGTTTACCTTTATACTTTCATTTTCCCCTTCTCAGTCTTTTAGCCATAAGAGCTTCTAGATCTTCCAATTCTTCATCAGAAGTGTCACTGTCACTTTCAATTTCACTATCACTTTCACTTTCACTGATGCATCTTTCTTTTTCTTTCTTTGGCTTATTCAGAACTAGCTGTGACTTGAAAGTAGATTCAACATTTCCAATGCTTCCAACAATGAAATTATCATAGTTAGAGAGTTCAAAAGCAGTCAGCTTACCAACCAAACTTTCCAAAGTAAGCACATTAGCAGTGTTACATCTAGATTCCTGAATAGCCAAGATCTTAATAGCATATATAGGACGCAGAGTTCTTAGTACTTTCCCAATTATAGTTTCATCATCAATAGCCCCATTTGCTCCTCTAATAGCATTCACAACTTCTTTTATTCTAGCACAATATTGTGCAATGTTTTCACCTTCTTGCATTCTCATTTCATCAAACTTACCTCTAAGACTCTCGACCTTTGCTTTCAGTACATTTAAGTCACCACCATAGATTCTTGCAAGAGTATCCCACATATCCTTAGCAGTTGTGCAATCCTTAATGTCCTCAAATTTTGGATAGCTTAGGGCAGATGCAATTTCTAGCATTACCTGATTATGTTCTTGCTTAGCTCTCATTTCTTCGGCAGTCAAAGGTGTGATAGGTGAGACATAGCTCTTATCAATGTAGTACTTTGCAGAGTCACCAATACCAGCTATATGCAGCTTCATCAAACTTTGCCATGCAGGGAAGTTTTCCTTATTCAGCTTCGGTACCTCCTTCTTATACATCCTGATCATTTGGTTCAAGCCCCTTTAAACTTGTTTTCTGTCAACACTAATAATAAGAAAAAAAGCTCTGATACCAATTGTTAATATGATTTAGAAAAATAAAGAGGGGGGTGAATCAGTTGTTCTCAGGTCCTGATGTATAAAACAATCTCAAAAACTTTTCTTTAAATCAAATCCAATAACCAAAATAAACTTGGTCATCACTGATTCAATAATAGAAACATATAACAATGCAGTCCACTACCCAGCTGTAACTTAACTTGTAAGACATGGAAATGTTCAAACCAAAACATTCACACAAGTATTAACACTAGGATTTATAGTGGAAACCCAATTTGGGAAAAACCACTTTGTAACATGCTACTATTATTTTCACTCTTCTAAAGTGAGCTTGGTAAAAAGCCAACCCTGTCAAAGGTTACAATACACACTGTCAAGTGTGACCTGGTTAAAGGATTTCAATCACCCTGTTAAAAGTGAGCCTTGTCATAGGACTTACATACACTCCATTAGAATGAAACCTTGTTCAAAGGATTTAACATATGACTGTTAGGTCAACCTCTGTTAAAAGGATTTTGAATGTTACAATGGTTAGAAAGTAGCAACAATATTATTTGAAAATATACAACTCACTTTGCAAATATTAGATCTGATTCCATACACTAATGCTGGTTTACTAACTTTGAAACTTTTCCATCTCCATCTTTGATCTGCTCAGAACTTTTCTTCAAGCAACCACCACAATTCTCCTTCAGCCTTTCCTTCTTAAACAGTCAGTAAAACTTTTCTGATCTTCCAACATTTTCTGTTCACCCATGCACTTGCATATCCAAATGCTCAAGTTCCCTTTATACTTTCCTCAATTAGGTTAACTCATCTTATGTTGCTCAATCTCATTCATAGATCTTAGGGTTAGGTCATATTCATATAATCTACCCCCTTCATGTTCTTCGGCTCCTTTTCTAGAATCATCTCAAATCTCTTAAAGATTTACAATAAAACATTTTACAGTGCATTTAATGCTTTCAAGCAATCAATAAATAAAGTCAACACATTTTACATAATCCAAGAATTCAACAATATCGGCTCCAAAACTAAATTCTCTTCAAATATAAAAAATATTGATGCTCGGTCAATACTATGATCAACTACTCGGTCTTCATGTAGAAAGCTCGGTCATTACTAAAAATTTTTACTCAGCTTACACTGTCTTCCTCGACAATTAACTGTTGTTCAGTCGACACTAACATTACTTGGCTTAAACATGATTTCTCCATTCTTTGCTCGGTCAAGCCTACCAGTTTAGTCTTTAGTCTTACTAAGATAAACAATACATTGTCTCATCATTGTGCAACATAGTCAAGTACACTTTGTAGTATCAAGATAACTCAACCTTTCCCTAGGTGCTATTGTTACCAACCTTGCCTATCCCCTTAGCAAAATTCAAATAGATATAGTACTTTCCTAAGTAGCAACACTCTTACCAGTTAAGGTTTGACATCAATGGCAATACAACAATTGTTTCAATTGTAGTTTCCAACAATATCCAAAGTTTCTAGATAACTATTTTTGAGAAGAGGAATGAGTGGAGGCCAAAGAAGGGATAATTGTGAAGGTTTTATAGATGTAGGTTACTGAATCATCATCTCTAAACTGGTACTCAACCTGGCCTCCACTCCATATACGTCTTCTCAGAATCTAAAAACTCTCCATCATTGATTCTTGTCATTTTTTCAGCATCTCCATGGACTGAGACCTTAAATTATTGAGCTTCTCTTTGTTTCGAGAATAGTTTAACATTCTCTACTTAATAGGGCCAACCATGTGAAGGTGGAAGCTCACCTGACCCCTCCTAGGAGCCTCTTATGACCCTTTATGACATTTTAAGACCTCTAAGATGTATTCTTAGGGATCATAAAGGGTCATAAGGGGTCCTGGGACACAATAGCTGAGAAACATAAATGTAGGCATCATGGTCACAATTTTTTGGAGACACAAAATAATTGAGTGGTTTTCCTAGATGATGCAAAGTAGTGGTTTCTTTGCATCATCTGGGAATAGCACTCAATTATGTTTTATCTGCAAAAAATTGTGACCATGATGCCTACATTTATGTTTCTCAACTGTTGTGATATCTACATCGTAGTCTTTCATTGTTGCAGCAGCAGAGCCTATATTCCACAACAAAAAGGAAGACATCTTTTTAGCCTAGGTCTAGATCCTACACCAATTGTCGAAGGATCTAGGGCTAGGCTAGAAAGATGTCTTCCCATTCTGTCTACAACATTGTGTCCATCCATGATCTCAAGAACATCATAGTCTTTCTACTTTTCATTTGTCAAAATATACTACTTCTTCAAGCGTGCAGAGTAATCTTATTAATAAAAGAACTCTTGCCAACATTAGGGTACCCACAGATCAAAATAGTAGATGTTATTGGTGCTTGTACTCAAGGATATTGATTCACTATTTTGAAACAGCCAAATCATTTTTATTTTGATTGTAGAGAAAAGGAGTGGGAGGAAATGAGCAGGTGAAAGTTGATCGAGCGCAAGAGAAGGCATTGCATTTTATTTGATCATGAATGCTCTCTGAAATGACCAATCATGTTTTCTATTCGATTCTTTTTGGTGCTTTTTTTCCCCATATTCAGTAGATAAAAATCATGGCGGCAACCACTTAGCCATATTTTTGATGTTCCAGGTATTTTACAAAGATACAGGTATGTGGATTTATCATTCAGTTGCTTGCAGTTATTGGTCAAATGCAAATATTTTGTCAAGTTGAAAGGGCAAGATATCAGTTTGGTGTTTTCGGTTTATGTTAAAAGTTGATTTGGTAAAATCCTCAAAAAACACACTACATGTTCTAAAATGTAAAGAAGTTTAATGTTAAATGTAAGATATATATCTTATCCATAGTAATCAAAAGAAAGGACATGAAACTTATAAGGAGATTTACCAATCCAAAAATATAAGCGAATAGGAAACATGATTGGTACCTTATGAATTGGTTTTTGAGGTGCACAATCTTCATCAATCTCCTCAGAACAAGACCCCTCATGAAAAATGCATTTAACACAAAAAACAAATCTACAAAACTGAACCAATGGCATGTTTAGAACAAAGAAATAGATTGATAATAATATACTGAAAATTCTAGTATGTTTAATACACGCAAAAGGACCAGTCCCAACAATTCTTAAACATTCTTTATCTGATATGATAATAACATGCTAATTAAATTGATAAAGGTGTTATTTGAATTTAATCTACCAATTAATAATTAAACAATTTTTTTTTTTACAAAACTAAACCAATGGCATGTTCTTCGTATGTGATTTCTCCATCTTTCGAGCATCTGACATCATATTCGACCGCAAATTTCAAATGCATTGCATTTTATTTGATCATGAATGCTCTTTGAAATGACCGCATTCTACTGGTGTCATACCCTAGCCTGTGCTTTATCTCCATTATTTGATGTTATTGGTGCTTGTGCTCAAGGATGTTGATTCATCGTTTTCAAATGTTTGGATCATTTTGGTCGTGACAGTTCCTCTAGTACATAGTCACGAAATGTAACTGTCTAATGATTATATGTAATTTTGAATGGATTAAATGCTTTATTCTTGGTAGAAGTGAATGGAAGGAATAGTGTTGGTGTTAGGTTTCATTTATTATTGAATTCAATAGTTTCCAAGATGTGTTGAGGAGTTTGCTCCTTGTTTAATGTTAACTATTCCTGCACAATCCACTCATACAACATTGAAATGCTATGTGATTGACAATTTCATACAACTGGTCCTTTGGCATGTATTAAATACAATCCAGTCACTTATTGAATGCTTTGGAGACTACTGGTTTGACTGTCCATGCGTTACCAGTGATTGAGATTCATTAAAGGATACAAAACCCTTCATTTTGGGGTTATTGTGTGTGGATTCAAATATAGGTTTGATTTGGTTAATGTTTAGAAGAGATCAATAAAGTATTTAAAGACAATCTTACATGTTTGGAGAGGTTTGAGAGGCACTTATCATGACTGTACCATCATAAACAATGACATAGACTAGTTTTACTAAGTTTCCTTTCTCTATTTTGAGGTTTCTTTTCTTTGCCGCAGGGGTACAGTCAGAGGGTTCATTGAAAAAATGATCCTTTGAATGGTTACTATGAATATTAATGATTTGATATAGCATATTTCTCATTTTACTTGAAGTTTGGAATAGCTTGTGCAAGGGTGAAAGTATTTTTGATCATTTTGGTCGTGACTGTTCCTCTACATAGTTAGAAAATGTAACTGTCTAATGATTATATGTAATGTTGAATGGATTAAATGCTTTATTCTTGGTAGAAGTGAATTGAAGGAATAGTGTTGATGTTAGGTTTCATTTATTATTGAATTCAATGGTTTCTAAGATGTGTTGAGGAGTTTGTTCCTTGTTTAATGTTAACTGTTCCTGCACAATCCACTCATACAACAGTGAAGTTACAAAACTAAACCAATGACATGTTTACAACAAAGAAATAGAATGATAATAATATGCTGAAAATTCTATTCTGTTTAATACACACCAAAGAACCAGTCCCAACAATTCTTAAACATACTAGTTATCTGATATGATCGATTATTAATAAAGGTGTAATTCTGTAGACTGCTAGCACGAAGGAAGATTTGACCTAGCCAAATCTTCCTTGTACCACACAAAAAAATGGGTGATAACTATGTCTACTCCAACCTTAATTGTTTAATAATTCATTATATCAGATAAAGTATGTTTAAGAATTTTTGGGAGTTCTATTAGACCTTTGTTGTAAACATGCCATTGGTTTTCAAATGTTTGGATTCACGTTTGTTGATATTACTGGCACGTTTAATGACACCATTGTATATTTCTATCATTGAAATGATTGCTTTCTACTGGTGTCATGCCCTAGCCTGTGCTTTAACTCCATTATTTGATGTTATTGGTGTTTGTGCTCAAGGATATCCATTTTGTTGAAATGTTGACTGTGGTTATCAAATGGACAGCCCATGATCTTCTAGCTAGGCGTCATTTGTATTGATAGGTTAGAGCATCAAATGTATTGTATCATTGATAGTTGAGACTTTGTTAAAAGGAAATAGGACAAATAATGATTTTGATTTAGTTTCTCTATTTTGATCTCTAAGTGGCTTACAACCCTAGAGAAGTATATGCAGATTTACAGATGCGGTTGCAGGATACATAGCAGCTGATAATTCACAAAAAATCCATGCATCCAATTTGAATATAAATTAATACAAATAAATAGGGTCCTCCAATGGCCCAATCATCTGGACCTTGACTATCCCCTCAACCAGTGACCCTTCAAACCAGGTTATCATGCAATCAGTGAGTGATCCTTCATTCTCCTGGTCTGCCCTGCATCCAAACATATTGGAAATACACAATACAATGATAACAAGTCTTTCAAAATCCCCCTTCCCTCAAGGAACACTATCAACCATCCCTTCCACATAGCATTTCACTATTGTATGAGTGGATTGTGTAGGAACAGTTAACATTAAACAAGGAGCAAACTCCTCAACACATCTTTGTTGTAAACATGCCATTGGTTCAGTTTTCTAAATTTTTTTTTTGTGTTAAATGCATTTAAATGGAACATTAACCATAGTAATAATATGCTTAATCTATTAGTAATTACAGATTAAATGACCATAACACCTTTATCAATTTAGCATGTTATTATAAGATACTAAAGAAGACCTGCTATTTGTCAAAGAAATCTTCATTGTCCCCCACAATGAAGACAATGAAGATTGACCTCCTACCCCACAACAAACAACATTGTAATAAGAATAAGATATAATATAGTGTTAGAATAAACTTTGAACAAAGACATGTAATGCTTAAGTTAATGATCTAAAAAGCTACAAATATAGGAATTGAAAAAGAAGATAGTACCAAGAAACATTTTCACAAATATGAAATGTGAGGAAAAGTACTAACATTAACAATGCCAAGATTCATAGCATTAAATTTTACTCATGGATGAGTTTCTGTAGTGGGTTTCCCAGCATCAAAAATATGTTGAGTTGCATTTGAGCTGTAACTAAGAGTATCATGTGGAACAAACCCTAAACTTTGAAAGCATTCTCCAGCCTGGCAATTCAAAATTCAATCTAGGCAAGCATCAGTAAGTGAAATAAATTATAGACATCAACATCAACATCATCATAATCATTAGAAATAAACTTTAAAGACATATTTTGGATAGAACTATGTTTCTTGAAAGTTTTTGTGATGCTTCTAAACTTTAAAGACATATTTTACGGCTTAATGATAACATAGATTAGTGTTTTGTTTTCTGATGGAATATTGTTTATCATTCATGGTCTTGAAGAAACTTTTGATTGTTTTGATTCTTGAGTCTTGACATTGTTTCTCAATGTGATATAGACTGACCACAAGATGGTTCAGTTGGTCCTCTCTTTCTGTTTAGTCATTTGTCTTTTTCATGGTGTAAGTGTCACTATGTTATAATCCAACTAGCATGTCATACCCCCACTTCTGACAAACCTCACAACATGCAAATCACAGCCAAAGACTTGGGTGATCAACATACACAAATAGTGATTACCCTTAGGAAACAATAATCATTAATATTCATTAATGGCGGGCGGTGATTCCTTGGTAATAAAGGCATTGACAGCATTCATCATCTTAACCAAGTCATGGGTGGTGATCCTTGAAATAGCACAATTAGTAAAATGAAATAACAACATAACATAATTTGGAGTGAGGAAGAAGGAAAATTGGAAAACAAAATATAGAATAATCAGGTTGGAATTAGAGAAGAATTTAGAAATAAACTTGAATTAGAAAAAAGCCAAGTTATCTGATTCTTTGTTTAAGGCTGGGTTCTAATTCTACTTTTGTTCTCCTCTGGGTTCGACTTGGGTTCCTTTGGTAGGAACTTGGGTGCTTGGGCCAATCCTGGGTGCACCTATAGTATTTTATTCATAATTTTATAGGCTAACTCATTATTATGGTAACATGGGTATGACCACACTCCATGCCTTATAATGGTACTCGACATGGAGTGTGGTTCAAATGAAGTTGAACCAAATGCTAACCGTGATGGCTATGATCATGATGAAGATGAATATGAATATTAAATCTAAAATATGGCTTGTGATTTGATTTTTTATTGTGAATGAAGAAACTATATATTCAAGTTGACTCATTCTATGTTGTAGTATATTTGTTCCCTAGATCTACCATATTATATATGTGTAGCCTGTAAGGGACATCTTCTACTCATCCATGTATCAGAGCTCAGTGAGAGTTATTAGGAGAAAGAGAAGATGTCAGTGGGGGATGGAGAAACCAATCTCAGAACACCACTTGAAGCCTTGCAATGTTGAGAGTGGGATAAAGGCTACACTGGAGACCCTATATAAGGAACAAACTTATTGAGCTTCACTTTGTTTCGAGAATAGTTTTATATTCTATACTAAACAGGGCCAACCACGTGAAGGTGGAAGCTCATTTGCCCCCCCCCCCCCAACATCACTCTAAATTCCCCGTTAACATATAACATTCATTCATTATTTCATCCATTAATAAAATGTAACATTCATTAATTATCACACGATAACATTCATTCACACATTAATAAAATGTGGCATTCATTAATTATCACATGATAACATTCATTAACACATTATAAAATTTATGAACATTCAATACAACATAATTAAATTCATTGGCATGTAAAAATCAGTCATTATCAATTAAGGTGCATAGATGACAATCATTTCTTTTTTTTCTTTTGATTTCTAGTTTTTAAGAAGTAATCGTTAAGAGGAGTATCGATATCATCATGATGATCATCTACCCTCTCATTAGATCTTAATGCAAGCCTAGTTCTCTATTGATGCAAAGGGGGGTCATCTGCAATAACATATAAAAGGGTTAAATTAAAAACATTTTATTATAATTAAAAACATTAAAAACATTTTAAAGTATTTCAGTACTTTACAGGCCATAATTGTATAGCTCTTTACCTGATCTAGTCACATCATCAACATCGAGGTCAGTTTGTCTGGCCTCGGCCTCAACCTCAACCTGCTCATTAACAACGACCTCTACACTCTCTAGAGCTGCAATACAAATTGTTACATTAATCCAAACACCAATTGCAATTAAATTTGTATTACTACACCAATCAATTTAAGATGTTTACTTGTATTACTGTGATGCACTTCCTCATTGTCATCAACACACACAGGTTGTGTACGAAAAGAATCAACAGGCTGCATTTCAATTTCATACGTATTCATGTTATCATTGTTTTCTTACTTAAAACAAATTTACTCACTTTATATTGGAACTTAACATCAAATGCTTCTTTATCGCCGTCCTAATAGTCTACAAGTACGTGAAGTAGATAAATTCATACAACGTCAACTTAAATAATATACGTTGTCATAAAAATATTCTATTAAATTCTTTCAAATCCCCAGATTTGATGAGCTAATGAAAGGTAAAACATTTTATCAATAATATAGACTGAAGAAAGAGACAACCTATGATGGTCTCTTGAGTTGTGTTATCTTTAGTCCTAGCTACTGGGTAAGGCCTGGAAGACTTATACCTATTGATCGTCGAGAATAATCACCACCTTGCATTTATGTACACTGCACAAATTGATCCCAGTCTCACAAAAACATTTTACACTTGTACATCTCATCAATACTGGAGACCTAAAGTAATTTTATACGATCACTAGCACATTTCGTGCATGGATGAGAAACGGTATCCAAAGTTTCTAGATAACCATTTTTGAGAAGAGGAATGAGTGGAGGCCAAAGAAGGGATAATTGTGAAGGTTTTTTAGATGTAGGTTACCGAATCATCATCTCTGCACTAGTACTCAATCTAGCCTACACTCCATATATGTCTTCTTAGAATCTAAAAACTCTCCATCATTGATTCCCATCATTTTTTCAGCATCTCCATGGACTGAGACCTTAAATTATTGAGCTTCTCTTTGTTTCGAGAATAGTTTAACATTCTCTACTTAACAGGGCCAACCACGTGAAGGTGTAAGCTCATCTGGCCCCTCCTAGGAGCCTCTTATGACCCTTTACGACATTTTAAGACCTCTAAGATGTATTCTTAGGGATCGTAAACGGTCCTAAAGGGTCATAAGGGGTCTTGGGACACAACCGCTGAGAAACATAATTGTAGGCATCATGGTCACAATTTTTTGGAGACAACATAATTGAGTTGTATACCCAGATGATGGAGAGCAACTCCTGCACCTCCGATTCAAAGTTGACTACATCTGTTGCTCATGAATACAAGGTCCTCCAACAGATGTATTCAACTTGGAATCGGGGGTGCAGAAGTTTATCTCCATCACTTGGGTACACAACTCAATTATGTTGTCTCTAAAAGATTATGACTATGATGCCTACAATTATGTTTCTCAGCTATTGTGAAATCTACATTTATGTTTCTCATTTGTCATGTTTATGTGCATGTTTTTTATGTGTTTTGGATAGTAAGTCTAATTTAATTTGTCGGTGGACTAAGACCTTAAATCATGTAATGAGGATGCTTAGAACACTAGTATATACAAATTAAATTATTTAATAATAAAAATCTATTAAAATGTTTATAGCTTCTTCTCCCATTTGCTGGTGTGATTCCTCTTTGAGTATCCCCTTTCTCCTTTGCATCCAAAATGAACTCATTCCAATCCCTCACTGGAATAAAGGGAGGACACTCAAACTTCAGCAAGACTTCATATCACGCAATGTTCGTAGATTACGTTCAATGCATTATTTACGTTCGTAAATCAGCGTTGCGTATAGATCTACGGATGGTGCATGGTACAAAGCCACACTCAAGCTTGAAAATGATAGTAAATCCATAGTCAAGGTCAAGGAACAAATGGAATAACCAAGAACACACTATACGTTAAATCATGTGATTGATAGAAGATTGGGGCTCACCTGAGCCATAAACATGAAGAATTATTCTAAAAAAAGATGTAAACCATATAAATGCGCACTTGAGTCAAAGAGAAGTTACGTCATATCCATATTAAAATATTAGTTACAATATGAAAATACTAAACTAACTAATTCCTGAGCTCATCTTTGCATATGGTCGCAACAAAGATATGCGATTACAATACAGAGAAGGCATCGTAAAAATATAATTTCAGAATTTGCCCTAGCCTGACACGTTTTGCACTCAAACCCTTCATCATGGATAAGTGGAGATGGATGGATAGATGCAGATGAGTTGTCATCGACCCAACTAAAGTATCCACAGCCATTATTTCCTTGTGATGCATAGTCTACATTAGTTCTTATATTATAATGAATAGTATTTACATTAAAAACATTAAATATATACACATTAGCAACCCTTTTTCTATTTGGGCAGCACCAAAATTTTCATCCAGGGTTGTTCGGTGTCCGTGAAGTTTTCAACACACACTTCCCACCACCACATTGATAGTTTGGCACATTGACAAGAGTCATCAAGCATATATATCAATAATGCACCACACCATCGTTACTACATTTATTATTTTTATATGAAATACACCAAGGAGTACCATTAGAAATATTAACCATTTACAATAATGAAAAGTAAACCTAAATCAAATAGCTCATTTTTTTATCAGCATGTGTAGTCTCTGTGTATATGAAAAATGAAAGAAATACGAAGCTGAAATAAAATAGTGAACAAAATAGTATTCCACATAGACTGAATGAAATATACCATCAAAAGAAGGTGACAAAATCTTGTCACGAAGCACAGACATAGGAAATAAAAAAGGGACAAAAGACAGGAAATAAGAAAAATCATTACGACTATAGAAAAATCATTTATACTGTAATAAAAAAAAGAAACACTCTTTGTCAACAATTTTCAAAATCATTAGGACTATAGAAAAATAATTAAGACTATACAAAATCAAATTTGAGAAATGGACGGTTCTGATGATTTTCCATTACAACAATTGAGCATTCATCATTTGGTATTGTGTATTTCATTTAAGTATGTCAACAATGTTCAAAATCCTGTCACCAAGCATAGACAATAAATAAGAAAAATCATTAGGACTATGGAAAAATCAAGTTCTAGAAATGGATGGTTCTGATATTGCTTTGCCATTACAACAATTAAGCATTCATCATTTGGTACTTCTTAGTGTATTCCATGTAAGTTTTTCAGTTGTCGTGTTTATGTGCATGTTCTTTATGTGTTTGGCTTCTCTCCCTCGCAAGGGATGCGTCGATAGGTAATTGATTTGAAAGCATAATGATTTGACAATCTTTTTCATGATAGGCATAATCATCCCGCCAACCTTAATTAGCAACATTTGTGATATATGTCAAGTACTTATAATCAGTATGCCCAATAAACAGAGACTTAGTAGTAAAATCATGTCCTTTGGTTTACTAGTTTACTTATAATTAGTATGTCCTTTGGTTTACTAGTTTAATCTGGTTTAAGAATGGTTTGTTTCATGTTTGAATGTACCATTGAATGAAGCTTGGCTATATTAAGTACAATCTTAAGACTTGTGACTCTTCAAATTCTCTTGTTTCCTTCAGACCTCCAAACATGTGTACTTTGAGTAGCCCTCCAACAAATGGACTTGTGATGATTTTCACAATAGTACATGTGTAGGAGGACTACTAAAAGTATTGCTTAGGCAAATCTAAATGTTCATCACCTGTGCATATAAGAGTTGATCATAGAAGGTATATGCTATTGGGTAAGCTCCCAATAGCACTCAGGAAAATATGCATGTTCATCACCTGTGCATATGAAGTGGCTCTAATGGAAGATACAATCACTACATTCTGCATACTCCTTATTTTGTTCTACGTTGATATTGTCAGACATGGTCTTTCTTGAATGGAATGACTCGTTACTTGTACATTGACTAGAATGTTGGTGGAAGAAGGATGATTTATTTGCAACCATTTTTTCAACTCTAATTTTCTCAACACAAAGGGACATATATCATAGCCATAGAAACATGATTATTTTAAAAAGAAATACACCAAGGAGTACCATAAAAAATATTGACTATTTACAATCATGAATAGTTAACCTTAATCAAATAGCTCATTTTTTTTATCAGCATGTGTAGTCTCTGTGTATATGAAAAATGAATGAAATATCAAACTGAAATAAAATAGTGAACAAAAATTCAAATTCAAGGCCTAATTTATCAAGAGCAACAAACATTAGGATGAAAGAAAAATTATTAAGAGTATAGAAAAATCATTAGGACTATAGAGAAATCATTAAGACTAGAAAATCAAGTTCTAGAAAAATCATTAAGAGTACTATAGAAAAATCATGAAGACTAGAAAATCAAGTTCTAGAAAAATCATTACGACTATAGAAAAATCATTTAGACTATAAAATTAAGTTCTAGAAATGGACGGTTCTGATGCTTTGCCATTACAACAATTGAGCATTCATCATTTGGTACTTCTTGGTGTATTCCATTTAAGTTTTTCAACTACTGTGTTTATGTGCATGTTCTTTATGTGTTTGGCTTCACTCCCTCACAAGGGATATGTCGATAGGTAATTGATTTGAAAGCATAATGATTTGACTATTCCAAGTAATGTTTTTAATCCTTTGAAGTTTCTCAGGATCCTGATGTAAGTTGATTGGATTAAGCAATTTGGGGATCCAATAGGACTTTAGGGGAGTTCAATAAATGTTTTGGAAGACTTAGAGGAACTAGTAGCACGATTGTTCCTTCATCTACAATGAGTTAGACTAAATTTGCTAAGTTTTTCCTTTGTTTTGAAGTGTATTTTGTAATCTATTTCCTTTCCATGGACCCAAAGACCTAGGACCCATGGAAAAAGGATACTAACAATGTATTATACAACTCTAATGTTCTTGACTTGTAGATATTTGAGAAAGTAAAGAGAACACTGGCTATGTTTAATGTTAACTGTTCCTACACAATCCACTCATACAACAGTGAAATACTATGTGATTGACAATTTCATACAACTGGTCTTTTGACATGTATTAAATAGAATAGAATTTTTAGCATATTATTATATTCTATTTCTTTGTTGTAAACATGTCATTGGTTCAGATTTAATCTACTAGTGTCGTGCCCTAGCCCATGCTTTATCTCCATTATTTGATGTTATTCACTGTTTTGAAATGTTGACTGTGGTTATCAAATGGAAAAAATAGAAAAAAAAATTATACATGAATTTTTTTTTACAAAATTGAACCAATGGCATGTTTACAACAAAGAAATAGAATGATAATAATATGCTGAAAATTCTATTTTTTTTAATACACACCAAAGGACCAGTTGTATGAAATTGTCAATCACATAGCATTTCACTGTTGTATGAGTGGATTGTGTAGGAACAGTTAACATTAAACAAGGAGAAAACTCCTCAACACATCTTGGAAACCATTGAATTCAATAATGAATGAAATCTAACACAAACACTATTCCTTCCATTCACTTCTACCAAGAATTCTAGCACAAGCACAAGCTATTCCAAACTTTAGGTACAAGCTATTCCAAACTTCAAGTAAAATGAGAAATATGCTATATCAAATCATTCATATTTATAGTAACCATTCAAAGGATCATTTTTTCAATGAACCCTCTGACTGTACCCCTACGACAGAGAAAGGAAACCTCAAAATAGAGAAAGGAAACTTAATAAAACTAGTCTATGCCATTGTTTGTGAGGGTACAGTCATGATAAGTGCCTCTCAAACCTCTCCAAACATGTAAGATTGTCTTTAAATACTTTATTGATCTCTTCTAAACATTAACCAAATCAAACTTACATTTGAATCCACACACAATAACCCCAAAATGAAGGGTTTTGTATCCTTTAATGAATCTTAGACACTGGTAACGCATGGACAGTCAAATTAGTAGTCTCCAAATCATTCAATAAGTGACTAGATTATATTTAATACACACCAAAGGACCAGTTGTATGAAATTGTCAATCACATAGCATTTCACTGCTGTATGAGTGGATTGTGCAGGAACAATTAACATTAAACAAGGAGAAAACTCCTCAACACATCTTGGAAACCATTGAATTCAATAATAAATGAAACCTAACACCAACACTATTCCTTCCATTCACTTCTACCAAGAATAAAGCATTTAATCCATTCAACATTACATATAATCATTAGACAGTTACATTTTTTGACTGTGTAGAGGAACGGTCACGACCAAAACGATCAAAACTACTTTCACCTTTGCACAAGCTATTCCAAACTTCAAGTAAAATGAGAAATATGCTATATCAAATCATTCATATTCATAGTAACCATTTAAAGGATCATTTTGTCAATGAACCCTCTGACTGTACCCCTACGGTAGAGAAAGGAAACCTCAAAATAGAGAAAGGAAACTTAGTAAAACCAGTCTATGTCATTGTTTGTGATGGCACAATCATGATAAGTTCATCTTAAACCTCTCCAAACATGTAAGAATGTCTTTAAATACTTTATTGATCTCTTCTAAACATTAATGCATGGATAGTCAAACTAGTAGTCTCCAAAGCATTCAATAAGTGAATATGAATGTTTGAAAACTTTCCTCTCAACTTCTCCAACCACTCCTAATCAGTTAGAGGGATTAGTTGAGTGTTTAGACACTAAAACTTCTTAAACATACTTTATCTAATATGATGAATTGTAATATCAACAAACGTGAATCCAAACATTTGAAAATAGTGAATCGATATCCTTGAGCACAAGCACCAATAACATTAAATAATGGAGATAAAGCACAGGCTAGGGAATGACACCAGTAGAATGTGGTCATTTCAATGAGCATTCATGATCAAATAAAATGCAATGCATTTGAAATTTGGGGTCGAATATGATGCCAGAGGCTCAAAAGACGTTGCCTGTCAAAGATACCAATCAAAGATGAAGAAATCACATACCTTCTCTCACCCTCAGCTTGCATGAAGGAAGATTTGATAGCCATTGTTTAAGTTTAGCATGTTATTATCATATCAGATAAAGTATGTTTAAGAATTGTTGGTAAGGATAGGAATAGTGGAGATTCTAGAAATATCCCTCTAACCGATTAGGAGTGGTTGGGGAAGTTGAGAGGAAAGTTTTCAAACATTCATATTCACTTATTGAATTCTTTGGAGACTACTGGTTTGACTGTCCATGCGTTACCAGTGATTGAGATTCATGAAAGGATATAAAACCCTTCATTTTGGGTTATTGTGTGTGGATTCATCTGCTTTAGCCAAGAAGATCAAGAAGATGGGGCAGGAGGACATTGTGGTAGAAGTATTTAAAGAAGAAACAAGAAGCAATAGAAAAAATTTCAGGAGTTTGGAACAACATTTCAAAATCCATGAATGGTATGGGTAAGGTGATCCTCATTCTTGAACATGACTTCAATGAAACATTAGATATGGCTGATAAGAAGAAGGATCACTTGTTGATAGTGTTCCTTGAGGGAAGGGGGATTGTGAAAGACTTGTTATCATTGTATTGTGTATTTCCAATATGTTTGGATGCAGGGTAGACCAAGAGAATGAAGGATCTGTTGGGAGATCCCTTTGATCTTCAACTTGTAGATTTATACTTTGATGGATAACTTTAATATAAATTTGACTCTATCACCACTCCAAAGTCTACAAGGAAGAGGGCCAATTAACAAGGATCAATAATGAGATCCTCCTACACTTTGAGCCTTAATGCTCAGGCGGGTGTACCCTTGACTCACTTCTCCAAAGGATTCTCAAAACAATATACAACTATGTCCTTTACTAACTGACTACAAGATATTATCATTTAAATTTGGGTGTGTGTGGTTGATGACAATGAAATGCCTCCAAAGGATGGACTAGTGCCTTTACCTAGGGAAAAGAGTCACCCAATTACATACATCAACTGAAGATCTTAAATCAAACACTCTTGCACTCAGGATAAGTGCTTTGCCTATTACCCCTCTCCCTCAAACACAAGGAAATAAGATTCTTATTTGGTTGTAAACTCATTGAACTCACCTAAAAGACTTTAATCATAACTTTGTTAGGAACTTAGAGATGACCTCACAATACTCTTTGTTTACCATATGCTAATACACTTTGTGACAATAACATATATGAGCTTAGAACCAAAACAAGAAGACATACACAAATGTAAGATTGGAACTCAATAGCATTCTCATTAACATATTCAGGATCAATATACAATCAAAGCAACACAAAGATAGGAAAAAGACCCAAAATCCAGCTCCTCTTTCCTCAAATGTTCATACAATCACAACCATTAGAACTCACCAAAATTCAGAGCAGAACCTTAGGACCGAACCCTTACTCTATCAAAAAACCAACTACTTATACCCCTAGTCACCTTGGAATCCTCAAAGAGGATGCATCAAGCTTCGGGTGACTAGGGTTAGGGTTTCAACCACCCAACCAACTAGAAACAGTCAAAAAATTAATATAGGGGAAGAAACCTAGGCAACCAGGAGAAAACAGATCCCGGAGTGATCCTCAATCATGACAATTTCACTGAGAAGGTACTGAGAACCATGAAAATGCTGAATTTGTCAACCTGTTCGGCCACCTGCAACACACCTCGAGCACAAAGAACATAGTACAGACCCTTGCAAATGATCATGGAACACCCTGGACCACACTACAATAGTTTGAAAATCATTTCCACCAACTCCAGCCACTTAAACATTGAATTTTAGTCCTTTTGGTCGCAGGAAGCTCTTTTACAAATTTGAATTTGAAATACAATGGTTAGCTTCAAAGCGCCAGCAGCAAATCGGTGGTCCACATTTAAATTTGGATCAACTTTAAGTCACGGCCGTTAGATCTTTCCTTTTCCCGGGCTTTATGACTTATCTTTTAAAAAGGACCTCAGTCAAATTTAGCGAATTGGCAACTAAAGGATTTCGCCAGTTCGTAAAACACTTTATGTCTCCGCTAAATAATTTAGCAATTACGCGACCCTCCTTCACTGAATCGCCAATCAATTTGGAGCACCGCCATTTTACTTGTGAATGAGTGAACCCTTTGAAATTTGTCAGGCCGCTAACCTTATTTATCCGGACCGCTAGACCTTAGACCCCCACCTAGGCCCGCTTTTTGCCACTTGTCAGTAAACCATTCATTGCTCATGCTCGATCATCTCTGACACAAGACCCACATTCAGTAAGCCTTTAAATCAGACGGTGGGTGCAAGATCTCATGGCTCTGACACTTCCCATGAGATCATACACCAACCGTTGATCCCATCCTTGTCACCAATTTTTTTGACAATGATCCCAACCTGCATTATCATCCACATCAACGAATGAGGAGATGCCATTTGTGTACATGTAGCAATGAGCCGCCATATTTTGTCACCTCTAAAAAAGGTAAAATCGACGGTTGTTTGAAGATCTCATGCTTCTGACACATTCCTTAAAAACTTACACCCATCGTCAATTCTCATCAAGACCCTCTCACAAGCTGAAAACTAGGTCCCACTGACAACTACCAACATATCACTTTGTGGACCAATTAAAAATTGTCATATGTGCTTGCGTGGCATTTTGGACCCACCTTTATCTCTAACATGAACACTTGGAGGATCGGACGGATGGCACATGATCTGAAGGGCTCAAAAGATTCTATGCACTTATATGCCAACCGTTGATCTGGAATCTTAGCTGATATCACAAAGTGTGACCCCACCGTGCTACATAGGATATCTCAGCCAATGAGGAGATGCCACTTGAGCCTACCTGGTAGTGGACCCACCTGCATTGAAAGGTTACGTCATGGAAAGGAATCAATGGTTGGTGTAAGTTCGCAAGCCTCTAACAAATCTTATGAGAACTTATGCTCGCCATTAGATTGAGATGGTGTCAAAGCTAGACCCAGGAAAGATTTAAGCCAGAACATTAGAAAGAATTAAAGGCGCAGGACTTAGGAAAATTAATTTTTGCCAGGCACTTAGACTTAGGAAATATTAAAGACCACCGGGGGATAGAAACTTAGGAAAATTTAACAGCCGACCCCGCAAGGTGATAAAATAATAAGGCACATGCGCTAAAGGGATTTTAAGTGGCCCAAAAAAGTAACATTAAAATAGAAGAGGGCCAGGGTAAAACAAAGGGTTTTTCATGGAATAGATAGTTTTTTTAAATTTTTGAACTAGGGCTTGAGCTAGAGGCATGAAAAACATTGCAGAGACTAGAGGAAAACTGGTAAAGCCATGAAAATTTTTCAGAGTATGAACAGTGGCTCTGTTTGGGGATGTGTGGCTCTTGTAGGCACAATAAGAAATTAGAATCATTGGTTAAAGTAGACCACCCACAGGCAAAAATTGCAGACACTAGGGAACAAGCAAGGCAAAACAGGTAACTTAGACAAAATAGGACCAGGGACCAGACAAAATTACAAAATTTACAGGCTATACATATATACACAACCTAACTACTGCTCATGGAAGACATAATACTTCAAAAGAAGTATTTTTTCAAGAATTGTCCATGAATAGGCAATTCTTGAACATTACCATATAGTTCTTTTACAACATAAGAATCCTGACCCCATTTTTCATGAATTTGATATGGCCCTAGTTAGATGGGATCAAACTTTCCATGTTTTCCCTTATCCTCCAGTCTGGCATTCCAAATTAACACCAAATCACCAGGCTCAAACCTTCTTTCAACAGTCTTCTTGTCATATAAATTCTTAACCTGTAACTGCAATTTGGCATTCCTTGAAGCTGACTCTCTCCTGATTTCATCCAGCCTGATGAGATCCTCAATTCTCAACTGCATTTCATCATCTATGTCATCATCATATAACTGAACAAACTTGTACATTTCCAATAAATTATTCTGAGGCATTCTTGCATGTATTCCATACACTAGGTCAAATGGTGCACAACCAATTTCCCTCTTCATAGTTACCCTATCAGCCCATACAGCTAATGGCAGTTTTGAATTCCATGCCCTCTTATTCTTTTCAAGAATCCTCCCAAGGATCTTAATCAAACTCTTATTAGTAGATTCTGCTTGACCATTTCCTTGTGGATGATAAGGTGAGGAATAAGAAATCTGAATTCCTAAACCTTTGCAAAAGTCCTTATATTCAGCAGACCTGAAGCACATGGCATTGTCACTTACTATCCTCTCAGGGAAACCAAACCTTGTAACAATATTATTCAATAGAAAATCAATTACCACCTTGCTGGTTGCATTTCTTGTAGGGATAGCCTCTACCCACTTTGTAAAGTAATCAGTGGCAACCAAGATCCATGAGTGTTCTCCATTTGACTTGTTTGGCATCTCCCCTATGAAATCAATTCCCCATTGTTGGAAAGGAGCCTGCACCTCAACTGGCCTCAAAGGCACATTGCCTAAAAATTTAAGCTTGCCAGAGAACCTTTGTGAAGCATCACACCTCCTTACCAACTACTCTACATCCTTGAAGATTGTTGGCCGCCAGAATCCTGCTCCTGCTCCATCCTTGCAATTTGCACCATCAAAGTACATTACCCACAAATCACCCTTCATAGAATTAACACTTACCTCAACTGAGATAGGTGACAAAATAGGTTCCTTCTCAAGTACATGGATCTCTTCCCTAAAAGCATTAATATCAGTATCCACAAAACATGTAGTTTCATTATCAATACTTCTCTCAATCATGTGGCATACTCTTGGTTCTCGCTCAATCTTGACAAATTGATCATCAATCTTGAAAGTGGCATAGGACAGATCACACTGTAAACTTCCACCCATGGCAGCACTCCACTTTCTAGATAACAACATCCCATAATGAGGAGGGATGTCCACCACCAAAACACTCATTGTTAACTCTTTCTCTGGATATGCTGCCAACCTATATGGCATTGCATTGATAGTCCCAATGACTGGTACCTCCCTTTGATCCATTGCACAACATTTGCCTTGAACTGTATCAACTGTAAGGCCCTACTTTTCCATAATCTTAAAAGGCATAACAATATTAGATGCACCACTATCAATCATACAATTTCTTAATTTCATTCCATTCACAAGGACACTTAAAAAGAATGGATCTATGTTCTCAAGGCTAGCATTGACAAAACTATCCAAATAAATAGGTGGAATTTGAGATTCCAATCCTTGAGCCTCTACTCTTTTTGAAACCTTAGCTTGAGATTCATTGCATACAACATCATTGTTATGAACCTTGCTACCCATGCAATAGCTATGTCCTTATGTTCAGGGATCCTCAACAGTTCTGAGAAAGGGACCTTAACTGTAATTTGGGACAATATAGATAACATATCAACAGGAGCAGAGGAAGGAATCTCAATCTACATTGCTTTAGTATCTCTTTGTTTTTCTGATACATTAGGTGTATTGACCACCCTCATCTTTTCATTCTTAGCCATTGTGTTAACTGGCTTCTCAATCTCACTAGAAAATATTTCAACTCCAACTCCCTTAGGCTCACAATTCTTACCTTTTACATTCTTGAATTTCACCATGTGATCACCTTTTGATTTGTTCTCATTAGGCTCTCTGGAGTTGGTACTCTTTATAAACATTCCTACAGCTTTTCCATTTGTATCCCTTGCCACCATGCCCCTAGTTTGCACTTGGGAAATCATTTCTGTAGTAATCCTATCCATCTCTTCTCTAGAAGGTCTTCTTAAATTTATTGGCTCAGAAGAAGAGTTCATGTTACATGTCTTCTTATCAATGTCTTCACTATCAAAAAAAATCTCTTGATGAAAAAGGGCCTGATTGTGTCTCTTCACATTTACATCTACTTCTTCATCAAAATTAGAATCATCTTCATATCCTAGATATGAAGTAGCCATGTTGCATCCAACATCATCTTGATCTTCTTCTTGATCTATCTCCTCATTGCCACAATCTTGATTTGCAGCCATAGAATGTGCAACCACACAATGCTTTGTAGAATGAGGGGACTTGCATGCAACACACCAAGATATGTCCTCCATGACATTTATTGAAGTTTTTTGTAGAGGGTCAAGGACACCTCTATCATTGTTTCCTCTTGCAGCAGGGACAACAGGCTTGCCATCCTTCCATTGGGTGTTGTAGGGGTAGTTCTGCAATCTATTCTGCTTATTGAAATTGTTGTTGAACTAAGGCCTTTCATTGGTAGGAGCACTAATGTTCCTATTTGAAGGTGCCTTCAAATCCTTCAATGCATTGAGCACCTTATCCAATTTATCCTCTTCTTTCCTCCTAGTTCCAACATTCCTATCATTTTCTTTTTTGTATTTCTTGTCCCCAAACAACTTTGGATCATCTATTTTCCCACCCAACTTCCTTGATATCTTCATATTGTGCTCAATATTGATAGCAATCCTAAAAGCATCTCTAAGAGTTCTTGGTTCCTTGTCCATCAACAAATAACCCATATTTCCATCAAATGCATTTAAGTATGTGGTTAGACAGACATTGTCATCTAACCGCATAACTTGGAATAACTTATGCATACCCTTCTGAAATCTCATGTTGAATTCAACTCAGACTCATTCTGATTTTTCCTTATGGTATTGAATTCATTCAACATGAAACTAGCATTAGGCCTATCACCATACTACTCTTTAAAACATCTCTCAAAGGAATCCCAAGTATCAATACATTTATCAGGAAGTCTCTTAAACCAATCTCTAGCATCCTCCATTAGAGATTGAACAAACAATTTCATGACTACATCCTCATGCTCTACCTCATAATCATTAAGCATATCAACAAATAACCTAAGATGCTCCTCACAACTAATAACATTATTACTAGCAAACTTAGGTACCTTATCTCTTATATCATTTGGAAAAGCATTTGGGTAGCCTGGTATCCCATCAAAACTAATTTGCCTATAGCCCTCAAATTGCATAGGTCTTCTTTGAAATCCTAAACTAGTGTTCCCACTAGAATTATTATTTTTATCTACATTCCCACCCACTTGCACATTTGACTGTCTATTAGGATCAACAAATGATTTGGTAGATACATTCAGAATTAGATTACTAGTAGTAGCATTGCTAAGTGGAACAATAGTGTTCATAGATGGCATACGTAGCTCAGTAGTAGAAGGGCCATGAATATTAGCTGATGAAGCCCTCAAGAACTGGATCTTTCTTCTTTTCTCTGCAATAGCATCATCAACTTCAGATCTTTCCAACTCTTGTGCAAGAGCTTCATCCTCTTTTCTTTTTCTTTCTATCTCTGTCTCCCTATTTGATTTAGGTGGTGGGATCCTTGGTATTGTCACTGGTTTGCTTATTTGGACACCCACCATCTTCTGCTTTCCTTTTTCATTAATAACTATAGTAGGCCTAGTGATCTCATGTCCATTCTTACCCTTAGGCAAAGGAGCATAACTTTGCACTTGTCTGATCACAGGGCCTTCTTCATCAAACTCATGGTCTTGTAACAAGCATTCCTGCTCACTTCTTAGAGCCTCAAGATCACCAAAAACATCATGTTGCAACACCCTAGGAGCAGAAGCAAGCATCTTATTTCTCTCCTTCATTTCATTAATTTTTCTTAAAAGAGACTGCCTCTCCATTAGAGCGTTTACTTTTTTAGTCTCTCTCTCCTCTTGTAACCTTTTGTATATGGCATCCTGCTCTACCAACTGCAACCTAAGTGCATTTAGGTCATGTGGATCTATCATGTTGTCTTCACAGCTTGATGATACTTCCACATCAGTAGGGTGTTGATGTGGGAAATGCACTCGCCTTGGTTCCATGGGCTGCCTTTTGAAATTATCTTCATCAAGATCTAAATCAATCTCAAAACCCATCTCTCTTGCTTGTTCATCCTGACCTATAGGTAATGAACCCTTGTCTTGAAATACAGCCTCTGGGGTATCGTAAAATTTATCTTTAGAGCGACCACCATCTAATCTAGAAACTCTGTCCTGTGAACTTTCCTCACTTGAGGAAACATGTGGTGCTCTACCTCTGGTATTTCTTTGTTCTATTATGGGAGCACTAGTAGACTCACCATTCCTCCTGATCCAACTCTTCTTCTCCTATCTAGGCAATTGTTCCAGAGTGACCTCCAAATTTTTCCTGACAAAGGACCTAGTATTGCTTCTTTTGTCCATGATTTGCAGTCTGTAACATTGGTTTTAACCCTTTTGAGTCACCACCCACCAAAGTGAGAAATCCTTAACTGAATACAATAGGAAAACAAGAGTGCACTTTGAAAACCTTTATCTCTAGACTCTCCCCAGTAGAGTCACTATTTTGTTGAGAGATCCCTTTGATCTTCAACTTGTAGATTTATACTTTGATGGATAACTTTAATATAACTTTGACTCTATCACCACTCCAAAGTCTACAAGGAAGAGGGCTAATTAACAATGATCAACAATGAGATCCTCCTACACTTTGAGCCTTAATGCTCAGGTGGGTGTACCCTTGACTCACTTCTCCAAAGGAGTCTCAAAACAATATACAACTATGTCCTTTACTAACTGACTACAAGATATTATCATTTAAATTTGGGTGTGTGTGGTTGATGACAATGAAATGCCTCCAGAGGATGGACCAGTGCCTTAACCTAGGGCAAAGAGTCACCCAATTACATACATCAACTGAAGATCTTAAATCAAACACTCTTGGGCTCAGGATAAGTGCTTATCCTATTACCCCTCTCCCTCAAACACAAGGATGTCAGATTCTTATTTGGTTGTAAACTCACTGAACTCACCTAAAAGACTTTAATCCTAACTTTGTTAGGAACTTAGAGATGACCTCACAATACTCTTTGTTTACCATATGCTAATACACTTTGTGACACTAACATATATGAGCTTAGAACCAAAACAAGAAGACATACACAAATGTAAGATTAGAACTCAATAGCATTCTCATTAACATATTCAGGATCAATATACAATCAAAGCAACACAAAGATAGGAAAAAGACCCAAAATCCAGCTCCTCTTTCCTCAAATGTTCATACAATCACAACCACTGGAACTGACCAAAATTTAGAGTAGAACCTTAGGATCGAACCCTTACTCTATCAAAAAACTAACTACTTATACCCCTAGTCACCTTGGAATCCTCAAAGAGGATGCATCAAGCTTCGGGTGACTAGGGTTAGGGTTTCAACCACCCAACCAACTAGAAATAGTCAAAAAATTAATACAAGGGAAGAAACCCAGGCAACTAGGAGAAAATAGATCCCGGAGTGATCCTCAATCATGACAATTTCACTGAGAAGGTACTGAGAACCACGAAAATGCCAAATTTGTCAACTTGTTCGGCCACCTGCAACATGCCTCGAGCACAAAGAACATAGTATAGGCCCCTGGAAATGATCATGGAACACCCTGGACCACACTGCAACAGTTTGAAAATCATTTCCACCAACTCCAGCTGCTTAAACATTGAATTTTAGTCCTTCTGGTCGCAAGAAACCCTTTTACAAATTTGAATTTGAAATACAATGGTTAGTTTCAAAGCGCCAGCAGCAAATCGATGATCCACATTTAAATCTGGATCATCTTTAAGTCACGGTCGTTAGATCTTTCCTTTTCCCGGGCTTTATGACTTATCTTTAAAAAAGGACCCCAGTCAAATTTAGCGAATTGGCGACTGAAGGATTTTGCTAGTTCGCAAAACACTTTATGTCTCCGCTAAATAATTTAGCAATTACGCAACCCTCCTTTGTTGAATTGCCAATCAATTTGGAGCACCGCCATTTTACTTTTCGAACGAGCGAACCCTCTGAAATTTGTCAGGCCGCTAACCTTATTTATCTGAACCGCTAGACCTTAGACCCCCGCTTGGCCCACTTTTTGCCACTTGTCAACAAACCATTCACTGCTCATGCTCGGTCATCTCTAACACCGGACCCACATTCAGTAAGCCTTTAAATCAGATGGCGGGCACAAGATCTCATGGCTTTGACACTTCCTATGAGATCATATGCCAACCGTTGATCCCATCCTCGTCACCAACTTTTTTGACAATGACCCCACCCTACATTATCATCCACGTCGACCAATGAGGAGGCACCGTTTGTGTACACGTAGCAGTGGACTCGCCATATTTTGTCACCTCTGAAAAAGGAAAAATCAACAGTTGTCTGAAGATGTCATGCGTCTGACACATTCCTTAAGAACTTATGCCCGTCGTCGATTCTCTGCAGATGTCAGGACCCTCTGACAAGCTGAAAACTAGGTCCCACTGACAACTACCAAGATATCACTTCGTGGACCAATTAAAAACTACCATATGTGCTTGCGTGGCATTTTGGACCCACCTTTATCTCTGACATGAACACCTGGAGGATCGGACGGATGGCACATGATCTGAAGGGCTCAAAAGATTCTATGCGCTTATACACCAATCGTCGATCTAGAATCTTAGCTGATATCACAGAGCGTGACCCCACCGTGCTGCATAGGATATCTCGGCCAATGAGGAGATGCCACCTGAGCCTACCTAGCAGTGGACCCGCCCGCATTGAAAGGTTACGTCATGGAAAGGAATCAACGGTTGGCGTAAGTTCGCAAGCCTCTGAAAAATCTTATGAGAACTTACACCCACTGTTAGATTGAGATGGTGTCAGAGCCGGGCCCAGGAAAGATTTAAGCCAAAACATTAGAAAGAATTAAAGGCCCAAGACTTAGGAAAATTAATTTTCGCTAGGCACTTGGACTTAGGAAATATTAAAGACCGCCAGGGGATAGAAACTTAGGAAAATTTAACAGATGACCCCGCAAGGTGATAAAATAACAAGGCACATGTGCTAAAGGGATTTTAAGTGGCCTGAAAAAGTAACATTAAAATAGAACAAGGCCAGGGTAAAACAAAGGGTTTTTCATGCAACGACTAGTTTTTTTAAATTTTTGAACTAGGGCTTGAGCCAGAGGCATGAAAAACATTGCAGAGACCAGAGGAAAACTGGTAAAGCCATGAAATTTTTTTAGAGTGCTAACAGGATCACTCACTAATTGCATGATAACCTGGTTTTGAAGGGTCATTGGTTGAGGGGACAGTCAAGGTTCAGATGTTGATAGTAATACATTGAGGGAAGGGGGACTGTAAAAGAATTGTTATCATTTTATTATGTATTTCCAATATGTTTGGATGTAGGGCAGACCAGGAGAATGAAGGATTACTCAGGGCCTGTTTGGTAGCGGAAATTAGGAAATGATGGATTTGATCAAATGTTGGAAAGGGTCAAATCATGGATTTGATAATCTAGTTTTTCATTTCTGAATTATTTTTGGACCATTTGGTTCCACTTTTTGAAACTGGAATTGGAATTTGAGCATGATTTTTTTTTTTTCAATTGTTTTAATGTTTTTGAATTTAATAATTTATTTTTATTAATAGAATTGAATTTAGAATAGAATCGCGGACCGTTTTAGGTAGCCAAAGTTGGTGGCAGACAACCAAGTTACAATCAATGCAACCAAAATTCGACAAAAAATTTAGAAAATAAATTCGAGAAAAAATTTAAAAAAATAAAAAATCAATTTTAAAAAAAAAATTGAAAAAAAATTTGACAAAAAAATTCATCAGAAAAATCGAAAAAAAATTTGACAAAAAAATTCGTTAAAAAAATTGAAAAAAAATTCGTCAAAAAATTTGAATTTTTTTCGAATATAAATTCGAATAAACAACAAAGTTACAAATCACCCAGACAAATAAAAATTAAATTAAATCCCCCCCACACAAATAAAAAATTAAAAAATTAAGTGTAGACATGAAAAATTTAAAAATTTGCTTTCCCTCCATTCAAATCCCAATTCCACCTTTTTAGATGGAAGATGTTAATGCTCATTTTGAACCAAAATGAGCATTAACACATTCCTATTCCATTTTCATATTGCACTGCCAAACTGAGGATTCGACGAAATGGGCAATAACAAATGCCAATTCCAGGCAAATGCTGGAAATGGTCCGCTACCAAACGGGTCCTCACTGATTGCATGATAACCCAGTTTTGAAGGGTCATTGGTTGAGGGGACAGTCAAGGTCTGGATGTTGATAGTGTTCCTTGAGGGAAGGGGGATTGTGAAAGGCTTGTTATCATTGTATTGTGTATTTCCAATATGTTTGGATGCAAGGCAGACTTGGAGAATGAAGGATCACTCACTGATTGCATGATAACCCTATTTTGAATGGTCACTAGAAGAGGGAAGAATGAAGGATCACTCACTTATTGCATGATAACCGCACCAAGCATTCTTTCCTTTAAGTTTCCACAATATCTCAAAATATGATCATTATTCTTTACTTTCTTTTATATGCTATTCTTTCTATGGTTTTGTTATCTTAGAAATATATCAAAAACATTGCAGATGTGCATATAAAAGTAAAATATTGTCCTTCAATTGTTCCACATTGAAGCATTTCCTCTTGGGAGTATTCTCTTTGTTTGTACAATATCTGTCAAAAATGGTTCCCATATTTCTTCAAGATCTGTTTTAATCTTTATACTGCAATTTTGATTAGATTTGACCAATAGTTGATTTCATTGGTATTTTATAGCATATACTCCTAATGTGAAATGTAGAGAGAAAGAAAGAGACACACTAGGTATGAATTACACGATATACGCGTCATTACTTAGCACTTCAATAATAAATTATGAACAGGGAACAACCCCCTAACTTTTGGATGTTTGTTTCATGTTGGCCTCTTATTATATGCAAAGGTAGGTCTGTCTTAGGCTAACAACCATAGTGTAGGGGCCACAAATTATGGATCCCAAAATAGTGCACACTTGTATTAAATTAGGTTCATTATACTACAAGGGAATGGAAACCATGCAATAGTGCCTCATGGGGATGGAAGCAACCCTTCACCAAGAAGATGATTGTGTCTGCAATATTTACTAGAGGCAAAGAACATAATTTGGTTCCAGCAATTACTCCTAGAAGATAATGGCACCCACAAAACACTTGGAAAAGATAGCACTCACTATATCTTTTATCACTCTTTTAAAGCTGGGACAATAAATCTCAAAGATTGATCAACGAATTCTTGAACACAAAGAACCATTGGCAGTTATGATTCATGTGTACAATAGCCAACAACTAGTTGTTCTAATCATGGTGTCCAATAATTATGTTAGAAAAAGCATCTACAAATCCCTTACACAACCATAATATATTCAAACCATGAACCATAAGAACCTAACAATGGGACTAACAAAGATACAACCTAAACAAATCTTGATCATATTCCACTCTATTGTAAGGCCCAAGAAGTAACTCTATCTTAAAGCTACACATTCCTCTAGATGAAGCTCAAAGGTTAGGTAGCTGAAGCATAGCAATACTTTCAAATGAATATAGGAATAATTTTATGTACAATCATTTGCTAGCTTGGTTTGTGGGTTTTCCACATAATATTTTCCCTTTAACCACATTTATAGTTTGAGAAAATCAGAAAAAATTGTTTTAGATTTATATTATCCTTTTGAACTAGCAAACTTCCATCAAAATGCATAATCATTGGTCATGTGAAATTACAATAAACTTTAGTTTTATATTATTATTTTTTTGTATATGATAATCCTTATTCAGACCTGCTGTATATAATTCATCTCAAATAGAAAAATATTTATCAATATATATATGTCTTTGCACATAGAAGGAGACGTGACTCATAAATGAGTCACGTCCCTTCAATACCGATGCCCTTTCATAACAAATTACCTTTACCGATAATCGAATATTAAAGACTGCACTTTACATATATTGTAACTACGATATATGTAAAGTGCAGTATCGTATGTTTTTGTATTATATAAGCCACGGGTAACATACTGCACGATATACATATTGTAAGATATGTATACCGTGTAGTATGTTATATGAATTAACAATCATATAACATATTGCATACGATATCCGATATATATATATATAACAGTCGGTATGGTGGCCGATATGCATAACAGTCAATATGGCATCCGATATATATCATAGTCGGTACTTGGTATAGCAGTCGATATTAATTGGTATGTATTATCGTATCAATAATACATATTAACAATATGTATTATTGATATGATAATATCATATCACATCAATAGTGCAGATCAATATATATATAAGGCTTAGTTATATTATTATATATATATATATATATATATATATATATATATATATATATATATATATATATATATATATATATATATATATATATATATATATATATATATATATATAAGTATATTGATAATATTAGATATACATAAATATGTAATATTATCAAGTATATATATATTAATATAGAATATTAATATAAAATTATCTAATCATAGCTATTCATTGTTAACACTCCCTCTTAGCTAGATAAGATAATTTTCACTTTATGTTAGCATCATATTTTCATTTGAAATGAGGAATCACCATTCATTGTGACACCTAGTTTCCATATCATAAAGATATGAGGAATCACCATGCATTGTGACACCTAGTTTCCATATCCTAAAGATATGAGGAATCACCATGCATTGTGACACCTAGTTTCCATATCCTAAAGATATGAGGAATCAACAACTGATACCTATTTCCATATCACAACGATATGAGGAATCAACAACTAATACCTATTTCCATATCACAACGATATGAGGAATCAACAACTGATACCTATTTCCATATCACAACGATATGAGGAATCAACAACTGATACCTATTTTGTATCACAGTAATAGTGATACAAGGATATATTAAATATAACATTATATCATATTTTATATAACCTCATTATGGTATGTGCACTAACAGATAATCTGTTTACCATAACAACACCACATTACAAGATCGTCATCTCGTAATCAAATACAAGTGTTCATTATCTAAGAAGTCGTCACCTCTAGAAATGTCCACAGGATGGATGAGCCCATAAAATAACATTTATATATTATATATAAAATCATATTACAATCATACCAAGAGTTTTCCTAAAGTGATCAACTTTCACCTTTGGAAGAGCTTTGGTGAGAATATCAGCAGTTTGATTTCCTGTACAAACATATTCCAACTGGAGTACCTTTCTTTCTGCCATATCACGAACATAGTGATAAGGAATCTCAATGTGCTTTGATCTATCATGAAATACAGGATTTACTGATAACTTGATACAGCTTTGATTGTCACAGAAGATAGTAGTTGGTGGTAGAGTTTTACCAAATAGTCCACTGAGTAGTTTCCTAAGCCATACTGCTTCTTTAGCTGCCATTGAAGCTGCAATGTACTCTGCCTCTGTAGAGCTTTGAGCTACTAAAGATTGTTTTCTACTGATCCAAGACACCATAGCTGATCCCAAGCTAAAACAACATCCTGAGGTACTTTTACGATCAATCACACTTCCAGCCCAATCTGAATCAGTGAACCCATGAAGGTTTAATTCTGTCCTATCATACTTGAGTCCATAGTTTAATGTACCTTGGAGATATCTCAATACATGTGTAGCAGCAGTAAAGTGAATTTCTTTGGGATCACACATGAACTGACTTAATGTGTTTACTGAGAAACAAATGTCAGGTCTGGTATTCCCTAAGAACATTAGAGATCCTATTAATTGTCTGTATAAAGAGATATCTGCAGAAGGAGATTCTGATGTTGCTTCCTTTAGTTTATGAAAATTTATTTCCATGGGTGAAGACATGGGTCTACAATTCAACATGCCAAATCTCTTCAAGATATCAAGGGTATATTTGCCTTGATTCAAAATAATACAGTCTGATTTCTGCTAAACTTCTAGACCAAGAAAGTAGTGTAGAAGACCTAAGTCCTTCATATCAAATTCTTTGGCTAAGTCTTTCTTACATTGTTGAATCAAATAGTCTTCCCCTGTAATCAGTAAATCATCAACATATAATATGATTATCAACATATCACCTTTGTTTACCTTGAAGTATAGATTTGGATCAACATCATTTTTGGAAAATCCTAACTTTGTTAGATAGCTGTCTATTCTAGCATACCAAGCTCTGGGGGCTTGTTTAAGTCCATATAATGCTTTCTTCAACTTACATACATGTGTTTTAGGATCATGAATCTCAAATCCTTCAGGTTGTTCTAAGTATACCTCTTCTTCAATACTTCCATTTAAGAAGGCTGTTTTAACATCCATTTGATGAACTTTCCAACCTTTGGCAGCTGCAATGGCTAGAACTGTTCTAATAGATGTGTAACGTGAAACAGGAGCAAATGTTTCTTCATAGTCAATCCCTTCCTTTTGAGAGAAGCCTCTTGCTACAAATCTTGCTTTGTACTTTTCAATGCTACCATCAGCTGCATGTTTGATTTTGAATAACCATTTAGATGATACCACAGATTTTGATTTTGGTCTTGGTACAATATCCCACACATCATTCTTTATGATAGATTGATATTCTTCTATCATTGCATCCTTCCATACTTGTTGTTGAATTGCATCAGATACATTTGTAGGTTCTAAGTTAGAGAGTTCACTCATGAGTGCTGCATAGCTGGATAATATGGAAGGCCTTTTTCTTTCTCTGACTGTTCCTGGAGGAGCACCAAGAGTCTTTCCTTCTTCTATGAGTTTAGTGGCCCAAAGTGGTCTCTTCTTAGGATTTTCTAGTGTGGATAGATTTTCATCATTTTCTTCTTCCTCAGAGTCCTCCTTTTGAGTTTCCTGTGAAGTGTTTTCTTTTGATGGAACAAAAGTCTCCTGCTCTTGTGAATTTATACTTTTAGAGAAAGCTGTATCTTCCTCAAATATTACATCTCTACTTAATTCGACAAGGTTCTGCCCAGGTATATAAATACGATATGCTTTTGAGGTTTCACTATATCCTACAAAGATACCTTTCTTCCCAGACGGTTCTAACTTTGTTCTCTTTTCCTTAGGAACATGAATGTAGACTGGACATCCAAATATTCGAAGATTACTTATATCAGGCTTTGTCCCTGTGAATGCTTCTTCAGGAGTTTTATTTTCAATGTGTGAGTGTGGACATCTATTTTGTATGTATACGGTTGTATTTGATGCTTCTACCCAAAGAGAGGTATCAAGGTTTTGATCAAGAAGCATTGCTTTGGTGGCCTCAATAATAGTTCTATTCTTTCTTTCAGCTACCCCATTTTGTTGTGGATTATAAGGTACGGTGTACTCCCTCTTAATCCCAGCCTCTTTACAAAATTGTTTGAATATTTCAGATGTGTATTCTTTTCCATTGTCTGTTCTCAAAATTTTAATTTTCTTTCCAGATAGATTTTCAGTAATAGATTTGAAGTCTTTAAACTTACTTAGTACTCCCTCAGATTCTTTGTACTTAAGGAAGTAAATCCAGGTCTTTCGTGAGAAGTCATCAACAAAGATTATATAGTATTTGCAGCCTCCTATTGAAGAAACAGACATGGGTCCACATAAATCTGAATGTATCAATTCTAAAACCTCATTAGTTCTGCTTACACTAATTTGAAATGTTCCTTTTGTGTTTTTGCCTAGTGCACACCCTTTACATGCACCAGAATGATATTGTTTAAGTTTTGGTAATCCATTAACCAAATTTTCCATAGAAGATAAAGTTTTATAATTTAAATGTCCTAATCTTCTATGCCATACTTCATTTAAATTTGAAATGTCATTTACTAAGACTTGATTTATATCAGTATTTAATTCATATAAGCACCCTTGTCTTCTTCCTATGGTATTAGCTTGTTTGAAGGTTAAACCTTTAGGCCATGCTTTTACTTTGCCATCCATGAAAGTTACTCTATACCCATTATCTTCAAGTGCCGATATGGATAAAAGGTTTCTCTTGATTCCTGGGACAAATAGGACTCCTGTGAGTTGAATTGAGATACCGGTCTTTAGTTTGATTGTGCATGTCCCAATGCCTCTTACTGGATAAGAGGAGTCATCTCCAATGGTTACCTCTTCATCCGATTCTTCTGACATGGTTTCTAGTAGTTCTTTGAACCCTGTAATGTGACGTGAGGAACCGCTATCAATAACCCAAATGTTCTTGTTTGGAACTTGATTTGAGAGTGCAGAGTAGAGTACAAATTGCTCCTTCTTGATTTCTTCATTGGGCTTCTTCTTGGATTTGGTAAAAGAGGCTTGATGATTCTTGTAAGGACAATTTGTTACAACATGTCCGGGTTTGTCACACCTAAAGCATTTAACATGAGATAGGTCTCTTTTGGGATACTCCGTATTGAATTTCTTCTTTCTGAAATGTTTGAATTTCTTCTTCTTGTGAGTATTTACATTTAGTGCATGATTTTCTTCATCATTGATCTTTTTCTTTAATCCTCTTTTATCTAACCTTGATTCTTCTTGAAGACAATCTGTTCTTAATCGATCAAATTTTGGAAACTTGGATCTAGCACTTATACCAGCAACAAAGGTTTCCCAAGATTCAGGTAGTCCATCTAGAGCAATTAAGGCTAGTTCCTTTCCATCAATTTCATGGCCTAGTAGTGAAAGTTGATCTCTTAATGCTGATACCCTTAGAAAGTATGCATTTATTTTCTCATTCTTATTCATACTAATCTGGTTCATTTCTCTTTTCAAAGCTAGTTTCTTGCTAGCATTATTTATTTCATATATTTTCTCCAATGCCTTGTACATCTCATATGCCTTATCATATTTGGATAGGATTGGTACAATATGATCTCTGACCCCATCGATAATTATCTTCATGGCTTTGTCGTTCCCTTCATTCCAATTTGATAGATCGGGTTCCGCTTCTGGCTTAACCTTGTCTGGTTTAATAAAAGTTTCAACTTTATTCTCTTTTAGCAGCATTATGATTCTTATCTTCCATGATTGGAAGTTATCAGCCCCTGCAAGTCTGTCCTCAAATCTGATCATGTTTGCCATTTTATAATATCTTAAGTTTATTAAATTTCTTTAAATTTCAGAACCTTAGCTCTGATACCATGTGAAATTACAATAAACTTTAGTTTTATATTATTATTTTTTTGTATATGATAATCCTTATTCAGACCTGCTGTGTATAATTCATCTCAAATAGAAAAATATTTATCAATATATATATGTCTTTGCACATAGAAGGAGACGTGACTCATAAATGAGTCACGTCCCTTCAATACCGATGCCCTTTCATAACAAATTACCTTTACCGATAATCGAATATTAAAGACTGCACTTTACATATATTGTAACTACGATATATGTAAAGTGCAGTATCGTATGTTTTTGTATTATATAAGCCACGGGTAACATACTGCACGATATACATATTGTAAGATATGTATACCGTGCAGTATGTTATATGAATTAACAATCATATAACATATTGCATACGATATCCGATATATATATATATAACAGTCGGTATGGTGGCCGATATGCATAACAGTCAATATGGCATCCGATATATATCATAGTCGGTACTTGGTATAGCAGTCGATATTAATTGGTATGTATTATCGTATCAATAATACATATTAACAATATGTATTATTGATATGATAATATCATATCACATCAATAGTGCAGATCGATATATATATAAGGCTTACTTATATTATTAAATATATATATATATATATATATATATATATATAAGTATATTGATAATATTAGATATACATAAATATGTAATATTATCAAGTATATATATATTAATATAGAATATTAATATAAAATTATCTAATCATAGCTATTCATTGTTAACAGGTCATATCAAGAAAATTCATATTGATTAGTAGGATATCCTTATAAAAATTTGATGCATGGATTTCTTGTGAATTATCGACTGCTATGTATCTTGCAACTATGGAAGGAATAGTGTTGGTGTTAGGTTTCATTTATTATTGAATTCAATGGTTTCCAAGATGTGTTGAGGAGTTTGCTCCTTGTTTAATGTTAATTGTTCCTACACAATCCACTCATAAAATAGTGAAATTCTATGTGGAAGGGATGGTTGATAGTGTTCCTTGGGGGAAGGGGGATTGTGAAAGACTTGTTATCATTGTATTGTGTATTTCCAATATGTTTGGATGCAGGACAAACTAGGAGAATGAAGGATCACTCACTAATTGCATGATAACCCAGTTTTGAAGGGTCACTAGTTGAGGGGATAGTCAAGGTCCGGATGATTGGGCCATTGGAGGACCCTAGTTCTTTGTATTAATTGCTATTCAAATTGGATGCATGGATTTCTTGTGAATTATCAGCTACTATGTATCCTACAATTGCATCCGTAAATCTGCATATACTTCTCTAGGGTTGTAAGCCACTTAGGGATCAAAATAGAGAAACTAAATAAAAATCGTTCTTTGTCCTATTTCCTTTTAACAAAGTCTCAACTATCAATGATACAATACATTTGATTCCCTAAGCTATCAATACAAATGGAACCTAACTAGAAGCTCACGGGCTGTCCATTTGATAACCAAAGTCAACATTTCAAAAAATGGATATCCTTGAGCACAAGCACCAATAACATCAAGTAATAGAGTTAAAGCACAGGCTAGGGCACGACACCAGTAGAATGTAGTCATTTCAATGACAACAATATACAATGGCATCATTAAACATATATGCCAGTAATATCAATAAGCGTGAATCCAAACATTTGAATACAGTGAATCGATATTCTTGAGCACAAGCACCAATAACATCAAATAATAGAGATAAAGCACTGGCTAGGGCATGACACCAGTAGAATGCGATCATTTCAGAGAGCATTCATGATCAAATAAAATGAAATACATTCAAATATGATGCCAGAGGCTCGAAAGATGAAGAAATCACATACCTTCTCCCGCACTCAACTTTCGCTCCTTTTCTCCTGCTCCTTCTCTATCCAATCGAAATAAAAATGATGAGGCCTTTTCACTTCTTTTTTTATGTATACCCCGAATCTGTCAGAATTTCGATGGTCAATTAAACACCCATTGGAATACCGACATCATCGGGGCCTATTACAAAAAAAAACACCAAATTCGTAATAAAAAGTTGCTCATCGGAAACTTCTATTGAAATTTGGCCCCAAATGTAGTAGTGAGACTTCAAGGATTGGCTTCAATCAGAAAATTTAATGGAAATTGAGCTTGAAAATGGTTCTTTCACTTGGTCAAATAGAAGACTAGGGCTCAACAACATCTCAGAAAAGTTGGACAAATTTCTTTTCAGAGGAGACCTCACAAATTTTCCATTTAATTTAAAATCATCCATATCTCCCACCTCAAGATCCGATCACTTTCCTATTCAGTTAAATATATTGGAGGAAGACAAGCCCCCATGTTGCCCATTCAAATTTGAAAACATGTGGCTCAAAGAGTAGAATTTTGTTACCATGGTAGTTGACTAGTGGTTGGATGACAAAGTCAAGGGTTCCAAATTATTTTGTTCTGTGTCTAAACTAAAATACATCAAACAAAATTTACTCATTTGGAACAAAACACACTTCAAGAACATATTTTCTTCAAAATAGGATATAGAGAAAAAGCTTCAGGTCTTGAACGAAACTATAATGTAGTTAGGGATGAATTAGGACCTCTTTGATGCAAAGAAAGTCTTGTTAAGGGATTTAGAAGATATTCTAATTAAAGAAGAAATCTTTTGGAAACAAAAATCTAGAGAAAGTTGGCTGGAGGCAAGAGATAAAAATACTAAGTTTTTTCACTCTAGTACCAAGCAACGTAGAAGTGTTAACATGATCCACCACATTGTCAACTCGGGGGGAGTTCTTTTGCAAGACCAGAAAGATATTCAAAAGGAAATAGTTAGCTTCTACTCAAAACTGCTGAACTACTCAGGTAGTTCTTCCCTCAAGACTCGGAAGGATTTATTGATTAACATTCCTAAGATTATAATTAATACTGATAATCAAATATTAAAAAATAAATTCTCAGAAAGTAAAATTATGCAAACACTATCACAAATGGCTCTAGACAAAGCCCCAGGTCTTGATGGTTTCCCTCCCAGCTTCTTTTTGCATTGTTGGAGTGTCTTGGGGAAAGATCTCATTGCAACTCTAGAGGCCGCCAGATCTTCAGGTAGATTCTTATCTGAAATAAAAAATACTTTCATTTTTCTAATTCCCAAAAAATAACAAGCTAATTGTATTGATGAATTTAGACCTATTGCTCTATGTAACACCATTTATAAGGTATTATCTAAGTCATTAGCAAATAGATTAAAACTTGTTCTGGGTAAGATTATTGGGGAAGAACAAACAAGATTTGTGCCAGGGAGATCAATCCTGGATGGCATAATCATTTCTCAAGAAGCTATTCATTCCATCCAATGCAATAAGAAACCTAGCATGATTATTAAATTAGACATCAAGAAGGCTCATGACAAGGTGGATTGGAGGTTTTTAGCAAAATTTATGGAAAATTTTGGCTTCTCTAAGGCTTGGATTAATCTTATATTCTATTGCATTTCTACTCCAAAATTTTCCATTTTAGTTAATGGATCCCCCCAAGGATTCTTCAAAGGCTCCAATTGAATTAGACAAGGTGATCCCCTATCCCCTTTTTTATTCATCATTATGGCAGAAGCTTTGGGTTGAAGTTTAATCAATCTTCAGGATCAAGAAATTATTAAGGGGATTGAAATCACTTCTTTTGTAATAGTTACACATCAACAATTTGTAGATGACATTCTCCTCTTTGGAAAAGGCATTATTCAAGAGGCTATTTAGATCAAAATAGTACTTGATAATTATGCTACAACTTCCGGTCAAGTAGCTAACAAAGATAAATCTGTGATATTTTTCTTTCACACAAAAAAGAAACTTCAATAGAAAATAGAAAAAGTATTGACCTTCAAAATAGGTTCTCTCCCATGTTCATACTTGGGGATCCACATAGATAAATCTTTGAGAACCACTTCGGCTTGGAAACCTATCAATGAAAGACTGGATAGGAAGATGGATTCTTGGAGATCAAAATGGTTATCTTGGGCAAGTAGAATTATGATGATCAAAGCTACATTGGCTGCAATCCCTATATATCTAATGTCTTGCATTTCTCTTCCCATGGGTTGCTACATGGATATAGTCAAGAAAACAAGGAAATTTTTTTGGTGAGGCACAGACACAAATAGAAAATTCACCCTCATATCTTGGGACAAGATTTGTAAACCAGTAAATGTAGGGGGCACTGGTATCAAAACCATATGTGGCAAAATCAAGCACTAGGAGCCAAACTTTACTGGAAAATCATGAAGGATCGAAACCTTAAATGGGTTAGAATTATCAGGGGGAAGTATCTTGGAAATAACATTGAATCAAAGGTCTCTTGAATAAAGGATTTTCCTAGAGGATCAAGAATTTGGAATTTCATCTCCAAGTCAAGAGCCATTGTGGATAATAATATTACATGGAACATCACTTGGAGGGCAATAAAGCTTAGTTTTGGGAGGATTCCTGGGGTGGGCATCCTAGCATCAACCAGTTGTTGGGTCTGAATAGAATTAGTCAGGTATGTTCATATTTTTGGGGTCCCTTTGTCAGAGACTACATTATTCCTGTTCCTTTGTCCTTAGTAGATGGTTCTTGGCAGTGGAGAGATTTTTTAGAACTCAGTCTTGACTCACTTGAACTAGTTCGATTGAAGATACTTCTTAAAGATAGATTCTTTTTATTCAAATAGGGGCGGGATGAAATCATTTGGAATGGGGCTAAATCAGGAATCTATAATGTTAAGGATGATTATAAGATTTTGTTAGGGCTTGTCCAAACAAGGATAGATGAACTTCCAATACAATAATGTTGGAACAAAGTATGTCTTCCCAAGGTAGGTTTATTCACATGGGCAGCTTCTCAAGGTAGGGTTTTAACTCCAGATCGGTTTCTAAAGATGGGATATTATGGACCCTCCAAATGTTCTTTATGCCACAATAGTGAAGATGACATTAATCATCTATTGTTAGCATGTCCATTTGCCAATGAATGTTGGAACTGGCTGTGTACAAAATTAGGTTGGTTCTCAGCCTTCCCATAGGACATTCCATCTCTCTTAATATCTTGGCCCATGCTTTATGGAGATAGTTTATGTGGCAATTTATGGATTATCTCCCCGTCCATTCTAATTTTGCAAATATGGAAGGAAAGAAATAGAAGACTTTTTCAGGGTAAATCTATGGAAATTGCCTATGTTCTCAACAAAATTGAAGCAGTTATAGTAGAGATCATGAATTCTCACATTCAAGCTCATTCAACTCAACATAAGTTCTACACCTGTTGGGATGATAAGATGATCAAAAGTTGGTTTAGTCTTAAAACCCCAATCACTCTAGGCAGAGGATGTAAAGCAAATACAATTCTCAGAGCTACTTGTGTGTGGTCGTCCCTATCTCTGGGATGGTTTAAACTCAATTTTGACGAGGCTTCTAAAGGAAACCCAGGTCCATCAGGGGTAGGTTGTATCATACACTCTTTGGATGGTAGGGTTTTAGCAAAATTGGCTAAACCCTTGGAAATAGACACCAACAACATGGCATAATTCAAAGCTTTATTGTTTGGTCTTTTTCTTGCACACGATCTTGGCTTGGGAAAACTAGAGATTGAAGGGGATTTCATGATTACATTAAATGTTGTGAAATCAAGGTCTACTCCAAACTTGCATCTACAAGCTACATTGGAAGTCATTTTAAATTTGATAAGGAAATTTGAATCCATAACAGTCAATCATATATTTCGTGAAGGAAACATCAAGGCAGATGAGTTGGCCAACATTGCAGCCCGTGGAGTATTTATGAAGACTATTTCAGGAGGAAGAGGATGTTAATGAAGCAGTGGATTCAAATGAGGAAGAAGAGGATGTTGCCGATGATGAGGTAGAGGATGAAGCTGAACAAAGGTCTTCATAGGAAGTGTTTGTTGATCAAGAGAACTTCACTGGATCACAAAATGAGGAAGAGGACACTCATGGCTACTCCACTAGTTCAGAGAATGACTCTACCTCTACCTCTGATTAGCAATGGTGCTAAGTTCCTGAATCTACCCTTTCGTCTTTATAGTTTATAGTTTTCAGTTTAGTTTTTAGCTCAACTTATGTTTGATATATGGGCGTTCATGGAGGTTCTGAGCAATGTTGCTCAGTTTTTTGGTTGCCTCTAATAGCTGGCAGATTCTTTTGCTTTTAACATGTTAACTTTGAAAACTTAATATTTTTAATAGAATCCTTTGGCTTTGGCCCCTTATTGATTAAAAAAAAAATTATATATTAACAAATATCAAAATATCACATAAACTTATTTTTGTTTATAATTGCTATTTTATTTTTTACAAAATATTAGAATTTCAATAAAAATGTATTAAATAAATATTTAATATTTTTTTATAAAAAAATAAATATTATTAAAATTAATTATGAAACAATTTATAGATATTTTAGATAAATCAATATTTCTTTAACTAAAAATATATATTATAGTTTAGAAAATTATTAAAATTTAAATGTAAATTCCTAATCTTAAAAAGCCAATTCTAACCATTCCATTATACATAATTAACCTAAACAATTCAAACTTAAAAATAACTCTTAACCATCAATTTATACAATATAAGTTTTAAATTTTAAATAAATCAACACTATTGAACAATACTTACACAAAGCTGATTAAAAAAAGAACATAACTTACAATTATGATTAACCTCATTAGACTACAATAAGTTTTCTACTATTTTAAAAAATTAAAATAAAAAAATGAAATTGTAATTTATTTCTAATTTATCTATAAAAAAATAAAATTTTAACTAAATTTATATAAACAATTATTTCAACCAAAGTTAAATAAATAATTATTTCAACTAAATTTATATAATAATTATAGGCAAGTATTGGCCATTACATGACATATAAGCAAGTTATTTGTTCTCAAATAATCCAAAGATGTTCTAAAATTTATATATTTTGAAGGTGGAGAATTATTGGCGAAAATTTTAAGAAGCGAAATTATAGAAAGTGGCGACAGCAGGTAGCGGACTATTGGAGACGTCTAACAATGGGTTGAACAACTTGACAGGTGTGTGCATTCCTTTCTTTAGCATGGTTAATGTAGTTAATTCTTCCTCTTCCCTCTGCCCTACGGCAGAGGCCGTACCCCTCACCTCCCCCTCGGCCCTACCAAGAATTGAAATGGAAAGTAGTATGATTAAATCCTCTGTCAAAACCATTAACTCTTTGTTAGCTAGACCTAAATCCTTCTCTGAAGTTGTGGCGAACGCTAGTGGTTCTATCAATTCGAATGCTAGGTTTGCTGTGGCTAACACCAATGGATCCTGCAACTCCGGTAAGGGTTCTGGGATCTCTGGCCTACCTTTCTCTGTTCCTCCTAATTCGGAAAAGCTAGCTGAGATTGTTATGGAAAAGAATAGGCTCAAAAACTTTGCTATTTTCTTCTCGGCTATTGAGATCGATAAATGCCCTCCTAGAAATTTTTTGGATGACTGGTCCATAATTATTGGAACTTAAAACTGGGTTTTCATATATCATTTTGTAGACAAATTCAAAAAGGCCTCTTTGTTATATTTTTTGTGAATCCTGAATTTCAGGCTGAAGTTCTGAAAAAACAATATTGGTTTGTGGGCATGACCTCTTTTAGGGTTGTTGGGTCCCCAGAGGCCATCCATGAGGAGGTTCTTGCTCTCTCTGCCCCTCGATGGATTCTGGTCAAGTAAATCCCCCCATTCCTCTGGAGATTTATCCCTCAGCTGTTCCAACCATTGGGAAAAGTCATCTAAATGGATGACACTTTGAGGCTTATCCCACATATGGATGCCTGAATCCTCATTTCCCTAAACCCTAGTAATGAAACACCAGCTGATATACATATCAACATTGAAGACACGAGTTTCAACTACCTAATTGAAATTCTTGGAGGACTTAACGCGTGTTTTTATGTCGCAAACAGGGGCATCTAAGGAAAGATTGCCCTATCCTCCAGAGAAAGGCCTCTCCCAACAAACCTATCTCATCAAAATAGACGGAACCTGTGAACCCTAATTTGACTCTATCCATTGCCAAAAACACACATTTTGATGCTAACCCTAATGTGAACATGAATGAGACTTCTAATTTACCCACCAGCAAGGATGTTCCTACTACTGTGATTATTCAACCTAGCACGGCTGGCAATGATATTGATTTCCCTTGTGATGGTTTCCAAAATGTTCCTAACAAATGAAACAAGTGAAGAAGGAGAACTAATAAACAGACCAATGCCACCATGTCGAATACTCAAACTAGTGATTCACCTTCGGTCTCAAACATGTTTAGTCCCATTGAAGTTGTCTCGCCAGATGTTCATCTCTCCCCACCTACTAATGAGGCCACTTATGTTAATTCAACACCCCCCACAAACCTCTCCATTACTATTTTCAAGGAGATACGTGATGATTGTATAGTTGAAGTCATCCTAGCCAACCAACACATATCTGAATCTGATAACCTCCAACTAATGCATTCCATGGAGTTGGATTTGTTTCCACCTTCCATCTCTGAGAATGAGCAGGAGCCTAAAATTGGCTTTCCCACTTCTAAATGGAGAGGGAGGCCCCTGGGATCCAAAAACAAGAATGCTAGTAGGAAACATGGGGATATACCTATTGTTGTGATGACCCTAACTCTGGGTTCATCCAATCTATGCTCTCCCCCCCCCCCCCCCCCTCATGTTTCCTCATGAATTGTGTCTCTTAGAATGTGAGGGGGCTCGAGTCTCCTGACAGAAAGTATTTTATTAACAATTTCCTCAATACTTGCAATTCTATTGATTTCCTTATGCTACAAGAAATTAAAGCTATTGGGTTTGTTCTTGAGACCAATCTTGACCTTCTATGGAAAGATGCCATTAAATTTTACACTAACCACCCAAGAGGCAGGTGTGGTGTTTCTCTTCTTATTAATCCCAAATGGGAGAAATATATCACCAACAAGGGTATCTCCCCTTGCAACAGAGATATTTGGATCACCCTCAACTATGATCATTATGTTTTTGGCATATGTTTTTTTTATGCTTCTAATGATTCTAAGGAAAGAGCCAGCCTTTGGGGATGGATGGCCTCTCTCCCAAATGTTCCTTGGTTAATTGTTGGAGACTTCAACATGGTTGAATCCCAGGATGATAAGGTCTAGGGCTTTTTGTTTGCCTGGAAAGACATGGAAAAGGTGTACTGGAATAGAATGAAGAATGATAGACAATTATTTGACCCCTTGGTTGGTAACAAAGATAAAAACCCGGTCTTTGGCACACTCGGTGCAATTACCAACAAGGTCATGCTAGAATCTACTCCAGGCTTGATGGGTTCTATTCTAGTAGGAACTTCTTCTCCGTCTTACCAGACAAACAGGAAAACTTTATCCTTGTCACCCCCACCTCTATGTCTCATCGTCATCCTATCTCTGCCTGTTTTACATTTAATAACTCCCTTGTTCACAAACGCATCCCCAATCCCAAGTTCATGTTACATAATAGCCTTCTTGGGGATGAGGATGTTCTGGCTGCCATTCATATTATCAGCATCATTAACAAAAACTACCCTATGAACAATCACATTGATATATGGAATTTGAATATTAGTACATGGCAGAATTTATTAAAGACCATTGGCCAAAAGAGAGCCAAGGATTTCAGGTTCACTGAAAAAAGGCTCTCTAACAATTTGATTAAGATTGAAGCTAACATTCAAGCTAACCCCTCTGATTATGAGCTCACCTCTCAGGTTATTAAGGCTAAGGATTCCCTTAGTAAGCACATGATGACTAAGACTAGAGGAGCTAAAATCAGATCCAGGGCTCACTGGCTTCAGTTTTGTGACCGTGGATCTAAGCTCTTCTTTAATCTTATAAAACATAAGCACTCTAATGAAACTATTGGAAAAATCATCATTGACAACTAGGAAGTTACTGATCTTGACACCATAAAAAAAGCCTTTACTGACTTCTACCAAAATTTGTTTACTTCTGAAGACTTTGATGAAGCTTCTTCCCTTAGGAACAGATGCAGAACTCTTATCCCTAAAATTATTTCCATTGAGGATGCTAACATGTTAGCTAAGAATATCACTCTAGATGAAATTGAGAAAGCTATTAATTCCCTTAACAATGATAAGGCCCCAGGACTTGACGACATTCCTATTGAGTTCTATAAAGTTAACAAGAACTAGATATGTAAGGATCTTCTTGATATTTACTCTGAGGCCCTCTCTAGAGGCTCTCTGGACAACTTTATAAAAAAGGGGATCATTAAGCTCATTCCTAAAGATGGAGACAATGATCTCATCAAAAACTCGAGGCCCATCACTCTCCTTAAAGTGTCTTACAAGATCTTTGCTAAAATCTTATCTATTAGACTTATGGATATCCTTCCCAAGTTTGTTTTCTCTACTCAAACTGACTTCATTAAAGGTAGATATTCTTGAAAAATTAATCACTAGCTGGGAGGCCATGAGCTAGGCTAATTGCTCCCAGCAAAACTATGTTATGTTCCTTTTGGATTTCGAGAAAGCTTATGACAGGGTTGAATGGAGTTTTATCTCCATGATGCTTGAGGCTTTTGGATTTCCTAGTTTCTTTTGTGATTATGTTAAGATGCTCCTTCAAGATGCCTATGCTTAGGTGGACATCAATGGCTCTCTTTCTGAGTCCTTCCCTCTTGGTCGGTCTATAAGGCAGGGTTTCCCTCTAGCTCCTGTCCTTTTTGTTATTGCCTCTGATGCTCTCTATTACTTACTTAGAGGTAATTCCATCTCCCCTGTTGTGAAAGGCATCTCACTTCCTAATGAAGATGAGCTTATTAACTATCAATTTGCTGATGACATGGCCATCTTCTTTGAAGCTATTGCTGAGAACTTCAAAGCTCTTCAAAATAAACTTACCTTGTTTTGTACTATGTTGGGTGCTATATTTTCTCACTCCAAATCTATATGTCTAGGGTGGGATGAGCATACCCCTGAATAGTTCAAGAACTATGACTTTCAATGGGGAGGCCCCCAAAAAATTGTGAGATACCTTGGCATCCCTTTTGCTATTAACCCTCTCTTAAGGACATGTGGCTTTGGGTGAAAGAAAAAATTACTAAAAAGTTGGATAAATGGCATAACAGGTCCCTATCCTTGGCTGGCAGACTCCAAGTTTGTCAAAAAATTCTTTCCTCCTACAACATCTATTACTCTTCCGCCTGGATGTTTAGCAACTACCAAATTTTGGAAATCCAAAAGGCTGTTAGGAACTTTCTTTGGTCAGATGGTAAAGGAAATAAAAAAGCTCACGTTGTCAAATAGAAATGGCGTTGTTTTGATAAGCTCCTTGGGGGGCTGGGATTGAAGGATCTTAGGATTCAAGGAATTTCCCTTGCTGCCAAATGGATATTCTTTCACTCCATAGATGGCAATGCCCCATGGAAGATCCGTGTTAGGAATAATATAGAAAGAGGTGTCCCTAAGAATGCTAAGTCTTGGAGGAACCTTCCCTTTAATGACTTGATCATTGGCAACTTCCCTTTAGTTGTGCAAGGTTCTGCGATTTTTAAATCTATTTGGAAGGCATGGAATCAACTTAGAAATTTTATCATTAACAAGGACTTTCATGATGGTACTCAGATCTATGGGGAAAGATCCATTTGGTGGAACCTTCATCTTTTTGGCAAACCCCTTGCCCTCTTCCAAGGCTAATTTGCTAAACAATGGGCCAATAAAGGCATCTCCCGGCTAGTGGACTTATATCAATATGATCGATTGATCAGCTGGGAGGACCTTAGAAACAATTTTGATATTCCTGCTTTTTAAAAGAAAACTTACAACATGATTCTCAAAGCCACTAAAAATCTCCCTACTATCTGTCATGTTGATTCTCATAGATACCTGAAATGCAAATGGTCAGATGGGACCATCCTATCCAAAATCAAAGCCAAGAACATTTATAAGATTATTGGATATGATGATGCTATCATTGACCATATTAATATTGTTTGGTATTCTTCCTTGGATATATGCTCTTGGGAAAAGTACTTTAATACTTTATGGAAAGGCTCTGTTGAACCAAAAATTAAATGTTTCAAATGGCTTTTTCTCTTGGACAGATTACCTGTTAGAAAAGAAAATTATGAAACTGATGATTGCAAGATTTGTAATCTTCCTGAAACTAACAAGCATATATTTTTTGAATGCACTTTTGCTAGAAATATTTGGAATTTGTTTGGGATTACTTATCATATCTGCTTCTCTATTTTTGAAATTGCTATTGGTTATATTAAGGGAATGAAAAAGGACTCTAATTTTCTTTGGAACGTCCTTACTTCTAACATCTTATGGTAGATCTAGAAGTGTAGGAATGAAGAAAGGTATCAAGATGTTCCCAGGGTTCTTACTAAGTTTTTTCTAAAACTCACCTATTTTAAAATATTTTTGCAGGTGCATACTACTATGAGCATGGACAAAGAGAAACTCAGAAGGATCCTGGAGACTAGTTATTCTACGCTCTTTGTGTTCGAGCTAAAGAATAGCTATGACTGGAGGAAAAATCTGGATGACCTTCAGATGTTTGAGAAAACTCTCAAAAAGCTCAACATTGAGATCAAGAGGAACAGGAGCTCAAAGAAAGATGATCTAGTTATGTTGGCTCAGATTCAAGATAAGAAGAGGATCGTCTGGATGGAGGGAGAGAAGGGTTGGACCACTTGGGTTGACGCCCTTGATGGAAGCATCTATTAGCTTGTTGTTTTGCTTCCTTTTTGCTTTTCATCCTAGCTATGTTTAGACTTTGTTAAAGATCTGGTTCCGTTGAACTCTTTTTGGGAGGCGTAGCCTCCAAATATTTGTAGAATTTTGATGTAACTCTCTTCTTTTTTTATTACCTTATATTTAATAATAAAATAATAATAATAATCCAAAGATTTTGATTTTTGAATTTAAAGTCAAATGATTCAATAGATCATTTACACTACTACAAGAAAAATGAAAAATGAAAAATGAAAAATGAAATACAAAATATAAATGAAAATATCATTGTCTTACGTTTCAATAATTTATATAATTTTATTTGATTTTTCTTTTTAAAAAAAACTCAATTTAAATTGACAACATTACTTAACAAGTCTCAATTTTCTTTAATGTAAAATATCCTCTCCCATGTGAATCTCAAGCCTATATACATCATCTGATCACTCCATCTGTAACTCTAATTTTCTCCCATGTGAATCTCAAGCCTATACATCATCTGATTACTCCATCTGTAACTCTAATTTTTGTTTCATTATATAGTTTTGAATAGAAACTATATAATATTTATTTATAAGAATGGATCATGTCAAACTTATCACCAACATGTTTGTAATCAATATGCGTCCAAAAAAATTTCAATTAGACTAATTATAATAAAATTTATTAATAAAAAACTATTACCTACATGCATCAAAGAAGAAAATATCACGCTTTTAAAATAAAATAAAATATTTGCTGCAAATATTGGTTATTGTATAAGAACTGTTCAACAAATCAAAGGTGGGAGCTTTATATTTAACTATGCAAAACTATGGAAGTATAGACCAAGTGCTTCAGTTATGTCATTTTAGATGGACTAAATAAAGTATTTAAAAGGATATTTTATGTTTTTTTTTTTTTTGGTAAAAGGCCGAAGCCCTAAAAGTTTTTTATTAATATAAAAGTTATTTTACAATGTGACCCCGCTCACTGCAGGCATTGGTAGGAAAGAGCGGGGTTGAGAAAACCTCCAGCCTTGCCCGGGACCGAAGTCCTATACTTATACAAAATTTACATGGGCATACCCATGACTCGACAATTGTTGAGATTTGTAAATATACATAGCTACCATAGGCATACCCATGGCTCGATATCTATCGAGATTTATACATCATTTCGTGGGCGTACCCAAGACTCAATAAGTTTGAGATATGTTTTTTCTTTTAAAATCATATTTTAGTTGGTATACATTGACTGGTGTTTTGACCAGAATAAGTCCTTTATAGAATTAAATATCATTATCTAATCCTCTTCTTGTCGATAACGATTTGTTCATCCGGATATGAAAAATACCTGAAATATAAGACATCTTCCAAAACCAGGGGTTAACCAACATATATATAAAGAACTTTTACCTTGATTTCATTACCTGTCTAAAAATAGTGGGTATTATTAAAAAATACGTTATAATTAGAAGTAAAGTGTCATCATAACCTTAGTTTTTACCTTTCCAATCATTTCTATTAAAATCTTCTTACCTTTATTTAATCAAATACCTTACTGAAATAATAGTGATAGAGACCAAATGCGCCTAAAAATTCATAGCCCTTACCAATTAAGGTTATAATTTCTTGTAACTTATAATCATTAAGAGTGATTGCCAAAGGACAAAGCCTACTCTACTTTATTATGTTATCAAGAAGAAGTGCTGGACTAAGGTATATTGCAGGTCTATATATATTAAATCAAAGGAAATTCCAATTGAGGGAATAACATCTCTTAAGAGAGATTAGCCAAAGTCCAAATTACCAGTACATATGGTTGTATATATTATCCTAAATATATATAACCAGATGTACAGTCTATTAGCCATGTTGTGAAGCCAACCAAAGATAATCCTGCTAGTCAAAATTCATATATTGAAGTTGATCAACTATGTATAAATATAGATATACATTTAACATCATATCTATATTTATACAAAGCAAAAAGATTGAATAAATCCTGATTCTGAACTTTGTAAATCTATAAAAATTAGTAATCAGCACCAGTATGAATTTGGTCGCATGATCGCAAGAGTGGAAGGGATGCCTTGTGATCATGCGACAAGGCATATGTACTAAGTGCAGTGGCTGGGGTAGATGAGCAGTCGCAGCAAGGACTAGTTGTATATATTACCCTAAATATATATAACGAGATGTACAGTCTAATATCAATGCTATGAAGCCAACCAAAGAAATCCTGATATTCAAAATTCATATATTGAAATTGATCAACTATATATAAATATAGATATACATTTATCAGCATATCTTTATTTATACAAAGTAAAAAGATTGAAGAAATCCTGATACTAAACTTTGTAAATCTATAAAACTTAGCAATCAGCATCAGTACGAATCTGGTCGCATGATCGCAAGAGTGGAAGGGATGCCTTGCGATCATGTGACAAGGCATATGTACTAAGTGTAGTAGCTGGGGCAAATGAGAGGTAGTCAAAATTTCACTCCATCTCCGGCCAGTGTTCAACAAAATTGTCTTCATCCTTAAAAGTCGTGAGAGCCACCTTGTCGGACTGAGGGATATTAACCAATTCCTCAATGCAGGTTTGCATAGATCGATCCGGGGAAGGGATTGTGAGGTTTTGGTCAATACAATGGACCATCTTCTCCAAACCACCCAGATGTTTTGCTAAGAACACTTCCCTAGCTACTGATATTATGTCCTCTTCCTTTTTGCCTGCAAAGGTAGAAAGGGCTATAAACTAGCCAATGACCCCTCCATTTGTTCTATAGGTAAAGGAGTTGTCAAAGTGTTGATCCCCTTTAGCCTTCACCAGCGCCCTTCTGGTTTAATCTGGGAGTGGAGTCAGCATTTGATTCATTGTTTTCTAACCGTTCAATGATCTTACATCAATGGTAAAGCTTGAACTATAACGACTTCCTCCAAAGCTCCATTAGCAAATCGACGATCAGGATTTAGATCTGACTCAACTTTAAAACACTGCTGTAGATCTCTTTAAAATTTGTAGGCTTCCCTCTTAACAGTTTGTCTTTAGTCATGCAACTGCGTAGTCATGAAATTAACCACCACAGGAAATCGATTACACTTGGAGAGTTGGCGACTGAAGGGTTTCCGCTAGTTCACAAAATATTTTCCTCCATCACTAAAAAAAATTTAGCAATCACGCGAGTGCTGCTCGCTGAATCGCCAAGTCCACTAGACCCTCACCAAAACATCACGCGATATAGCGAACAAAGAGAAACCTTATTAGCACCGCTAAAAATATATCCTTACTGCCAAATGGACTTAGAAACTTATATGGGCCCACACAAGAAGATCGATGGTAGGTCGCATGATCGCATGGGCCGAAAAGATTCCAAGCGATCATGCGACTGTCGTTGATCAAGACTCTTCCCACCCATTGAAACATCGGGCCCGCCTTGGAACCCTGCCACCTCAGTACACTACTAACCAACCAGAGCACAACATGTCATCATCTTCCCTAACAGCGAGACCACCAACCTTCTTCCATCAACGGGCCTGTAGCATACGTGGCACCCTTGTCGCATGATCGCAAGCAGTGAAAATGGCTCTTGCGATCATGCGACAAGGCCAAAAGATGACACCTCACCCCCCTTTTCTAACAGCAGGACCACACCGAGCACATTACCCTTTGAACTGAATCAACAGCTCTCGCTGAATCTCATTGGTTAAAAAGCCCGCAGCTTTCCATCACGGTGTAGCGAGGATCGTCGATCCTACACACCTATTAATTTCTATCAGACCCACCTGCCACCTCAGACCAACCAGAAAACACCACATCACACCAACAAATGGGCCCCAACATAAGAAATAGTCTTGTCACATGGTCGCAAGCAGTGAAAATGACTCTTGCGATCATGCGACAAGGCCAAAAGATGCCCTGCCGACGTATGAAATAATAAAACTGGGGGTAACTAAGGACTTAGGAAAAAATCTCAAAGGGGACCCCACTCGACAAGGTAACTCTAGTCGCATGATCGCATAGCAATAAAAAAAAACTATGTGATCACGCGACAAGACCAAAGATAACCCGAAACCTTAGAAAGATTTAATAAAATGTAGGCGCTTAGACTTAGGGATAGGGAAAGGGGACCCGCCAAAAACAACAGTCGCATGATCGCATAGGCCGAAAATAACCTATGTGATCATGCGAATAACCCACTTAGACACATGAAAAGAGCATTTTAATCAATAATTGTGAGCTCTAAAAAGGGGGTACTTGTAGTTATCATGATGCAAGTCATGATGATAATGAGTAGAGATAAGCACCTTCGAGAAAGATGATATTTCTAAAAAGGAGTACTTGTAATTATGTCTAAATATTACAGGGATCTAGATATCTCCAAGGATAGACTGATAAAGTGCATTATGCAAACTTGGATGAATATTAATCCTTAGCAGGTAAAAATGATGAGGGGATAAAATTCAGCTTTAATGGAGGAAGCCTTGCTAAAGCCATGGATCTTCTGAATACTATTATCATGATGACAAGAAGGAACCGAGATATATAAGTTATAATGGCTGTAATAACATAAATGCTTGATTGGCTGTATTGAGACTACCAAGTTATCATTGCCAGCAGAGACACCTTCATCCCAACTTAGATAATGATAGCTATCCCTCAGTCCGCTTCCAGGAGGGAAATCAGTAGCAATCATGATATTGAAAGGTGCTAAGTGGAGGAAATATAAAAAACTCAATAAATAGAAGGGATAGTTCATCAAAATATATCTGACCCATCTACTATGGGTAGAGATGAAGGAGAGGATACAATCCTTAGGTGAATATGCTAGAGTCATAATTGAAATCCTGAGATACATATGTTATAGTTAATGATATAATCTCTGAATTGATATCAAGGGACACCTTGCTTTATTATTTAAATGAGCCCATAGCTTGAGTATTACTCTAACAGGGGAGTATTGTTCAACTTGGGGAGGAGAAAGGTGGGTGTGAGTATCTTCGTTAAATAAATAGGTAATATACCATGGTTCTGGTTATTATAGTATACATACTTGGCGGGGTAGGAGGGAACAAGAATTAGAATAGCTGATTTTATGTTTTGATTATTGGGACGGAAGTAATTAACGAGTTAGATTCTTTTTTTATAATCCAGCAGCAAGAAGGTATATTAGCTAAGAGTATACTGGGTTTGATGTTCACCTATGATAGTTATTAAACCTCTGTTGTGCTAGATCTTTTGATTGTATCACTACAAAGGTCAGAGCTAAAAATTTGCTCCATTCTCTTGCTAGAACTAGCTAAGAGACTCAATATTGCATTTTAAAAGGACAAGAGATTAAAGGAATGTGGAGCTACAATGTCTAAAAGGAAAAGGCTAAGTTTGCAAACCTACTCGTAATCTCTGATTAATCTAATTTATTATTAGTTAAGGGTCCCATATGATTCTTTAGTAAGCTATCTTCCCCAAAGAGCTCCTATATTCTTATAAGTAAGAAGGGTTCCTATGGTTAGAATGTCTCTATATGAGGATCTTGTATCCTCATAGGAGAGTCAGTTTCCCAATCTTCCTACTGAGGTTAACACAGGGTAAGGTCTCTACCTTAACCTTATCATTAAAATACCTCTTAAACTATTATATATGTTGTTCCAATGTTACTACTCCATTGGCACCTAGATTTGCTAACTTATCAACCTTTGTGTTTCCTTCTCTTAAAGTATGTCTGATTTCATAATTGGGAATATTGTCCATTAATAAATTAATGTCTTCTATTTTTTAATTTAAAACCCAATTAGGAGTTTTTTTAGTGCGGATGGCATTGATAATAATTTGGGAGTCTCCTTCAACAATTACTTTTGAAATGTTAAGATTTTTGCATAATTTAAGCCCTTCTAATGCCGCTACACATTTAGCCATATTGTTGGTTGTAGGGCTAATGGGTTTTGAGAATTTTGCTACCACTTCTAATTTCCAATTGCGGATGATCCCTCCTATACCTACTACCCCAGGATTGCCTCGGGATGCTTCGTCAAAGTTGAGTTTATACCAACCAGCTTTTGGTGGTATCCATTTACAGGATGCTCTGTCCGTTTTAGTTTTGGATCCCCCCTTTACCATAGAGGGGAGGGATAGCTAGTTTTAGCCATTTGCACCTGATTCTGTTATCCCAACTCTTAAAGGAATCTTCATAGCTCTGTTTGTCCCTGAGTTTATTGTTAATAATTTTTACGATGGATGCTTCTATCTTTTTAGCTATTGAGTTCCAAGTTAATTTTTGGTCCATAAAAATCCTTCTGTTTCTTTCTTTCCATAATTCCCATACTAATATAGAAGGTGCTATTGTCCATATGTCCTTGAAGAGATTGTCTTTATACAAAGATGGCCACGCTTTAAGGTTGCTGATTAAATCACAGTGAGAAGCAGATTTCCATCCTAAACTTTGATGAAGCCAATTCCAACAATTTTGAGAAAAAGGACAATTAAGGAGAATGTGATTAGCATCCTCAAAATGGTTTTCGCATAGCGGGCATCTAGATGGTCCTTCGAATCCTAATTTTTTAAGCCTATCTATAGTAAGAATTCTATTTTGTAATGCTGGCCATAAGAACAATCCAGCTTTAGGGAGGCAGGAATTGTTCCAGCAAAGGTTCAAAGGTATATCGATGTTATCCATATTTTGGTTCTTAATAATTGTATTGTAACCCTCCTTAACAGAGTATTTTCCGTTGTTAGATCATGTCCATATTAAAGTATCTGGTCTATCTTTAAGAATTACTTCTCTATCATTTAAGATTGTTAGGAGGTTGTTCTTCTCTGGCCAAACATCCTCAATTATATTCGTAACATTCCATTTATTGTCTTCCATCTTGCCTAGGTAGTCCTTAAGGTAAGGGCCAATGACTCTTTTGTATTCTTCCATAAACTCCTTGGAGAAACCTAGTTTGTTAAGGGAGGGAAGGCCTGCCCATGAATCCTCCCAAAATAAAGCTTGATCTCCTGCTCCTACATCCCAAGAAAGGAATTTGCTGATAATTCCTCTGTAGTCCTTAATAAAATTCCATATCCGTGAGCCCTTAACATGTGATTGAGACCTGAAAATGTTGATGGGATCCGCATCAAGGATGTACTTATGTAATAAAATTGATGCCCACTTACTGCTTGATTCTTTGAACATTCTCCATATAAGTTTAGCCCCGAGGGCTTGGTTTTTCCATAATAGATTTTTAATGCCTAGGCCCCCTTTAGAAATCGGTTTACATAGAGTATCCCATTTGATAAGGGCAATTTTTTTTTCCTCAGAAGGACCTTGCCAATAGAATTCTTGAAGAATTTTTTCTAATTCCTTTTTAACGCAAATTGGGAGGGGTAGGACCGATAATTGATATGTGGGAATGGCTGAAAGGATAGATTTAATCATAGTTGTTCTACCTGCTTTAGTTAACCACCTTCCTTTCCATGAAATTTTCTTGTTTTGAACTTTGGATATGACTTGTTGCCATAATTTGGAGGATAAGAGACCTGTATCCAGATCAATACCTAAGTATTTACAAGAAAATTTGCCAATTTTATATCCCATCATACCACAAATTTCTTTTTCAATTTTTGAGCTAGTGTTAATAAAGTAAATTTCTAACTTAGAAGGGTTGACATGTTGACCTGAGGCTTTCGCATAAAGACTTAGAATGCTTTTGAAGGCACTTGCTTCCTGTCTACTAGCTAATCCAGGTAAAATCGTATCATCCACAAACTGTTGGTGAGTTATATTCAGCACATTTTCTGAGGCTTTCAATCCCAGGATTTTCCCTTCTAAATGAAGCTTAGTAATTGATCTCCCCAACACTTCTGCCACAATGACATATAGAAAGGGGGATAATGGATCTCCTTTTCGAATGCCCCTGGATATACTGAAAAAGCCTTCTGAGGTACCATTGACAAGAATAGAAATCCTAGGAGTTGAGATGCAGTTAAAGATAAGATTAATCCATTGTTTAGAAAAACCAAACGCTTCCATACATTTGCAGAGGAAACTCCAATCTACTTTATCGTATGCTTTTTGAATGTCAATTTTCATTAACATACTAGGTTCCTTTGTTATCTGAGCGGTATGGACTATTTCTTGCGCTATTATAATACCATCCAGAATCGATCTATTTGCTACAAAGCCCGTCTACTCTTCTGAGATAATCATTGGAAGGATGGATTTGATTCTATTAGCTAAGAATTTTGATAGGATCTTGTATATGGTATTACAAAGGGAGATAGGTCTGAAATCTCTTGGTTTCGAACACTCATCTTTCTTCGGGATAAGAGTAAAGAAGGTATTATTAATTTCACTTAATAAAGATCTTGAATTTCTAGTAGCTTCCACAGCTTGCCATACTTCTTCTCCAACGAAATGCCAACATTTTTGGAAGAAGCTGGCTTGGAAACCATCTGGGCCTGGTGCTTTATCCGGATGTAGTTGAAACACTGCTGCTTTGACCTCTTCTATTGAGAGCTTATTATTCATCATTTTGTTGTCAGAATCCGTAATCAACTTAGGAACAACTTTAAGCATTTCATTTTGGGCATGAAGGTCAGAAGCTTCTATAGTGTTGAGTAGGGAGTTGTAAAAATTCGTTAGTACATTTGAGATTTGTATAGGATCCTCAGTAATAAGTCCCTCGGCTGACTTAATTTTGGTTATTCTATTGATGCTCCTTTAAAAATTAGTTGTATTATGAAAGAATTTAGTGTTACTATCGCCCTCCTTAAGCCAAGATTCCCTGGATTTTTGCTTCCAGAAGATTTCTTCTTTGAGAAGGATATCATTGTATCTAGCCATCAACTCTTTTTCCTTATGGAAACTAAGATCGTTCATACCTTGTTCTATTACTATGTTGTTAAGGTCAGAGATTTCTTGTTCTACCTTGGTTTTTTCTTCGAATATGTCATTGAAGTGATTCTTATTCCATTCTAACGCTTTGTTTTTAATAATTTTTAATTTAGCTGTTAAGCAGAACATTTTCGATCCTTTGACCGAGGTTTGTTTCCACCAATCCTCAAGAAGGATTATGAATTTCGGATTTTGGAACCACATAAATTCAAATTTAAACGGATTCCTCGAGGGTTTAGAATTTTTTGTTATGGTAAGCCTAACAGGGAAGTGATCTGATCCTGCTTTAGGAAGTATCTCCGCACTGACTATTTGATTAAAGTTTTCAGAATTAGTTTTAGTAAAGAATCTATCTAATTTTTTAGCTATGTAGCTGAAGCCCGCTCTTCTATTATTCCAAGTATAGATTCCATTAATAGTATTTATGCTTATTAGATGATTAACCTCAGCCCATTTGCCAAAGTCTTTATGAGATTGTGAAATATACTGAGAGCCTCCAAATTTTTCTTCTATATTTAAGATAGCATTGAAATCTCCTCCAATGATGAAGGGATGTTCTCATTTTTCAATTAGAAGATTTTGTATTTCCATCCAAACTTTTCTTTTTTCCTCATTAGGGATTGGCCCATATATGTTGATCAGGTAAAATTTTAAATCAGATTTTAGGCTATTAATTGTTAATGTCATCCATCTATCGTTAATGGGTGCGAGTTGGGCCATTACTTTACGGGGATCCCATAGAACTGCCAAACCACTAGAGAGGCCTACTGATGGGACATATTTTGACTTCCATATACCTAGTCTTTTACTAAACTTGTTAATTTCATCTTTATTAAGCTTAGTTTCTTGTAACATAATGATTTCGGAGTCAAAGTTTCTTAAGTATCTTTTGATTAATCACTATTATTTAGGGGCATTTAGACCCCTAACATTCCAAGTAGTGACTTTCATTTTTCTTTGGGAAGGAACTTCCCCTTCCCTATGTTCAGAATATCCGCTATCTTTTTTTGGTTACCTGCATTACCATCCAACGTTCTCAACTCAACAGCTGACTTCCTACCTCTTTTCTTTTTGAGTTTATTAATATTGGGTGTACTTAAACTACCTCTATTTATGGCTATGCCTAATTCTCTATTTTCATTAGTGATCCCGAAAAGGCCTTCTATTGCTTCTTTAACCAAAGTTGTTTCTCCATCAAACCTTATTATAGAATTAACCTGGTTGTTTGAGTTTTTTTGCTCATTTAAGGAACAATCTAGGGGTTCATCTCTATCTATGATCTCCTTGCCATAAATTTCCACTATATCTACATCATTTCCTACCAAATCCAGATTTAATGCTTCTAGCTCTAGAGGAATATAAGTAGCTAGTTTTTTCCCATTAACACAGGTAGGCACATTTAAGTTTTACTTATCATTTATATTTTTCTCTTTTGCGTTATGCCTGTCTATAGCTTCTTGACTGATTTTTTTATTTGATTGGTCTGAATTTTTGTCAGGGTTATCCAAAAGTGCAATTTTTGAAGCTTCCTTTTCCGGGGAAGAGGGAAGGAGATGTTGATTCAAACTATTATTCTGTTCCTTATTTTCTTCTAGGATGCATTCCCGAATTTGTTTAATTAGTATTTCCTTTTGGAGTTTTAGTTCATTGAAGTCACAAGTTTCGTCAAGAAACATGTCCATAAGTTCGTCCGTTAGTGATTTTCCTAAGTAATTAATAATTTGATTCACCTCCTCTTCTGTTATGTTTACCTGCTCAACTAATTCTACTGCATCAGCACATTCTGGCTTCAAAATCAAATTAGTTGGTAGTTCAGTCCTATTACCTTCATCTTGAAAACAAATTTTATTATTATTTGTTCCAAGTTCTATTTATTCTAATTTACTCTCCCTATTGAATTTTTCATATGGTTCTTGCCTTATAATGTTAACTGGGTTATTATTTATTGGAAGCATTGGTTCAGATATTTGGGGTTTTGTTAGATTAACCATAGGTAAATTAATTGGGTGTTGATCGGGTATTGATTTGTCTATATTATTAATTTTACAGCCATAGTCCAAACTTTTTTGTTTATCGTTCTCAGTTATATTTTCCATGTTCAGGCTCAATATTTTCATGGTTTCTATCCTACTTAAAGAAGTATGAGCGTTGGATGAGTCCTGAGGAGTGTCATTTATAGCCGGAGTGTTGATTTTATACAAATTGGGAGGAGGAATCTTAGAATACTCCTCTTCATTATTCAGGATTTCAAAACCCCCTTTGTTATTTAAGAAGTTTACTTTTATTCTATTGTCTGTGCCATGGTGAAAATCTAAGCAATCTCTAAGAGTAAGTGAGAAAGGATTTCCTCCTTTCTCAGAATCTTCTATTTAGTTATCTAAGATCTGGGGATTTATAATTATGGAATTAGAGTTAAAACACAGCTGAAGGGGAGGAATGTAATTATCATGATAATTTAAATTAATTATGATAATCACATCTATTTTGTTATGTTTAGTTTTAACTATCCTTTTAAAAATTCTGATTCTATTGCCTATATTTTTAATGATTTTTGGATGATTAAATTCTAATGGCAGATTTCTTAATAAAATAGCTTTTTCTACTTGGAAATTCGCTACTTTTATTGGATTAAAAAAGGGAAACCACGAGCATACAAAAAAGGAAATATCTCTGAATTTTAGATAACCTTTCTCTAAAATATCATTTTTGAGCTTACTACTCTTGCAATCTACAAAAATAAAGTTATATGTCATGATAGTAGTACTTACCTCCGGGGGAAGAAGCGATGCCAAACCTTTGATTGTATCCTCTAAAAGGGCACCTGTACCCATCCATTTGCATATGACACCTATTTCTACATCAACATACCGATTTTGCACAATGTATTTTTCATCCAATGTTATCCTAAGATGATTAGGACCATGATTACCATATTTTGAAAGTGTTGAATGGCTATGGTTAGCTGCACACCTATGTGGTGGGGTGTAAATGCTATCATTACACTTATCATGAGATGGATTACCCTCATTATAGGGTTTAACCATATTATATGACTTCATGTTCATAGAACCCATATTTTCCTTCCTTCGATGAGGAGGGCTGTAAGCATTTGGGGATCTATGAATAAAAGCTAGATCTTGAATATCCTTAGAAGTTCTATGTGCCATGCCTAGAGTTTTGGACAGGGGGAGGGGGGAATTTCTCATATCGGGTTGTGTAGGTTCACCTTCTAGATGTGATTTCCCTCAGGAAGCTACTCCCCCTCCCAAAACCCTACTACTCTGATGATTTACTAAGTGCGAAAGTTTGTTACTAGGGTTAATATCCCTGCTTAGTATTTCAAAAGAATTTTTAAGAACAATATTACTGCTACTGTGATTTATAGGAGAAGATTTTACCATTTTCCTACCTTTGACCATGTGCCATTCCTCTTTTCTTGATCTGCCACCACCGGAAGACACCTTAGTCTCTGTCAATCCTCCTCCCCTCGCAGCAAATAGAGGTTCATAGGGGCATTTGGCCGGAGATGTCCTGGATGACAGAGCCTTTACGGTCCCGGGGTGATCATACTGCTTACTTTCTGATAGCCATGGATAGGGTTTGTACAAACTGCGAGTGGTAAGGTTTTGAGAAGGTGCCACTCCATCTTTCCCTACTTTGGAGTTAGCTTGAAGTGAGACCTGCTCAATAGACTTTGCCCTTACCATCTCTGAATTATTTTTCTTCAAATTCGCATACTTGGTTTTAGCAAAAAAATTCATTTGTGCGTCCAGTGATTTGGCAGAGAAAACCTTTAGCTCCATAATCTTGTTTTGGAACCAATAGCCATTGGAAGTATGGTTTTCAGAACCGAGTTCCAAAACCCTAGTTTTAATTGCTAAACACTTATCAAATTTCTTAGCAATATGCTCTTTGCAACCATTGTTCGGGGGATTAACTGAATTAACATGTGAAGCGATGATCTTGTCCTTAGATAGCTCATTTTGCTGAGCATCCTACAAACTTTTTGCCTTCTGCTTCGCAATGAACTCATTGAGGTGATCGTAATTGGGATGGAGATGATGGACATCCCTGAGTTTGCAGTCTGTATGTTTGTGCCCATATTACCAACAATTAAAACAATAACTGATGAATTCCTTTTCCGGGCTAGAATATCTGGTATCTGAATATTGAGCCGGGTTGGAGGACAATTTCGTCGAGGCAAAATCTAGATTTTTGGCTTTCGCTAGGTCATGATGAATAAGTCCTAGCTTGACCTGACGATTCTGCAAAGTTATTTTCCTTTGAAGTCTAATTTTTCACATTTTCGCAAGCAATCCACTAAATGAGCAAAAGGATATTTTATGTTATGTAATATTCATTTATGATATATGTAGCATGTTAGTTGAAATGATCATTAAAATAATTGAATAAGGTCTATTGAAAAACAAAATAGAGAATGAAAGAAGTTATAATGACAAATACATTGTTGAATATATAAACATCATAGATGTTTCTAGAAATTGATGGAATGATTAAGAAAGTTTCTAAAAGGAAACATCTAGACTTAATAGAAGTTTCTATGTGGTGACACATTTTGGATAAATTTATTAATTAAATATTTTATCTCTAGTAGAATTTTTTTGAATACCTTCTAAATAAATATTATTATAGCTTTCAAATCATCATTATTATCTCCAACTCTCACCATAATGTTTACCAACAACAACTTGATCTTCAGTTGCACAAAATTGTAGCTCTACCACTTCCTTTTAATCACAAACAATTCAACATATTTTTTTTTCATTTTTTCAAAAAGTTCAATTTGGTGTTTTTTTGCACTTTCACCTCCAATTGATATTCAAATCATTTGAATTGTAAGTGAACTCTTCCTACTTGTTCACTATTTATAGACATGTTACAAGACAATGGTTTCTTTTGATCCATAATATTTGTTATCTATTTTGAACATTCAAAACTTTCATGATTAGAATCATTTTTCACATATGAACATTTAAACTTGAAAAACCTTTTAAACATGTACCTGTAATCTTTTTCTATTTTGATCCAGAACTCCATCCACAATTCATTTTCATGCAACCTGTAATAGATTTGTTGCAAGGCACCCTTTTTGAATGATTTCATAAACACAAATACTGCAAAGATTACTCTAATATAAAGGTCTTTGGCTCAATTGACTTTCTCATTCTTTCCATAATTTTGAAACCAACATTGTTTTCATTATCATCACATTTAACAAGATTTTCATACACTTAAAATGTTCATCACAAACCACTCTAGCAAAACTACATTTAAGAAATGAAGAACATAAATCCTTTCTATCACAAAAGAAAAGCTTTGACTTGGTTCTTCTTTCAACTTTGACATTTCACAAACAAAAAGCTTTGACTTCAAAATGTTCATTACTTTTTGCAAGTGGTTCTTCTTTCAACTTTTACATTTCATCTTTTTGTGAACTATTTTCCTCTTCCAATTTCTTTATCTTTTCTTCTAAATAATTCTTTTCTTTTTCAAACTATTTCAAATTTTTTTTCCAAATCTTCGTTCTTATTCTAAACCATTTCTAAATCTTCATTATTATTTTCACATATAAAATTGTATAAAATTTTGAATCCTCGTTGTCTCTTTAAGCTTCCTATCTTTTCATTATGATTTTTATTAACTTTCACCATTCTTATTGAAGTCCCATTAATTTCATTTTCAACCACTGAGCTGTCATTTTCTTTTTTAACTCTTTTTTTTTTTTAAGCTTTTTCCCATTTGAACAGACAATTTCTTTACACAATTTCTTTTTCATGATATTGTAAGCTCACAAACTCTTCACACATAGCACCTGATATCAGAAAAACTTTGTTTAATTTTTCTTTCACTCATATTCCTCCAATGAACAACGTTTTCTTATATTTTTTTATTCTTCCACTTTGATGTTTTTCATTCTTGACACAATCATTTTTGCAACATGAATTCTTTGCCCTGATCTTCTGCATATTGAAAAACATAATATAAAAGGAAAGAAAATTAAAAACACTTAAAATATTTTTTTAATCATTATATTATTATTTCTTGCAGTTTTAATGTTGAATGTATAAACATCATAAATATTTCCAGAAGTTACAGGAATTGTTAAGAAAGTTCCTAAAAAGAAACATCTAGACTAATAGAAATGTCTGTGTAGTAATACATTTTACATTTTGAATACTTACCAAATAAAGATTTTATCTCTAAAAGAGTTTTTGAATACCTTCTAAATAAACATTATTATACCTTCCAAATAAATATTATTGTTGGATTTAGCTTGACTACAATTTTAAACGAAAACTGCATGCAAACATGCTTTTTCAGGTTTGAAACTCAGGAAATAACGAATCGGATCTTTCAATTGCTGAAAGACATCTTGTCAAAACATATTTTCCACAGTCGCAACATAAATAATTTTTACGGCTTCCTCCCACTTGATCACAATAAAACATTGTTAACAATTTTTCAGCAGAAGCCCATAGAATTAGTAGAAGAAAGCAAGAATCTGTACGTAGAAGAAAGATTGCCAAGGTGACTTCAATTTAAAACAATTCAGTGTATTTAGGAAACCTAAAGAACAGAAAAACAAAATTCACTGATGCCAGATACATTCAAAAAGTTGTTTACTAAAAATAAAGAAATTTCCAAAAGCTTACAAAGTCCCAGAAAAATCCAAACAGGTTTTCAATGAAAATATCTGTGTACATCTCGTATTCAAGTTACATCTTGTAGCTATTGTGTAATGCTACAACTGGATCCTACCAAACTTTGCTATATACCATTCCACACTCACAGAGCCAATTTAATCTTAGAAGTTTTATCTAAGTTATATATATATATATATATATATATATATAAAAGGTTGGATTCCTGTTCATTAATTTCATCTTTGCCAAATAGGTATGTAGAATTTTGCAGCTAATGCTGTTCAAAGATGTAGTTAGGAAATAGAGCATACCTTGAAGAAAAACAAAACAGAACAGCTTTGATGAAGAAAAAAATTCAATCTCTCATTCCATGATTATGCTTTACAATGTGCAGATTTATACAATGAAAACTACCGTTCATAGAGTAATTACGGTGAAAACTGCATGAGCAACTAACACTTCAATGAAATACATGAGCAGTTGACACTACAGTTCTTAGTTAGACTAGTTAACGCATGTCCTTCGTTAATGCAGATCAGACTTCAATCAAGCATAGATGAAGGATACATTAAGTCATCGTATCACCATCAGAACTGAAGTCTAACGAGAACAAGGTATGGAAATCAATTATAAGATTGTTAATGGGAAGAATCATGGAGCAAAATAGCATAAATGCTTTATTCATATTTTTCTTCCTTTCAACAAATAACAAGAGACAATATCATGATAGCTAAGTTATAAAAAGATTATTAACAGTAATTGCAGACATCTTTTAAACTATATACATTAAGCAACCTATTAAGTCTAGAGAATGTCAGTTAATTCAGAGTGTTTAACACTTTTAGAGTAGAAATCAGCACTTAGTATGTATAATTTGAATCATCAACCGCCTCGCAATGCGAGCACAAGATAGAGACAAGAACCTCCCTCAACACCATAGTCTTTAACTGTTTTATGATCCTCCATTTGTTTTCCCACATAGATGAGCCTTTGCTGTAAAGGTGGTATTCCTTCCTTTTCCTCCACCATCTCTTTGACCCTCTGGATGGTATCAGTGAGTTCGATATTAAGCTCAACCTCTCTTCCATTAAGGGTTTTGACCTTGATGGAAAGGCCTCCCCTTAACCTCAAAACCAAATGCAGAATTGATTCCTTCTGGATATTATAGTCTGCAAGAGTTCGTCCATCTTCCAACTGTTTCCCTGCAAATATCAACAGCTGCTGATGTGGTGGGATACCCTCCTTATCTTCAATTTTCGCCTTCACATTATCGATGGTATCACTGATTTCAACTTCAAGGGTGAATATCTGCATCTTTTACTCTCTTCTCTACACCTTCTCAATAAGATATGATAGAGGAACATGAATATATATATGGTTCTATTTGCTATAATAGTAACCAACCAAATTAACTCCCACAACTGAATAGAACTTTACTTATATATATATATGTATGTGGGGTTATCATTTTGATGTAGTATTTGGGAAGTTACACAAAGTTAAAGTATAGAAATTAATGTTCATAGAGGTTCTACAATCAAAAAATTTCCCTGTAACTGATTGTTGCTTTATTTAATTCGCTGTCTTCTATTTAGGATGATCATTGCTTTTTCTGGACTTGATGAGGTTAAATCTCTGCATTATATATGTTGTTGTTCCTTGACATTGCTGGCTGTTCTCTGCTCTTTTAATTAAGATAATGGGTGGCATCATTTGTTTTATTGATGCCCTTAGAGGTAATCGCAGAAGCCATTTTCCTATACAAGACTAATACCGATATAAATGCAATGGAAGCATTGCACTTTTACTGTACAAAACCTTTGAATACAGATAAATTATTCAGTTAAGCAATTTGCTTGCTCGACAATACTAAATATTGATTACAGACCAAATTTAATTTTTAAAAGTGCTCTTTATGGAATTCGAATCTCGTGGATGTGTCGTGGGTGTACTCCTGTGACAGTCTGGTCAGTTCTTTTGCCAAAACCGGAGCCCCACAGTAAAAAAAAACCCCTATGTCAGACATGTTGGAAGTGAATACATTCTGAGGGGGTGAATCAGACTGACTCAAAACAACCAAATAAAAGTCATTACTGTGAGGTTACCACAACCCATAATTCGGTGTGCCTTGAATATCTAGGGGCAGCCTGAAAATGGGAGATTAAACACACTGCCTGCATAAGGTCAGGTCTCGAAGCCGTGAGATAGAGAAGACTGCTAATCATAGATCTAAATTCAGATTGATTGACAACAGGTGAGTCGTGAGTCATCAACCTTAACTAATTTGCAACCAGTTTCCATTGGAGTGCTGACTCGATTGCAAAACTTCTTAAGCATTTGTTTGGCATATTTGGTTTTAGAGAGAAATAAACCATGTTTCAATTGTGCCACTTAAGGACCAAGAAATAAGTTCAACTCTCCTAATAAAGACCTCTCAAATTCAGACTCCATTATGGCTGAAAACTGTTTAGATAAAGAATTATTTGTAGAACCAAAAATATATCATCAACATAAATTTCAACAACTAGAATATCATCACCTACAACCTCAGTATATAGGGTGTTGTCCACTCCACCAAGAACAAATCCATTTGTGGTCAAGTGAGCATCCAACCTAGAGTACCAAGGTGTTTGTTTCAAGCCATAGAGAGCCTTTTTCAATTTATAAACATGATCTGGTTTTTCAGCTGATTCAAACCCTCAGGCTGTTCCATATACACCTCTTCTTCAAGATATCCATTCAATAAGATAGTTTTGGCATCCATTTGATATACAATAAAGTTCTTGTAACTAGCATATGCCAAAAAGATCTAATTGATTCTAATTTGGCTACAGGTGCCAGGGTCTCTCCAAAGTCAATACCCTCTTGTTGTGCATAACCCTTACACACAAACTGAGCTTTATTTCTTACAACCTTCCCTAATTCATCACTTGAGTTTATTTCTAAAGACCCATTTGCCACCTATCGCATTTTTATCATCAGGCCTAGGTACAAGTTCCCATGTCTTATTCTTTTGAATTTGATTAATTTCATCTTTCATAGCATTTAACCAACAAGCATCATTCAAAGCTTCAAAAATAGTCTTAGGTTCAAATTTGATTACTAGACAATAATGTTCAGCCATTTGTGTATGTTCTTCCTATTTAGATTTTCTACGTGTCAGAATACTTGCATCTTTATCCCCTATAACTAGGGTTTCAAGATGTCTCTTGCCAATAATCCGAGGGGGTGTCTTTAAGGTGGTATTCACCTTAGAACTTGAAGGATTGTCTTGTTCACAACAATTTGTTGCTGTCGATTCAGCGACAACAAATTCATGAACATCATATTTAGGAATCTGTCCAAATCCTAAACTGGATTTATCTTCAACATCCTACACACGATTATCGTCTAGAAGCACATTTTCATCAAAGATGACATTTATTGATTCAACAATCTTGTTTAGCCTCTAGTTAAAATATTTATGCGCTTTACTATGTGATTAGTATCCCAAAAAGATTCCTTCATCAGATTTGGATTTGAAATTATCCATATTTTTATCATCTTTCTTTATAAAGCGTTTACAACCAAAAATTTTGAAATGTTTAATTGAAGCAATCTTACCATACCAGAGTTCATAAGGTGTAAAGTAAGTTCTAACCCTGATTTGAACTTGATTTAGAATATAAACTATTGTATGAACAACTTCTTTCTAGTACTTATCTAGTAAATTTGCCTCATTTAACATTGTTCTATCTATTTCTTTAACAGTCCTATTTTTTCTTTCAATTATCCCATTTTGTTGAGTACGGGTTGTAGAATACTGACTTTTTATTTCATGTCTTTCACAGTATTCAATGAAGTCTTGTGCTCGGTATATTCACCTCCCATATCTGACCTTAGACATTTCAGTTTAAGATCAGACTCTCGTTCAACCATCTTTCTAATAAATTTGAATCTTTCAAAGACTTCAAACTTGTGTTTTAGAAATGTAACCCAAACCATCCTTGTATAATCATCAACAAACAACATAAAATGTTTTTCAATATTGATTGAATGAGTTTTTGTTGGGCCACATAGATATGTATGTACTAATTCCAAAGGTCCAGTAGATGAATGTTCTTTTGTCTTGAAAGACACTTTGGTTTGTTTTCCTTTTATACATTCATTAAAAATTGAATTTGATGGTTTGCTAAGAAGAGGCAATCCTCTTACATTTTGGTTCTTGCTAATTCCAACTAGGTTGTCAAAATTGACGTGACCTAGCCTTTTATGCCAAATCCAATTTTCTTCAAGTTGGCTTATAAAACATAGATCAATTGTAGGTGTTTCATGAACTATGGTATCAAGCAGATTATACAAATTTCCACCAGTTCTTAAACCCATGGCAGCTATTTTTCCTCTTTTATTCTTTATGGCACACCCTTTACAGTCAAAGGAAACATAATATCCACTATCACATATTTGACTGACATTTAAGAGATTATGTTTTTACCCTTCAACATAATAGACATCATGAACTAGAGTGTCTTTATTCAAATAGACAGAACCACATCCTTTGATATAGGCACCTGAATTATCTCCAAATCTTACAAAGCCTCTTTCAAAATCTTCTAAGGATTGAAACTTATTCTTACTACCTATCATATGGTATAAACAACCACTGTCCAACACCCAAGTAGCAATCCTATTTGAAAATAAAGAAGTCTGCACTAAGAGAGATTTTTCAGCACTTGGAACAAACTTAAGTTTCCACACTTGAAGGTTTTTTTTATTTAATTTGCATTGATTTGCAAAATGCCCATAATGATGACATTTGTGCCACCTAATAATTCTCTAAAATCCATAGGATTGTTTATGAACAAATGTAGATGTTCTTTGAGTTATAAATCTACAAGTACTGACTTTGTGTCCAAAAGAGTTACAATAAAAGCATTAACCATAGTGAAAAGAAGTTTTATTGTATCCCATAAACTGATTTTTATTAACAGATTTTAAATTTTGTTTTGAAGATTCTCCTTTTTCAAAGTCACACTAGTCAGATCTTTATACTTGTTTTGACTGTTTAAAATGTCATTTAAATGCAATGTACTTTCATACTTTTATATTTATTTTTGCAATGTACTAACCTGCTACTCTAAACAATTAATTTTTTGTTCTTGTTCAATAATTAACTCTTTTTGACTTTCAACAACTTGGTTTGTAGTATTCAGCTCAACTTGCAAAATCTGATTTGTGTTTTCATTGTTTACTATCAATTTCTTTAACCTTTTGACTTCTTGAAGAGAACAAAGACATTCCTCTTCAAGATTAACTTCTTCACCATTTGAATCAGAAGTTGGTTCTATTTTAACAATGGCTTCCTTATCAATATTTTCCATTTCAACCATAAGTAGAGCTTCACCTCCTTCATGGGATTCATAAGATTCTTCTTCAAAGTCTTCCTTAGAAAGTAGACTCTTCTTTCTGAAGTCATTGGTCCTTTTATTTGGATTCCATGCTTTTCTTTTAGAAAAAAAATTAGATATTTTTTCTTCTTCATCATTTTGATCTATATAAGGACGTTTTGCAGCAAAATGCCTTGCTTTTCCACAGTTAAAGCATTTAAAAGGTAATTTACCTTTATACTTATTTTTAAGTTTCCTGGCTATCAAGGCTTCAAAAGCATCTAATATATCAGAGTCGTGACTTTACAAAACACATAGTCAAAGCCATCAAAAAGAGAAGCTCTGGTGAGGCACCTTCTGCTTGAGCCATAACCACTTCCAAAGACCAAGAACAATCCCTAGGGAAGACTTAGATGGAGGGACCTTACACTCTGATACCACTTGTTGGAAGTGAATACACTTTGAGAGGGGGGTGGTGAATTAGAGTGTGACTCAAAATAAGTTTATCTTGACATATTTTTAATTCACAATTTGGATTGGTAATGCAATGCAATATTTTGTCTTAACATAATATGGTGAAACAATTATTTTGACATCAAAACAACATTAATGAAATAACATAGATCAAAATCACATATATATGCTTGAATGATATAAAAAGAACTTGTGTAGCAAGTATGATAGATATACTAAGTATCAGAGCATGTAAAGAAAACTAAATGAGACACAAAAAGAGATCACCATTAGTACACATTATTTTGTGTCGAGTGGGAAACCCTCAAAACCAAACTTGTTTCATCATAGGGAGAAAAACCACTCCAATAACCTGTATCATTTATTGATTCAAATGAGCACCAAATCTTACAATTTTTTTAGGAGCACCTACTACAAGGAGAACCAACCCCTCATCACAATACAATTGAGATAATATTCAAATCACCAATGGTCTCATAAGTGCATTTTTAACTTTGCAGTCATGAGATCAATTTTGATTGTATGATATTCAGTGAATCAACAACAGATAAGGCCCTTGTATATACAAAAATATACACACACACGCCACTTAACTTTGAATACATGCCTATCTTTCTATGTATAAGGTAGAATTACATAATTTGTTTTACAATTGTGAATCTTTTATTCAAATTAACTATTCAAACTAAATCATTTTGTATCTACTTTAAAAAAAATGTATCCTCTATTAGGATAACTGAACTCGTCTTAGGGTTTTTCAAAAAATCTCTTTATCATACATAAAAAATGTGTTCAGGAACTAAACTTGACCAAATATATAGCAAAGCAACCTTTCTTAACCATGCTGAAGAAACATACATGTGTGACTTGTTTTCATGACAATGAAGAGATAATACCTGACTTGCCCTACAAAAATACTTCACCTTGTATTTCCATGCAAAACTAATTCACCCTCCAGCAATACCACCTCCAATGGAATTGTCGTAAAGAGAAGATAAACATATTTGAAACCCACAAAGAAATCTAACAAAAAATGATTGAACTCTACAAGTGAAAATGTATCATGGCAGCGGCTTTTTAGTTTAGGGTTTTAACAAATGAAACAAAAAACATTCCTTTCATTCTCATTTCTTCGTTTCCAATCAAAACATTAAAACACACTTCAATTATTTTAAAATCTACCACACTATGCCTACCAACGTGGGTTCTTATCTGCCAAGTGTTCTTTACCAAATTAATATCATAAACATGCATTAGAACCCACTTTATAATGTTGTCGCCAACTTAGTAAGACCAAGTAAAAAGTGATAATGATAGCCATGATTATAACTCAAGTTTGCCTTTCATATTGCACATTCTATTGCTAGTTATCATATGCCACATCAACCCAAATTAAACTCATTTTGTTAGCATGACTAAATGCCAACACAACATCAAGGACAAACACAACAAAATCCCCCTTTGTCCTTGATGGAAAAAATTATTAGACAAGGGAAACATGTATCTCATATTCACAATACTTGACACCAAACATAATAAAACAACACCAGTTCCGTCATGCTTGATACCAAATTTGAGAGATCAATGCATCTACCAAACTTGATACCGCTTATAATGAAATTGATATCAATTTCACAATGTTTGATAGAAAATAGAATAAATCTAAAAAAAATTCCATGCCAAAACTGTAACTGTATCACCATAAAAAATGCCAATGCATCAAAACTATAACTTGTACCCTAACATACCTGTAACTTTCCATTCATCATAAGAAAATTGTAACCTATAATGTATATAATGTCAAAGTCAATGTATGCCAAAGTATTATGCATTCTGCCATGTAAAACAAACATGTAACATAGTCATGTAACCAAAATCTTGTCATCTCCCCCTTTTTTCCTCAAGGAAAAATCACAAAAAAGTGAATAGTCATAGTAGCATATACCAGTAATCCTAAATTATAGGTAAAGACTAACTATCAGTGCCAAATATCACCAGAAAAACAAAAACTAAAATGATGTTCACTGTATGTAGCATATACAAAGAATAATTAGAAACACACTCTTATTTATCATTGAACCAAGTACACCATAAAACCACTATAGAAAAGCCAAAAGAAACTACTTTTATCCATGTAAGTCACTATCAAGGAGCAGTAACCTAGATAGGATAGATTGGGAGCAAGCTCCCCCATACTTAGTGCTAAAATCAAGGAAGAAATGATTACGAGATAATGAGATAACTCCCAACTGTACACGGAAACATTCAAATATTTCCTGAGGCAAAGCCTTAGTAAATATGTGTACCACCTGAGCTTGTGTAGGAACACATGTAAGCTGAAACTCATTTGCTAGCACCTTTTCTCGTAAGAAATGAAACTTTATGGAAATATGCTTAGTGCAAGAATGCATGGGCAAGATTCTTTAAAAGATTAATTGCACTAGTATTATCACAGAAAATAGAAATAGGTTGTGAAAACTGAACACTCATGTCAAAAAATTGATAGGCCATCCAAATTAATTGTGTACAATAGGTTATAGCAGCAATATATTCTCATTTTGTTGTAGAAAGGGTAACACATTCTTTCTTCTTATTCTGCCAAGCAAAAAGGCGGTCCCTTTAAAAGAATGCAACACCACTGGTGCTCTTTTTATCATCCATTGAACCACCCCTACCAACATTAGTAAATCCAACCAAAGAAAATTCATTACTATGAGGATATCACAACTAATAATCCAGTGTTTCTTGAATATATTTAAAGATTCTTTTTACTGCATTTAGATGTGTCTTGTTAAGTGTCATTTTTATACAAGACAACGGCTATGAATTTACGTGAGAAAATTCCTCTCTTGGAAGAATGATATAAATCATTCTCATGGCTCCTTATCGGTTGGGTCTGAACCACTTAGATAGCTCAATTGAAGATAAATGTGAATCTGTTCACGAGGAGGCATTTGCTGGTTCGATCTTCGAGGGACTACAAAACAATCTTAAAATAAACAAGCTTTCTTTCTTTTTTTGTATTTTCCTTAAACAAAGCAATGTAAATTAGATTTAATCTATTGTGACTGATTTTGTAAACAAAGGAGCAAGGTAACGAGAATAAGGTGACCAGAATTTGAAATAAAATTGTAGAAAGTAAACTAATGGACATAAACCAATGTTGTGTTGCCTTGCGAATTAAAGTACCAGGAAGAAGGAGAAAACCCACAAAATAGATATCTGAACGAATCACAATCATGATTTGGCAGATGCAATCATCAACGGAAATAAATGCAGATGTAAGATATATCGGAATTCATCATATCATGAAGCCACTGCGAATGTGCATACACATGAGACAAATTTATCTTGAAGCACCAAAGAATAATCCTCCCAATAATTCGTCACAATAAATTACAGTGCAGCAATAATAAACACTAGACTAATATAATCGCATATCAAAATCACCATACAATCAATTGGCTCTTTGAAAAAAAGGAATGAGCAATCACACATTCATAAATTTCGCAAAGATATAAACAAAAAATAATAAATCAACCAACTCAAACAAAGGTGGGACTACAACTGTAGTCTTTGATAATGAGGTTTTATTTATTGTTTCAATGGAAGATGCATGTTTATATACCTCCAGATGTAGCATTGATTAGACCCTTGACTCTGGGGCATCTCACCATGTAACCCCAAATAAATATAACTTTATTATGTATAATCATGGTAATTATGGTATAGTGCATTTGGGAGACAATCACTTTTGTAATATTGTTGAAGTGGGAGATAACCAAATCAAGACAAAGGATGGACAAAATATTTTACTGAGACAGGTTAGGCACGTTCTAGAGATGTGTATGAGTCTAATCTATATGGGACGTTTGGATGATAAAGGCTACTCCACAAGTTTTGGGAAAAGAGGCTAGAAAATTTGTAAAGGATAATTTCTCATGGTCAGAGGATCCAAGACAGGAACATTGTATACATTAAGTGCAATAGAAGAGAAATCAAATGTTGTTGTTGTTGCAAAGGAAGAAATTTCAATAGATTTGTGGCATAACCGCTTGGGTCATATGAGTGAGAAGGGCCTTTTTTTGCTAGCTACGTGAATATGCTCTTGTGTTGCCTGAAGATCATATGTGAATACACTATCAAGAAAATATACATAGCTATTGTTAAATTTGACAAAATGGATGGGACAACCCGTATTTCTATTCATGAAATGATGGAGCAACAAACTGTGATATTGTGAAGGCAAGCATAACAACCTCTTTAAATGAAAGAACTATAGCTCTAGTTGCTACAAAGCCTATCAGGGTCGGTATGACCTCTGGAGAACTCCTACAAAAGATATTAATCTTCCATTGGAATTCCTTTATTATTTCAATTTGATTTGGCTAATACTTGACAAATATGATATGTATAACAAATTAACAATTTGGAAATGGCTAGACACATTTTATATGTGTACCGCATGTGAGGGCCACCCCCTTTGGGTTTTTCTCCTCTTGATTCATCCATATTGAGGGCATATATAGAAGAAATAAGAAGAACATTTCCTTTTGTACCTAAATATTTAACCGAGTACATTGTCAATGCTTATGTTTCCACGAAGCAAGAAGAAGCATAGAGTGATGCACCACACCAAGAACACTTCTAAGCATTCTTCAAATATCAATGACTCTAGACAAGCTTCAACTTTTGAAACTATGGCCAAAAGTGATCTAGATGAAGTCCTCTGGTTAATGCAAATGTCAAAGTTCTCTCTATATATTGATGAAAGAGAGGAGAGTAGTTTCGATGCCATATCTGACATCTATTCCATTATTTGATACGAAACATGTCCTGAATGAACATCATAGAAATTAGATATGATAATTCTTAAGAATACAAACACCCTCATTATATGAGGGAGATGCCCCTCTCAAACACAGATGAAGATTGTGATCTAATGGTGATTTGGTTGCAATCTCTCCAACTATTGGCACAATTGTCACTACTTCTTGGGAAAATAGGGTAAGTTTTGAATATAATATCACAGTGAATTTTTTTTACCAACAATGTAATATTATATTAATGTATTAATATATTATTATATCATTCTATATATATATATATATATATATATATATATATATATATATATATATATATATATATATATATATATATATATATATATATATATATATATATGAAAGAAAGAAATTGTGAATTATAAAGTATTATTAAATTGAACTATATGTGTGTATATTAATGTATTATATTAATGTGTTTTTGGTTAAGGAAAATAGGTTTTAATGTGTTAATTAAATTGTGAATAGAAAGTATTATTAAATTTTAAGGTGTTTTATTATTATTTATTTTAATTCAATAATTAGAGTTTGATCTATAGTAATATATGTAGATGTAGATGTGTGTGTGTGTAGTCGATTGACATAAAAGTTTTGGAAATTGAAGGGGACTCTAAATTAATTATTGAAGCCACTAGAGGAACTATGAGGGGAGGATGGAAAGTGGAGGAGATATTAAGAGACATAAGACCTCTTTTAGCTGGGTTTGATGAATTTATCTTTCAACATACCTTCAAAGAAGGAAATGTTTTAGATGACTCCATAGTTGCTATTGGTTTGGAGAGGGAGGGCCTTCATTGCTGGAGGATGTACACTACCCTACATGATGTCACAAAATCCCTCATAGGGAAGGAGAAATCCACCCTAGTTTCTAATGGAAGTTTCTTGAATGGTTTTTTGGATCCTTTTTTGGGGCCTTTGGGCCTTACACTGCAGAGATTGTAGATATTTAAATTTGAATTACTATTCGTTCTTTCCCTACAATCAAAGTCCCACAGTACTGCCATGTGATCTGTACTTGGGGGTACATGTCACATCATGCCTATTAATGAAGGGATTTGGTGGTATTTTTTTGGTTTAAGTAAATGGAAAGGCAAGTTGTTTGCAGATTGTGATAATAATTTAAAAGATGGCTTTTTAGATCTTTCTAAATTGCGCACCCAGCCTCTCATTATTTTTAACCACATTCCTTATTGGAGAAATAAATTTTTGCACGGGAGTTCTTTCCTCACCAAGCTAGTTGTGGATGAAGACACTAAATGTAATGATTGAACCATTTATCATCTTTTAAACAAGTTTTTGGGCCTTTCTTTCTCATTGCTCGCTAAACTTGGAGTCTCCTCAATTCTACAATATCTCTTTCTAGGCCTTCCATTGTTGTCTCTATCACTAGAAGTTCTTTATCTCTAGTGAATACTTGTATGTGGGGGACAAGGTTCATGTTGAGCCAAAAAAATATGAAAATCATAAGAATAATTCCATAGTTTGGCATATATGTAAGGAAGGAGGAATCATCTCATTTATTGAATGTATGACGCGATACAATGAGAATCTCTCTTGACAATTTATTTTCTCCTCAGGTGAAAGAAGAGTAACTATGGAAGGCATTTAATTCTAGGTTAATGAAGATGTCATAGCTCAAGCCACTGGTGTTTCCATGAAAGGATGGAAATGGAAGAAAAAAAGTAGTGTGTCTGATGTCGCCAGTCTTAATCAATTTTTCCATGGAAAGAAATAACCAGTGAAGCTATGTGGAGGTTTTAACATGGAAGAATTGCCTAAACTATGGGATCATGTGTGTATTGTTGTCATGAAATATTTTACATTAGAAGGAAGGTTTGGGGTTTACTATTATTATCATATGTCCTTCCTTAATCATTTTCAGAACCATGATATGATTTAAATTCCTTTCGTCCTTATTCATTCACTTGAAAGCACTATTAAAGATGTCATAGAGTCCAAGAAGTAGGGTAAAAAGTTTACTATTTTACACTAGGCGCTCATGTTTAGGTTGTACCATTTTCATCTTTCCCTATGTTTGCTACGGGCCATCACTGTTAAAGAAGCACCCATTTCCTCGGCCCCACCCTCAGCCAACTTGATGGATTCACGGGGCCCTAGTAAAAAGAAGTGTATTAAGAAGCCTAAAACTCTAAAAGTTTCCTCGGAGAATCCTCCCAAAGATGTGTCCATTGAGAAGCCACAAGACAAGAAGAGAAGTAGCCCCATGTCCACTTGAAGACTAAGGCCACCAAGAAATCTGAATTTAATATTTAACATATTGACTTAGATGTAGAAATTACAGAAGAAACTAGTACACCCCATCGTTCTACTAGGGATTTTTTCAAACCCCCAGGGAAAGGGAAAAATCTAAATAAAGAGTTTGACTCAGACTTGAGGTTGAAGCTACTGAAAGTAAAAGCCACGAGGAAATAATCCCTGAAAAATAAGCTCATTCTATAACTGCTAGTAGTTCCTCCCACATCTCAGAGAGCTTAAAAATAGGATCCATCAATCTCACACACATGGTTAAGATTGACAGAAAAGCCACTTCCCATGTTATAGGGAAGGATAAAACCATTACTAAGGAGGAAATTGATACTGGTGAGGAGTGCAAAAAGTGTGGGGATGTGTGGGGGGAGGTTGATAAAATTAAAAAAGAGCTTAAACATTTGGACAATGGGTTTCAAAAGGTGTCATGGTTTTCCCTCAAGGTGATGCACTCATTGACTACTACCCTTTTCTTGTTGCAAAAGGAAAACATTGGAGAGAAAGAAACTAAAGATGAAGACTTTAAAGAGCTTTTCAAGTTCCTTACAAAGAACTGGCCATAGATGATGTTGTTGAAGAGATTAGAAGCAAAGGAGGCTTAGATTGTTGGCTCATACTCCCTTTTTGTAGTGATGTTAATAATGGCTATGGAAGCCCTAGTTTAGTTCTATTGTTTTCTACTGATAGGATTTTATGGTTTTTCAAAAACATTAATGATATGGCCCTGTGTGGCACTTAAGTAAGACTTTTATGGCTATTATACTTGGAAGGCACTTGATAGTGTGGTTATCTTTAGCTAGCTGGTTTCCTATAATTTTTTCTATATGGAAACTGATAATTGATTAGTTTTTTGTTATTGTGTTGTTAAAGTGTTGACAATGTGATTCTACTTACTATTGTCCTATGGACATTGTTAGGAAGTTTCTCGATCTTTTTCGATTCACTGATCACACCACCTTTCCTGATCAATTAATTTCACCTTGATAAAATAGGGAAAAAAGGGTTTCAATTTTTCTATGACTAGGGAATTATTATTTTTCTAAAGGATGATGCAATGCACCACACAACTTTCATTGTTGGAGAGGAGAACAAAACACATAAAGTGAATAAGGACATAGAGTATAATATTCTAATCCTTGATGTGGGTAGCACTTAGTGGGATCTAATGAAAATGAATAGATCTCTAAAGATTGTCGCAATAATTGACCATTGTGGGATTTTTATCATAAGTAGTATATTTTAACTTCTATTTTTTGGAAAGTGGAAGAGTAAAAGATTCCTACATGATCCATAATTCATCAAAATTATGAGAAGCTAGCAAAACCAACATCAGCAAAGTCACATTCACATTTTAATGGCATGGAACACTTTGATAAATAGTAATAGAAAGGAAACTATGACATAGCCTAAATACTTTATTGAGAGAAAACATGCTAAGGATGTAGATCACACATTACACAGTTATTAAGAGAATACATCTCCTAATAGATTCAAACATTTTCCAAAAAGATAATTTTCAAAGGCTCTAAGAAACCAAAACAAAACTCAAGCCAATGGTATTCGAAAGTAAAATTAGAACCAAATCAAACCCTCATTTTTATTTTTTTATTTTTTGGAAAAAAGATGAGTAAAATTTGTATTCAAAGTAAGACAAAGAGTACATAACAAAGGCCCAAAGCTAGAATAAGATCATGTTGCCACTCAAAAGAAGTCACAAACCCACAAAGTGTACCACTGCCTAGCTTTATCTTCCATAATAAGTCTATCCAAGATCTCATTATGCTTTGGCCTCAAAGGACCCCAACCATCTATATCTCATTCACCTGGGTTCTCTAAAGCCCACTTTAGAAGACAATCTGCCACTCTATTCAATTCACGTGAAATGGGATAGAAAGATATATGATCAAGCAAGGAACCCAACTTAAGAATCTTCTTGACCACCACTGCTAATTGTCAATTAACCTCCTCCAAATTTTGAGGATTTAACATGTCAATCATAATCTAAGAGTCTAACTCACAAACAATCCTCTTACAACGAAGAGAGCACCCTTTTTCTATAGCACTAAGAATAGATAAAGCCTCCATAAGATGATTAGAATAGCATCCCTTATAAGTAGAGAAGAAAATAATAGTTCCCCTACAATCCCTACCAACACCACTGATTCCTGCATACCCAGGATTTCCTCTAGAGGATCCACCAATATTAATTTTTAAAGTTCCTTCGGGAGGAGGGAGCCATTTTCCATCTCTCTAAATTTTATGTTTGACCTACCTCAATCTCCTTTTAGTATAGGTGCCAACTCAATTGGCAACAAGTTTCAAATTCCTTATCACAATCACTTCGCTAGGATCAACCTGTTCAGAAACATCACATTTTGCAAGAATGGGTTCCTGAAGTCTACAAACGATTTTTCCCCAATGAAGGTCATTCATCATTTCTAAATCCTAAAAAATTTGCATATTCCTCTCTAGCCATAAATTCCAAATGATGAAAGTCGGGCCAAGAAGCCAAGCAACCTGGAGGGAAGAAGATTTGGCAAGAGGGTGACCCAGGTTATCCTAGAATTCTATTAAAGAGGTTGCATGAACACAAGCATGATTCCACGTTCCCCACCACCAAAGACAAATCTCTCTAGCATAAGAACATTGAAAAAAAAGGTGAGAAACATTTTCTTCGCTCTTCTTACAAAGGGAACATTTGGACAGCCCTTGGAAAGCCCTCTTTTTTAAATTCTCCCAATTGAGACATTTACTTTGGACAACCAACCAAAGAAAAAAATTGTATTTAGGCTAGGAGAAGCAATTCCAAACATGTTTCCACCAAGGCACACCATCCCTTTCATGCACTTGCCTATCCAGTTCTTGGTATCCAGAAGCGACAACAAATTTACTCTTCAAGTTAGGGCCCCAAGAAAGCACATATATATCCTAGAGAGTTACAAAGTCTACCAGCCAAAATTTGCACTAGCTCCTAATGATTCTCTTTAGTGCCACCATGGGGCCATTCCTGAGGATTCTTCCAATGAGAAAATTGAACTTTCCCTCTATGATTAGTAGTAAATTAAAATCAGCTACCCTACACCAACCAACAACAACAAATATATCACAGAGGGGTTGTAGGTGAGGGAACCAAGAAGTAATCAAGGGATGTCCATCCCAAGAATCATGCCAAAACCAAGCATCCAAACCACTATTACAGATCCAAAAAATTCATTTAATGAGTTTTGCCCCTTTTTTGAGAGAATCCCAGATCATAGAACCCCTCTCTAATAAGTTGCACTGAGGCACGCCAATATTAGCAACACCTTTGAGATATTTATGAGTAATGATTCTCACCCAATCTTTATCCTGGCAAGTACACCATCTCCAATATAATTTGGCATTCAAAACCTGGCCCATTAAACTACAAGGTTTGAGGCTAAGCCCCCCCTCCCGCTTCGGTCTACAAACTAGATCCCATCTAACAAGGCTCCACTTGGAAGAAATAAAATTACCAAACAAAATAAATTGGCGAGAGAGGGCATCAAACTCTTTCACAAAGCTAGAAGGAGCCACCTACACAAAACATCTATATATAGGCAAAGCATGAACAATTGACTTCAACAAGGGAACTCTTCTAGGTGATGATCTAGCCATCTACAAGTCTAATGGCTAACTTTCTTGTGAAAATTATCCAAATTTTCCTTCCAAAACTCTCTACACTAGGAACCCATGCCAATCAAAATCCCAAGGTAGACAAGAGGAAGTGATCCAATATGAAATCTAAGAATTTGGGAAAATCCTATTTTCAATAAAATAGAGGGTATTAAAGAAGTAAATAAAAGACTTATCCTCATTGATTTTTTGTCTCGAAGCAGCCAAAAAAGTATCCAAATTTTTCCTGAATTCAATAACTTCATTGATTTTGGCCCTCCCAATCAAAGTTGTATCATCCAAAAATGATAGGTGAGAATGAGGAGGAAAATTATCACCCCAGATCCATACTTGAATCAAGCCCTGACTAACCTTGGATTTGAGGATTCTACCGAGCCCCTCAACCATAATAATAAATAAATAAGGAGATAGTGTGTCCCCCTCTTGAACACCCCTAGAAGCACTGAAAAGCGCAAAAGGTTCCCCATTAACCAAGACCAAGAAGGAAGTAGAGGAAACATAGCTTATGACCCAACTAATCCACTCACTACTATATCCAAAAGCCCGTAATATTTTATGCAAAAATTCCCATTTGACTTTATCATATGCCTTTTCCATGTCCAGCTTGATAAACATGTCTTTCTCTTTAGAAGTGGTCATGGAATGAATGACCTTAGAAGCAATCACAATTCCATCTAGAATTTGTCTACCAATAGCAAAGCCCCCTTTCTCAGTAGAGATAATGGTTTTAAGACATAGCTTGAGTCGCTCAATACAATAAGTTTGCAATAATCTTATAGACCACATTGTAAAAAGCAATTGGTCAGAACTGATCAAGTCTATTCACATTTTCCTTCTTAGGAATAAGGGCCAAAAAGATAGAATTCATAGTTTTTAGCATCTTCTTGTTATTATGAGATTCCTGAACCACCTCTAGAAGATCTCATTTTATAATCTCCCAAAACTCCTAGTAAAATTCAATTAGAAATTCGTCCAGACTAGGGGATTTTCCTTTTTTCATGTGAAAGACAATACTTTCCAATTCTTTCAATGAGACAGGGCAAATGTGAACCTCATTCATTTCACTAGAGACTAGGTGGGGAATACAATTCAAAATAGAGACTTCTTCATCCCCAGTAGGAGGGAATCTTCTTTAAACAAAGTAGAGAAATATTGATGGGCTTCATGAGAGATGTCCCCCAAAGAGGAAAGTTGGGCTCCCCCCGAAGAAACTTAAGATGAAATCAGATTACCTCTTCTCCTTGCCTTGACATAGTTATGAAAAAAGAAGTATTCATATCTCCTTCTTGAAGCCAATTAATTCTAGATTTGTTTTCCAAAATATTTCCTCTCAAAGTTCTCATTCCTCCAATTCTTTACAACCATCACCTCCTCTTGCCTCAGCTGTATAATGAGTCCTTGATCACTGATCATGCGAGTAATATTGTCCAACCAAGTCTAGGCTACCTGCTTACTATAGTGTAGATTCTCAAAACATTGTATGTTCCATCTCTTGAGTTTATACTTCACATATTGTAATTTCCAAACAAAAGAATACATAGTTGTGTTATAAGAGGGTTTCCCCTCAAACCACCAATCAAATACCAGGTCCTAAAGAGAAGGGTCTCGCAACCACATCAACTAAAACTTAAAAGAAGCCCTTTTTAAAGTTCCAAAAGAAACTAGAGATATTTTGATTGGCCAATGATCCAAGCCTCTACAATCCAATATTTCACAGAGCTATTATTCCATATGTCTCCCACCCAGTAGCAAGATACCAAGAATCTATCCAATCTCTCAGAGATTTCATCCACTCTAATTCTCTTGTTGTTCCAAGTGAAGATGCCATTATTTGGCTTCACATCAACAACCTAGCCACACCCCCACATTTATCTTCCAAGTTGCAGACAACATTGAAGTCCCCAGCTAAAATCCAAGGGATAAAAGGATTTAGATAATGAACATACCGAATATGGTCCCAAATTTGTGATTTACCCAAAAGGGTTGTAGGCACATAAACATTAGAGAACAAACAAATTTTATCATAATCTAAACAAGAGGCAACCATAGAAATAGAAGAGTGACCTATTAGCCACCATTGAGGGACAATCTTTCTAGGATCCTAGAAGCATGCCATGCCTCCTAAACTACCATGAGCCCCAACATACTAACAAGCTCCAAAAAACCAAATCCTAGAAGCTCTACTTTCCATATCTTCCACTAACTGTTTAGTCTCCTGAATAAAAACAACATCAAGGGAGTGAGAAACAATTAATTCCCGAACAACCTTTTATCTAGGGATGTTGTTCAAACCCCTCACATTTCATAATAAGAAAATTATTTATGAGGATGAGAGAAATAGGAATCAATGGGTTTCACACACACAGACTCAACCAAAGTATCTCTAGTAATCTTCACTTTCTCCTAGTATATTTTATGTCCAATCTTCAAGGATTTTTCTATAAAGTCCCTTTTAAAGGGTTTTTGTTGTAGGGCCAAAGTTGGAACTATCTTGTTACTCTTTCTAGAATTTGAAGATCCCTTCAATGAAGGAGAAGTTGAAGCCCCCATATTAACCATATCCTTTGAGACTAGGGTCTCACCAAGCTTTGCCACAATAGAAGAGAATAAAGGACAATCTTTATCCATATACCCATCCCTCTGATCCACTATACTTGCATTCTATTGACCATTTCTAATATATTCCTCCAATGTCACTCCCAAAAGTTTTGCACCCAAACATAATTCAACTGGAATTCCCCCCTCCTGAATCAAATTATCTAAAGCTTCAAACTAATAAGATACTCCCTCATTATGTCTATCCATCCAAGTCCTCTTCTGACCTTTGCCCTTATTTTGAGATCTGACAAGAATAAATCCATCTTTATCAATAGTATTCCCTGTCACGGGGGCCTTCCCATTATCCACCCTAGGAGCTGAACTGGAAGGGATATTAGCATATACAAATGGCCTAGATCTAGGGCATTTCCTCTAGAGATGCCCATATTCATGACAAATTTTGCATCTGAATGGCAATGTCTCATAGTCTAGTTGTTGAATCCAAGAAGAGGATCCAAGACATATTTTCATAGAATCTAGTAATGGGTTATTTAAATAAACTTCAACATAGATACAGACATAAGAGATTACCTTTCTATCCTGAGTCTAAGTAGTAGGGCTAATAGGTTCGCTAAGTAAAAGACCAATGGAGTGAAGAATATCATCTCGCCAGAACTCCAAAGGAAGTCTTGGAAGATGAATCCAAATAGGAACTCACGAGAGGAGATCCTCAACAAATTTGAAATCTGCATGCCAAGGTTTAATAAAGAGCCAAACTTGGTTAAAAAAAGTATGGGACTCCTTTAAAGGCTCTATGTCTATCCACTACGCATGAGAAGATAACCACGAAATAATTAGTGGATGCCAAAACTATCTCCATGTCCCCTTTGGGATTCCAAATGTTTTTGGCCCACAATCCTAGAACTGGTAGTGAAAGATAAAGTCCCAAAAACTTACAAATGAGGGCATGGTTACTCTAGTATTCACTGTCATCTAGAACTGATTCTAGTTGAACAAGTGCCACGTAGTGGCTAGTACTTGCCTTTAGTAATTAATTTAAAGTTTAATTCTTAATATAAATTTAATCTTAATTTTAATAAATTTATTATAATATATAAAATATTTTAATTAATTATAAAATTATAATTATATAGACAATTACTGATTGTAAATTATAATTAATTTAAACCTTAATCTTAATTTTATTTGTAAATATAACAATAGTGCTAATTTTATTTTATTGATATATTTGTTATTACATATGATTAATATTATTGTATATATAATATAGTACTGTTATATTATACATAAATTATAATTATAATATAATATATTAAGAATGTATAATAATTATAAATATAATATTATAATAATATAGAATAAAAGATTATATAATGCAAATATAAAAAATAGATTATCTAATGGAAATATATATTATTTTTATTTAACATTTTCAATTGAATGACAAAAATTACATTCTAAAAAATATACTATTTAAAATATAAATTTTCATATTAATTAAATTTAAGTTTATCTTAATAAACTATATTTTCTATAGTATGGACAAATTTTGCATAAAATCAAATTATCAATAAATAAGTTTTACATATTACAAACTTTAAAAAATTTCAATTTCACTATACAAAATATGAAATATGTAACAAAATAATAAATATCCTAATTTCTAATTGATCCATACACATTGCTTTAATCACCACTTAAACCAATAAACACATAATTACTCTAGTATTCAATGTCATCTAGAACTGATTCTACTTGAATAACCAAAACAAGATGCACTTTGCTTCTTTCTAGTCATCCATTTACCTTCTTATTTTTTAGATTCCCTTCAAAGAAGCATCACCCTCATTAGAGCCCCTATTCACATTTTTAACACCCGTATGCATAGAAGGGGATAGATCGGAGGTATCCATAGCCACTGAGGTCTCTATATTCTAAGACCCTCGACCCTCGAGGATGAGCCATGAAAATACCAGGGATTTAATCATGGCAGCCGTTGTAATTACCTCCATGGCAATGAGTTTACATCATTAGCTTTCTTCATGCGTGTGGCATGGATGCTAACTTTTCTTTCCTCAACTTAGGAATCTATACATGTGTTGCATATAAAAATGCCTTAGGAATTGAACTTGCCTTAAATCTCTGCAGTGCTAACACATGGCTAACTCATGAGTCCTCTTGAAAATAAAGACTATGCACTCTCTACGAAGAGCGTCAAGCTGACATGCATCTCCTCTAATGTGAAATGCAAGTGGAAAGGGAAGAATGATGAGGTCATGGGCCTTGTAATCTTTAAGGTGAAAGAGTTGAGTGTTGTATATAACATCTACAATAAACTAAGTTATTTTGTTGGATGTGATTGTGAGGTGAAAGTTGTGGAAATGACTATAATGGTACAAAGGGATAGAAGTGGTGTTGGTTCAAATCATTACAACTTTTAATGTCAAGCCAAGCAATAAGTAATGAACTACATTTTTAGTAAATATAAATAATTTATGTTTAATTAATTTGGGTTAAAGAAAATGTCTATTATGACATGAGTGTTTGCATAATACATATATTTTTATTTTTAGAATGAATTGGATTAGGAATAATTTGAGTCATAGTTTTGGTTGTAGCCTATATTAGGATTTGGTTTGAACTTATTTAGTAGTTAACAAAGTTGTAACCTCGTCTAATGGAGGAAGAAGTTGGGATAATTGTGGGTGGAATTTAAATTTTGTGTTAGTTTCGGGTGAAAATTCTAGATCAACCATTAGCAAACAACAAAATCCATCAATTTTGGGACATTACACCTTCTATAAGTATAACCTTGAACTATAAAAATCAAAGCAAGAGCGATAATCTTATCTAGAAATTGTTATGGGTTCCATCATATTATTCAATTTTTCCATTTCCTCAAAGTGTGGGTCATAAATATAGCATTATCTATGTTGGTATCAAGGGAAGTCTCCCCAATAACTATTGAGTAAAACTTTGCTTCAATTTTTTTTCACTTGGAAGTCATTCTTATTCCTCACATAAGCACTCAAATTAAGCCTACGAGCTTCTGCACCATATTCCTTATGTTTCAATAAATTTTCCAACCTCTTATGTAATTTTCCTTTGGGAATCCATGTATTCTTCTTCAAACACTAATAATACACACGTTTGCATAATGCTTTTCCCCAACATTGTAAAAGCTCCTCCATCCTCTACAAAGGAAGGATTATCCTTCTCCTTGTGTTCCAGTGCTCTTTTCAAAAACTCATTGTCTTTAAATTGGTACCCTTTATTCAATTATTAGTTATTTAATATAATTTCCCTTTTATCATCCATTTTAATTATTTGATTAATCATTATTAATTTATTTATTATCCTAAAGTAATATATGTGCATATCTCATCAATCAAAGTCACTTAACTAATCAATCAATTTATCATTTCACTCATGTCAATTTAGTTAGTTTCACTTTTTGCTCGTTAATCAAATTAGTTAGTTGATTAGTCAATCAACTTAACTCTCAATTAAATGTATTATTTTGACAATCAAACTAGCTGACTAAATAATCAAACTAGTTGACTGGTTAATCAAATAATTTGAATGATAAATCAAACTTTTAAAATAGTCAATCAAGTTAGTTAGCTAATCAATCAATTGAGTTGATTAGTCAATCAAAGTAGTTAGCTACAAATCAAATTTCTAACCCTCGAGACTAGCTAAACTAATCTTTATCATTCATAATCTCACTTTAAAAAGTATATAAATTTACTATTTCTTTAAAAAACTAATGGAATTCTCTAGAAGATCTCTAATCCAATTTTGATTAAATGAATCATGTCAACATTTTTTGAAAAAATTTGTATAATAGTAAAAAAAATGCATAATAATTGAGTGTCCACAATGCTTCATTAAAGTTTTGGCAATCCTACTTCACACTCCATCTAATTTGTCTCAGTTTAGAATAATAATTTTATTGTTATATTAAATTTAGATTTTATTCTAAATTTTGTATTCTAAGTCTCCATTGTTTGCTCTACCCGCTTCCCTTACTCCCTCTCGCAGTTGGTCACATGAAGAAGCATATGACTATTTTGGTGAACTGTGTTTTAGTACATTGGGGGCTCCAATTGACGCTTAAATGTTTGTCGGGTTGTCTTATTGTCGTGTTTGAGCCATGATTGCAGGATGTCATCATGTAGCGATGGCAAATTGTTTTTTCAAGAGTGCTGCCTCTTTTAGTTCCTGCCTTATATAAGGCATATTAGTGGCTTAATGAAATTAACTATCAATTACAATCAATTTGTCAAGTGACAATCTCATAGTCTATGGTTTGTTATTATTTTATTTTTATTTATTTTTTTAAATTTTTACTACAAGTATTTTGATTGGTTGTGACAATTTTACTGGAATTTTTGGATAAAAATAGGAGTCCATCAATTAAAAGAAGTTAAGTGAAAAATTAAAGGTAGTTTATAAGGTTTTGTTTGGAAGTTTCTCGTTCTTTCTCGATGACTAATCACATTACATTTCCCAGTCGATTAATTTCACCTTGATAAAACAGGGAAAAAAGGGTTTTAATTTTTCTACGACTAGGGAATTATTATTTTTCTAAGGGATGATGCAATGCACCACACACCTTTCCTTGTTGGAGAGGAGAACAAAATACATAAAGTGAATAAGGACATAGAGTATAATATTATAATCCTTGATGTGGGTAGCACCTACCGAGGTCTAGTGAAAATGAATAGATCTCTAAAGATTGTCGCAATAATTGACCAATGTGGGATTTTTATCATAAATAGTATATTTTGACTTCTACTTTGAGGAAACTGGAAGAGTAAAAGATTCCTACATGATCCATAATTCATCGAAATTATGAGAAGCTAGAAAAACCAATGTCAACAAAGTCACATTCACATTTTAATGGCATGGAACACTCTGATAACCAATAAAATAAAGGAAATTACGACATAGCCTAAATACTTGATTGAGAGAAAACATGCTAAGACTAGAATGTAGATCATGTATTATAGAGTTATTAACAGAATACATCTCTTAATAGATTCAAACATTTTTCAAAAAGATAATTTTCAAAGGCTCTAAGAAACTAGAATAAAACTCAAGCCAATGGTATTCAAATGTAAAATTAGAACCAAATCAAACCCTCCTTTGTTTTCTTTTTTTTTGGAAAAAAGAGGGGTAAACTTTTTATTCAAAGTAAGACAAAGAGTACATAACAAAGACTCAAAGCCAAAATAAGATCATGTTGCCACTCAAAAGAAGCCACAAGCCCACAAAGTGTATCACTAACTAGCTTTCTCTTCCATAATAAGTCTATCCAAGATCTCATTATGCTCTAGCCTCAAAGGACCCCAACCATCTATATCCCATTCACCTGGGTTCTCTAAAGCCCACTTTGCAAGACAATCAACCACTCTATTCCATTCACGCGAAATGTGACAAAAAGATATATGATCAAGCAAGGAACCCAACTTAAGAATCTTCTTGACCACCACTGCTAATTGCCAATTAACCTCCTCCAAATTTTGAGCATTTAGCATGTCAATCATAATCTAAGAGCCTGACTCACAAACAATCCTCTTCCAGCCAAGAGAGCACCCTTTTTCTATAGCACTAAGAATAGCTAAACCCTCCATAAGATTATTGGAATAGAATCCCTTATAAGTAGAGAAGAAGAAAATAATAGTTCCCCTACAATCCCTACCAACACCATTGATTCTTGCATACCCAGGATTCCCTCTAGACGATCCATCAATATTAAATTTTTAAGTTCCCTCAAGAGGAGGGAGCCATTTTCCATCTCTCTAAATTTTATGTTTGACGTGCCTCAATCTCCTTCTAGTATAGGTGCCAACTCCATTGGAAACATGTCTCAAATTCCTTTTCACAATCACTTCACTATGATCACCCTGTTCAGAAAAATCACATTTTGCAAGAATGGTTTCTTGAAGTCTACAAATAATTTTTCCCCAGAGAAGATCACTCATCATTTCTAAATCCTGAAAAATCTGCATATTCCTCTCTAACTATAAATTCCAGATGATGAAGTGGAACCAAGAAGCCAAGAAATATGCAGGGAAGAAGATTTGGCAGGAGGGTGGCCCAGGCAGTCCCAAAATTCTATTAAAGAGGTGGCATGAACACAAGTATGATTCCACCCTCCCCACCACCAGTGCCAAAATCTCTAGCATAAGGAACGCTGAAAAAAAAGGTGAGAAACATTTTCTTCACTCTTCTTACAAAGGGCACATCTGGACGGGCCTTGGAGACCCTTCCTTCTTAAATTCTCCCAAGTGAGACATTTACTTTGGACAGCCAACCAAAGAAAAAAATTGCATTTGGGCCAAGAGAAGCAATTCCAAACCTGTTTCCACCAAGGCACACCATCCCTTTCATGCACTTGCCTATCCAGTTCTTGGTATCCAAAAGCAACGACAAATTTATCTTATTTTTTCTTTATTTATTATTTCTTAATTGTTTTAATAGTAAATTTGGCGATTTATTATTGTTTATGAATATTAAATATTTTCTAATTTAATATCTCTCCTTATTTTATTTAGATTTTTTATAATATATGTATGCTTTTAACTACTTAATGGAAGGGCCACTAATGGTGATCATCTGAGTGACTATCATATGATAATAACTCTTGGGATGGTGTGTATGGCCTCCTTACGGCTCTTGGATCCTACTCCACCTCGTTTTGTTGTTGTGGCCCCATAGATCCTTCTTCACTTGTTGATTGCAATTTGTTCCAATCTGTGGTGACTGATGTGACACCTACTCTTTATTTTTCTCCCCAAATGATGGTGTTCCTCCTCTTCCCAAACTCTTCTTCTAGTTGTGGGTGAATTCACCCACATTTGAAGTGGGTTACTAGCTATTTTGATAGTGTGTTATAAGTGGTCTATAATGGTCTTTGTGATCTATTTCTAACCAATTGTAAGTAGCTGGTTTGACCTTTATTTATATAAGATCCACACCCTTACTTTATTGATAAAATAAATAAATAATTTTTTTTTTAAAAACACTAGATTATCCGTCATCAGAATTTTAAAAAAAACGTTAGAGAAGGAAGATTAAAGAGCTGTTTAATTTGTATTTCTACATCAGCGATGCTTTGAAGTAGGTTATTCTTCATTTTACTAATATTTTCTGCTGAAGACACGAAAACATAAACATTCCTGCCATAGGCAAAAAAACGGATAACTGAATAAGCTTGATGAATGTAGACTTTTAACACAGCGGAGGAAGCGAATGTTGCAAGGAAGGAAAGGAGTAGATCTGCTGAAATGCCAAGCTTCTGGCACGCGAATCTCTGATGAAAGCAACAGGACACTTCGGCAGCCATTGCCAACATCCCTCACGCAAACTGTACATCACAATCTCTGCACTCCCTTGCGATCTGAAGCACACATTTTCCCCAACTCCCACGCATTCAATCCACCTTCTCTGCAATTTCCCCCGCAACCACCCCGGCATTCTTCCCCTTTCCTTCCATCTCACATTCTCTGCACACAACTCCCACATTATCACCTCCTCCAAAACATTGGCACGCTTAATCAATCTAACCAGCAGAAGGAAAGAGCTACAAGCAACCAGGCGGGGCCATAAGTTATTCCTCGTCACTGCACCCGCTGGCATCTCCGCCCGATTCCACTTCCCCTTCTTACTGTCAAACACCACCACATTGTCTGTGCCCATCAAGAATATAAATCCATCGGAATACGCCGTTTCTTCCCTCTGTCCACCCCGAGAATTCGCCCCCAAATCATATTCCCCCATTTTGGTCCACAAATTTGAAACAGAGTCATATCCCTGCACTTCAATTGTGTCCTCACAGCATTTCCTCGCCAAAAGCAGGACCTTGAAGGTTCCCCTGTTCTGGCCCTGTACTACCCATCGGCCCAGGACGTTAAGGGGAAATGTGAGTGCAGGAAGCGGGAATGATGTTCCAGCGAGAGGATTGCATACCCAGGTGGCGGCCATTGAAGGAATTTCGAGCAACAGCAGGCCCGCCCCACATCCACTGATGCTGCATTCGGGCAGGGGGAAGAAGGAAAAGGAAAGGGGCTGCCATTTGCGAGTAAGGAAGGAATAAATGAGGCATCCCTCTTTGGCATTTGGTAAGGAGATGAGGAGATCCGGTTGCTTGTTGGCTGCCTCTGCCCACAGGTGTTGCAGGAGGCGATTCCATCCCCTGCAAACCGTGCGAAATCGAAACAGGCATTCCAATGGCAGCCGCTTCAGTATCTCCCCCACTAAATCATCTGCGATCTCCATTTTGGGGGTGAAGAAGAAAATGAATCATTCAGACGCCCCATGGATCAAGACCTTATTTAAGCTCTGTAATTGGGGGGCATTTGTATATAAAAAGGACAGATATGATGACAGAATTAGGGAAATATGATGATAGATTTGGGATTTCTTTGCTTCTGGGGACTGGGCCATGGATGGCATTTCAGTACGATTGAATTCGTGAAATCAAGACAAATTGAATTCGGGTGAGCAGATGATGTCAACACCGTGATAACATCGAGTCTCCATTCTTTGCTCTACCCGCTTCCCTTACTCCCTCTCGCAGTTGGTCACATGAAGAAACATATGACTGTTTTGGTGAACTGTGTTTTAGTACATTGGGGGCTCCAGTTGACGCTTAAATGTTTGTCGTGTTTGTCTTATTGTTGGGTCTGAGCCATGAGCGTAGGATGTCATCATGTAGCGATGGCGAATTGTTTTTTCAAGAGTGCTGCCTTTTTTAGTCCCTGCATTATATAAGGCATATTAGTCCCTTAATGAAATCAATTATCAATTGCAATTAATTTGTCATTTAACAATGTCATAGTCTATGGTTTGTTATTATTTTTTATTAAAATGTTTTTTTAATTTTTATTATAAGTATTTTGATTGGTTGTGACAATTTTACTAAAGTCTTTTGAGTAAATTTTTGGATAAAAATAGAAGTGCACAAATTAAAAGAAGTTATGTGAAAAATTAAAGGTCATTTATAAAGGTTTTGTTTGGAAGTTTATCATTCTTTCTTGATTGATTGATCACACCACCTTTCCCGACTGATTAATTTTACCTTGATAAAATGAGGGGAAAGGGATTTTAATTTTTCTACGACTATGGAACTATTATTTTTCTAAAGGATGATGCAATGCACCACACACCTTTCCTTGTTGGAGAGGAGAACACAACACATAAAGTGAATAAAGCCATAGAGTATAATATTCTAATCCTTGATATGGGTAGCACCTATTGGGGTCTAATGAAAATGGATAGATCTCTAAAGATTGTCTCAATAATTGACCATTGTGGGATTTCTATCATAAGTAGTATATCCTGACTTATATTTTGAGGAAAGTGGAAGAGTAAAAGATTCCTACATGATCCATTATTCATCAAAATTATGACAAGCTAGAAAAGCCAACATCATCAAAGTCACATTCACATTTTAATGGCATGGAACACTTTGATAACCAGTAATAGAAAGGCAACTACAACATAGCCTAAATACTTTATTGAGAGAAAACATGCTAAGGATGTAGATCACACATTACAAAGTTATTAAGAGAATACATCTCCCAATAGATTCAAACATTTTCCAAAAAGATAATTTTCAAAGGCTCTAAGAAACCAGAACAAAACTCAAGCCAATGGTATTTGAATGTAAAATTAGAACCAAATCAAACCCTCCTTTTTTTTTCTTTTTTTTTTTGGAAAAAAGAGGGGTAATTTTTTTATTCAAAGTAAGACAAAGACTACATAACAAAGGCCCAAAGCCAGAATAAGATCATGTTGCCACTCAAAAGAAGCCACAAACCCACAAAGTGTACCACTACCTAGCTTTATCTTCCATAATAAGTATATCCAAGATCTCATTATGCTCTGGCCTCATAAAACTCCAACCATCTATATCTCATTCACCTGGGCTCTCTAAAGCCCACTTTGCGAGACAATCAACCACTATATTCCATTCACGCGAAATGTGACAGAAAGGTATATGACCAAGCAAGGAACCCAACTTAAGAATTTGCTTGACCACCACTGCTAATTGTCAATTAACCTCCTCCAAAATTTGAGCATTTAGCATGTCAATCATAATCTAAGAGTCTAACTCATAAACAATCCTCTTACAACCAAGAGAGCACCCTTTTTCTATAGCACTAAGAAAAGCTAAAGCCTCCATAAGATTATTAGAATAGCATCCCTTATAAGTAGAGAAGAAGAAATTAAAGTTCCCCTACAATCCCTACTAACACCATTGATTCCTGCATACCCAAGATTCCCTCTAGAGGGTCCATTAGTATTAATTTTATAGTTCCCTCGGGAGGAGGGAGCCATTTTCCATCTCTCTAAATTTTCTTTTTGACCTGCCTCAATCTCCTTCGAGTATAGGTGCCAACTCCATTGGCAAAAAATTTTAAATTCCTTATCACAATTACTTCACTAGGATCAACCTGTTCAGAAACATCACATTTTGCAATAATGGTTTCCTGATGTCTACAAACAATTTTTCCCCAGAGAAGGTCACTCGTCATTTCTAAATCTTTAAAAATTTGCCTATTCCTCTCTAGCCATAAATTCCAGATGATGAAAGTCAAACCAAGAAGCCAAGCAACCTACAAGGAAGAAGATTTGGTAAGAGGGCAACCCAAACTATCCCAAAATTCCATTAAAGAGGTGCATGAACACAAGCATGATTCCACGTTCCCCACCACCAAAGCTAAATCTCTCTAGCATAAGAAGATTGAAAAAAACAAGTGAGAAACATTTTATTCACTCTTCTTACAAAGGGAACATCTAGACGAGCCTTGGAAACCCCTCTTTCTTGTTAAATTTTCGATTAGATTTATGCCTTTTAAATTTTCTTATATTAACTCAATATGTGTGATATAAGTTCTCCAAGTATTGTTGATGTATACTTCAAGTATTACTGATATATATGCTTCTCTTGTATCGTTGATGTGCAAGTATCAATCTATGAGTGTTGAGCAATAATGTTGTATGAATATACTGATGAGCAACTATCGATATTCAATATCGACGAAGATTATCAATCTACTGTTGCATATATAAAAGTCTGTTCACCGCATCTCATTGAAATGAGATGTCACTGAATATATTCGTTGTGTATATGTTGTATATATTTTTCCATATTCGATGATCAAAAGTTAAACAACACATTGCAATAATATATAATGTGTTTGAAGTCTAATTTGATGAGGTGTGACTCATGAATGAGTGACGACTAATCAACTACCGTTAAGACTGTTAAACATTATTGTAAGCGTTGTGTAAAGCACTGAGTATAATTTAACATTGTCACGTAGTTAGGAATACGGATAGATATCGGTTAGTAAATAAACATTGTATTGACCGATACTCATCGCTAATCGGTATAATATTAAATATTATTAAATCAATTATAATATACATTATATATGTATATTGATATATATATAATAATGTCATTATTATATATATATTAATATGCATATATATAATATAGAATAATATAACAATATTATCAATTCAGATATAATAATATGATGTCATTCGATCAAATCCATTTTAGTAGTTAATTTTATTAATAATATGATAATAGATTAATTTTCTCAATTATGATTTGTATGTAAATACATTAATATATATAATAATATCTAATATTATTATCATATATATTGATATGCATAAGTTAATCTATTCTCATAATATTAATATCTCATTCAATTTATCTGATCGAAGCTACAAACATCAACACTCCCTCTTAGCTAGGGAAGATAAAATTCATCATCCAAGATCACATCACAAAGTTAATTGTGAAAGTCAGATCAGAGATATCAAATTATCTTCATTATGTAGATTTCCTCCAATGGTGATTCTATCCACAATTGCACGAGCTTCAATGTGTGGATTGCCTCAATCGGCGATTTGATCCACAAGCTCTCCTGTGGATTGCCTCTATCAACAATTCAATCCACAAGCTCTCCTGTGGATTGCCTCTATCGATGATTCTATCGACAACTCATGAGCTAAGGTGTGGATTGCCTCTATCGGCAATTCTATCCACAAGCTCCTAAGTGGATTGCCTCCATCGGCGATTCTATCCACAACTCATGAGCTACAGAGTGGATTGCCTCTATCAGCGATTCTATCCACAAGCTCCTGTGTGGATTGCCTCCATTGGCAATTCTATCCACAACTCATGAGCTATAGAGTGGATTGCCTCTATTGGTGATTCTATCCACAAGTAAGATATATCTATTACAAAAGAAAAAAAAAGTTATTGCAAGATCGTCACCTTCCAATAACTTTAACAAATACAAGTGATAAATCATTTGGAAGTCGTCACTTCCTTATGATTTACACAGGGCCCATATAATAATAAAATAACATTAGCATAATAATCAATTACAAGTTTACCTTAGAAGTGTTCTTATCTTTATCAGCGAACTCCCTCTCAATCATAAGGTATCTTGAATTCCATTTAGAATAAACATTTGTCTGAAGTATTATTAATGTCTTCAAGTTAGTCTTCCTTAATACCAACATCATTCAAAGTTTCCATGATTCAAAATCAGAGGCGTCTTCAAGTCTGTCCTAGTCTCATTCCATTTGCCATTCTGAGGTTTTCCAAAAATAACCTGATCTTGATCTTCCTTCAATCTGATCGGAACTTCCTTCAAGCGGTTAGGCTTCAACAAAGGAACCTGGCTCTGATACCATGTTAAATTTTGGATCAGATTTATGCCTTTTAAATTTTCTTATATTAACTCAATATGTGTGATATAAGTTCTCCAAGTATTGTTGATGTATACTTCAAGTATTACTGATATATATGCTTCTCTTGTATTGCTGATGTGCAAGTATCAATCTATGAGTGCTGAGCAATAATGTTGTATGAATATATTGATGAGCAACTATTGATATTCAATATCGACAGAGATTATCAATCTACTGCTGCATATATAAAAGTCTGTTCACCGTATCTCATTGAATTAGATGTCACTGAATATATTCGTTGTGTATCTGCTGTATATATTTTTCCATATTCGATGATCAAAAGTTAAACAACACATTGCAATAATATATAATGTGTTCAGTCTAATTTGATGAGGCGTGACTTATGAATGAGTCACGACTCATCAACTACCGTTAAGACTGTTAAACATTATCGTAAGCATTGTGTAAAGCGCTGAGTATAATTTAACATTGCCGCGCAATTAGGAATACGGATAGATATCGGTTAGTAAATAAATATTGTATTGACCGATACTCATCGCTAATCGGTATAATATTAAATATTATTAAATCAATTATAATATACATTATATATGTGTATTGATATATATATATAATAATGTCATTATTTTATATATATATATATATATATATATATATATATATATATATATATATATATATATATATATATATATATATATTAATATGCATATATATAATATAGAATAATATAACATTATTATCAATTTAGATATAATAATATGATGTCATTCGATCAAATCCATTTTAGTAGTTAATTTTATTAATAATATAATAATAGATTAATTTTCTCAATTATGATTTGTATGTAAATACATTAATATATATAATAATATCTAATATTATTATCATATGTATTGATATGCATAAGTTAATCTATTCTCATAATATTAATATCTCATTCAATTTATTTGATCGAAGCTACAAACATCAACATTTCTTACATTCTCCCAAGTGAGAAATTTACTTTGGACAACCAACCAAAGAAAAAAATTACATTTGGGCCAGGAGAAGTAATTCCAAACATGTTTCCACCAAGGCACATCACCCCTTTCATGCACCTACCTATCCATTTCTTGGTATCCAGAAGCAACAACAAATTTAGCCTTCGAGTTAGGGCCCCAAGAAAGCACATCTCTATCCTGGAGAGAGTTACAAAGTCTAGCAACCAAAATTTGCACTAGCTCTTGATGATTCTCTTAAGTGCCACCATGGGACCATTCCTGAGGATTCTTCCAGCAAGTCACTTGAACTTCCCTCTATGATTAGTATTTTTAAAATCAGCTACCCTACACCAACCAAAAACAACAAAAATATCCCAAAGGGTTGTAGGTGAGGGAACCGAGAAGTAATCTGGGGATGTCCATCCCAAGAATCATGCCAAAACCAAACATCCAAACCATTATTACAGATCCAAAAAAATTCCCTTAATGAGTTTTGCCCCCTTTTTTGAGAGTGTCCCAAATCATAGAACCCATCCCCAACAAGTTGCACTGAGGCACATCAATATTAACAACACCTCTGAGATATTTATGAGTAATGATTCTCACCCAATCTTGATCCTAGAAAGTACACCATCTCCAATATAATTTGGCAATCAAAACCTAACCCATTAAACTAGAAGGTATGAGGCTAAGACCCCCCTCCTACTTCGGTCTACAAATTGAATCCCATCTAACAAGGCTCCACTTGGAAGAAATAAAATTACTAGACCAAATAAATTGGCGAGAGAGGGAATAAAACTCTTTCACAAAGCTAGAGGCAAAAAACATCTATATATAGGCAAAGCATGAACAATTGACTTCAACAAGGGAACTCTTCCAGCTAATGATATCCATCTACAAGTCCAATGGCTAACTTTCTTGTGAAAATTGTCCAAAATTTCCTTCCAAAACTCTATACACTAGGAACCCACACCAATCAAAATCCCAAGATAGACAAGAGGAAGTGATCCAATATGAAATCTAAGAATCTAGGAAAATCCTTTTTTGAATAAGACAAGGGGTATTAAAGAAGTAAATAAAAAAATTATCCTCGTGATTTTTTTGTCTTGAAGTAGCCAAAAAAGTATCCAAAGTTTTCCTAAATTCAATAACTTCATTGATTCTGGCCCTCCCAATCAAAGTTGTATCATCCACAAACTATAGGTGAGAGTGAGGAGGAAAATTTTCACCCGGGTTCCACACTTGAATCAAGCCCTGACCAACCTTGGATTTGATGAGTCTACCAAGCCCCTCGGCCATCATAATAAATAAATAAGGAGATAATGTGTCCCCCTTTCAGACACCCCTAGAAGCACTGAAAAGCTCAGAAGGTTCCCCATTAACCAAGACTGAGAAGGAGGTAGATGAAACATAGCTCATGACCAACTAACCCACTCACTACTAGATCTAAAAGCCCGTAATAGTTTCTGCAAAAAGTCCCATTTGACTTTATCATATGCCTCTTCCATGTCCAACTTGATAAACATGTATTTCTCTTTAGAAGTGGTCATGGAATGAATGGCCTCAGAAGCAATCATAATTCCATCCTGAATTTGTCTACCAACAACAAAGCCCCCTTTCTCAGTAGAGATAATGGTTTTAAGGCATAGCTTGCGTCGCTCAACAATAAGTTTCATAATAATCTTATAGACCACATTGCACAGAGCAATTGGTCAGAACTGATCAAGTCTATTCACATTCTCCTTCTTAGGAATAAGGACCAAAAGGTAGAATTCATAGCTTTTAGCATCTTCTTGTTATTATGAGATTCTTGAACCACCTCTAGAAGATCTCATTTTATAATCTCCCAAAACTTCTAGTAAAATTCAACTAGAAAGCCATTTGGACCATGGGCTTTTCCTTTTTTCATGTGAAAGACAATACTTTCCAATTCTTGCAATGAGACAGGGAAAATGAGAACCTCATTCATTTCATTAGAGACTAGGTGGGGAATACAATTTAAAATAGAGACTTCTTCATCCCTAGTAGGAGGGGAATCTTCTTTAAACAAAATTGAGAAAAAAATGATGGGCTTCATGAGAGATGTCCCGCAAAGAGAAAATTTGGGCTCCCCCCAAAGAAACTAAAGATGAAATGAGATTGATTATTCTCCTTGCCTTGACATAGTTATGAAAAAAAGAAGTATTCCTATCTCCTTCCTGAAGCCAATTAAGTATAGATTTTTTTTCCAAAATATCTTCTCTCAAAGCTCCCATTCCTCCATGTATTTATAGGCATTGCCTCCTCTTGCCTCAGCTTTATAATGAGTCCTTGATCACGGATCATGTGAGTAATATTGTCCAACCAAGTCTAGGCTACCCACTTACTATAGTGTAGATTCTCAAAATATTTTTGGTTGCATCTCTTGAGTTTATACTTCACATATTTCAAATTCCTAACAAAAGAATACATAGTTGTGTCATAAGAGGGCTTCCCCTCAAACCACCAATCAAATACCACATCCTAAAGAGAAGGGTCTCGCAACCACATCAGTTAAAACTTAAAAGAGGGCCTTTTTAAAGTTCCAAAAGAAACTAGAGATATTTCGATTGGCCAATGATCTAAATCTCTACAATCCAAGATTTCAAAGCTATTATTCCATGTATCTCCAACCTAGTAGCAAGATACTAGGAATCGATCTAGTCTCTCAGAGATTGCATCCACTCTAATTCTCTTGTTGTTCCAAGGGAAAATGCCATTATTTGGCTTCACATCAACATTATTCAAAAGCTCAATGTTATCATTTAGAAGTATGGCAGAAGAATCCAACGTAGCCACACCCTCACATTTCTCTTCCAAGTTGTAGAAAACATTGAAGTCCCCAGCTAAAATCCAAGGGATAAGAGGATTTAGAGGATAAACATATTGAATATGGTCCCAAAGTTTTGATTTAACCAAAAGGGTTGTAGGCACATAAACATTAGAGAACAAACAAATTTTATCATAATCTAAACAAGAGGCAACCATAGAAATAGAAGAGTGACCTATAAGCCACCATTCAAGGACAATATTTCTAGGATTTTAGAAGCATGGCATGCCTCCTAAACTACCATGAGCCCCAACATACTAACAAGCTCCAAACAGTCAAATCCTAGAATCTCTACTTTCCATATATTCCACTGTCTGTTTAGTCTCCTGAGTAAAACAACATCAAGAGAGTGAGAAGCAATTAATTCTTGAACAACCTTTTGTCTGGGGATGTTATTCAAAACCCTCACATTCCATGATAAGAAAATCATTTATGAGGATGAGATAAATGGGAATCAATGGGTTTCACATACCCAGACTCAACCATAGTATCTCCAGTAATCTTCACTTTCCCTTGGTTTATTTTTCGTCCAATCTTCAAGGATTTTTCTATAGACCCCTTTTTAAAGGGTTTTTTATGTAGGCCCAAAATTGGAACTATCGTGTTACTCTTTCTAGAATCTTAAGACCCCTTCAGTGAAGGAGAAGTTGAAGCCCCCATATTAACCACATCCTTTGAGACTAGGGTCTCACCAGGCTTTGCCACAATAGAAGAGGACAAAGGAAGATCTTTATCCATCTACCCATCCCTTTGATCCACTATACTTGCATTATGTTGACCATTTCTATTATCTTCCTCCAATGTCACTCCCAAAAATTTTGCACCCAGACATAATTCCACTGGAATTCCCTCCTCCTAAATCAAATTATCTAAATCTTCAAACTGGTTAGATACTCTCTCATTCTATCTATCCATCCAAGTCCTCTTCTGACCTCTTCCTTTATTGTGATATCTAACAAGAATAAATTTGTCTTTATCAATGGTATTCCCTGACATAGGGGCCTTCCCATTATCCACCCTAGGAGCCGAAGTGGAAGGGGTATTAGCAGATACAAATGGCCTGGAATTGGGTCATTTCCTCTATAGATTCTCATATTCATGACAAATTGTGCATCTAAATGGAAATGTCTCATAGTCCAGCTGTTGAATCCAAGAAGAGGATCCAAGACACATTTTCATAGAATCTAGTAATTGGTTATTTAAATCAACTCCAACATCGATATAGGCATAAGCGATTACCTTTCTATCCTGAGTCTTATTAGCAGGGGCTAATAGGCTTGTTGAGTAAACAACCAATGGAGTGAATAATTTCATCTCGCCATAAATCCAAAGGAAGTCTTGGAAGATGAATCCAAATAGGAACTTGTGAGAGGAGCTCCTTAGAAAATTTAAAATCTGCATGCCGAGGTTTAACAAAGAGCCCAACCTAGATAAATAAATATGGGACTCCTTTAAAGGCTTTATGTCTATCCACCATGCATGAGAAGATAATCAAGAAATAATTATTGGATGCCAAAACTATCTCCATGACCCCTTTGGGATTCCAAACTTTTTGGCCCATAATCCTAGAACTGGTAGTAAAAGATGAAGTCCCAAAAAATTACAGATAAGGGCATGGTTACTCTAGTATTCAATGTCATCCACAATTGATTCTAGTTGAATAACCAAGTCAGGATGCTCTTGGCTTCTTTCTAGACATCTATTTACCTTCTTAATTTTGAAATTCCCTTTAAAGAAGCATCACCCTCATCAGAACCCATATTCGCATTTTTAACACCCATGCGCATAAAAGGGGATAGATAAGAGGTATCCATAGCCACCGAGGTCTCTAGATTCTAAGACCCTCTAGGATGAGCCATGTAAATATCAGGGATACAGAAGCCCCAATCTGCCTTCTGAATGCCTTCACCATTGATACACCAAAACCACAAAAAACTGAACTCAAAAAGTGAAAGTGTAATCAGTAGCTTCCAAAACACTCCAAAGATCTAAAGAGAGAAAAACTAAAGAAAACTAGGACCAAAAATGGAACCAAATCTAGGGGACGTAGGCCCTAGCCAAACACTACATGCTTTCAAACCATAGCACACACCTTTTATGTTACCCCCATGAAATGAAATCAGTCGGACCTTAATGCAATTCCTTTGCGATCAAAATATAATGGAGCTAGGGCACGGGCTCTAGCTCATTTCCACCCACGCTCTCAGACCCATTGCCATCCAAACAAGAGTTGTAGTGCAGGGTAGTTCCTACCAAGTGCAAGTAGGGAAGGTTTGGTAGATGAGAGGGGAGGAAGGAGAAGCTAGAGACGATTATGTCAGCTAGAAATCTATGGAAATAATTTTTTATTTGATTGATCTCCTATTCATCTGATGCACATTTTTTTTTCTCCATAAGAAAATACTATTTTATTCAACATTGTTGAGCTAACTAGGAGAGACAAGATTTTACCATGAAATATTTTACAAGGAGTGTGAAAAGATAGATACCTTCAAAAGTGCAAAGAAGTTATAGATCGCTCAATGGAATTGTTTTTCAAGGAAATATTGATGATATAACATGTGATGCTTCAAATGTCTTGGCAAGAGTAGAAAATCTTAACCCATTCTGCATAAAACTTGCAACCATGGAATTCCATGAGACAACAACCAGGGATGTTTGAAAGTATCTGATTGGAGTAGCCTTGTCTTGTGGTCTATTTGAGTCTTCATAGAGTATGCCAACATGTCTTTTTGAAAGACAAAATTCAAGAGGGCAAAAATAGTGCAGTGAAACATGAAAAGTGTGTTTAAGATTGAACGAGATTATGAAATATAATAAGAATGACAATCATGAGGCTAATATACTATCGGGAATGAGCTAGTGAAACACAAAAGGCCTCTTTAAGCCCACAAAAGATTATGTCAAACTTGAGGTGAATTTACATTTATACTATCAGAGATAAGATATATTGTTTGGATACTTTGAGTTTAAAGTAATTTCATGCATACAAATGAATGTAAAATAAACGATAACAATCAGGGCCCCTAGACTGCAACTGGTATGTAATTACTCTTAACTTTTAACAAGGTAGCGAGCTTTGCAAATACTACAACATCTTGAATTAGTTGTTAGGGGTTGACCTAATGGCTACAATATGAAAGGATAACCGATTGCTTGCTATAGTTGTCTTGTAATACTGGAGGCCAGTAAAATTCATCACATTACATTTTTACTTCATATATGACAATTTCTTTCTTGAGTAGTCTTCCTTCTATTTTCTCAGTATGTTTAGATTTTTTATTATTTTTCAAAATATAATTTGTAGAGTTTGAGTTGTGCTCCTGGAAGATAAAAGAGACAACCAAGTAGTGTTTTCAAAACCAAATTAGTAATGTGTCCTCATTTAAATTTGTGGACAACTATGTATTCTTGATTATAAAAGCTAACAAGCCTATACAATAATTTCACTAACCTAAGTGGTAGAGAACCATCCTAGAAAATTTGAAGTGAAATGGTGATGAGACTATTTAAGTAATTTGATAAAGCATGTAGTAATTAATAAATGATCTCACTTCTATAATTTTGTATATGCTATAGAACACATTATACCTTGCTTGTCAAAGTGTAGTAGTTTGTATTATTCTTAATATTGGATAAATTATAGACATTTACAATTACAGATGAACGTACATGGATAAATCTGCTATATACGTCAATGAGATCTCTTCTTGATTTTGAGAAATCTTCTTTTTAAAGTATGAAGTGTGAAGGATCTTAGGCTACAATAGAAGTGGGAGATACTTCAATGGATTTGGCTATTCCAGTTGACCAACCATTTTTGTTATGTGCCCTGTAATTTTCTGCCTCACCCCAAATCTCATGAATGATGTACTTCACATTTTGAATTTCTTACACCACATAATCAGCTCCCTCACTTTTCTCAGAGCTACCAACCTTAAAAATCATATATTGAATTCAATCAGAAAGTAGTCAATATAGGCAATGAAAAAAGTATTGTAGGCTTTTAATTAAAATTAAACTTATATCTAAATTCTATCTTTTTCTGGGAACTTACAATGATTGTCTTAAGGCCCACTTCTATTGCGCCTGCTATGTTTCTAGAATTTTCATCAAAGAATAACTGCAAAATGGACTCAATAAGTGCCATTGTAAAAGATACTTCAAAGTATAAATAAGAATTCACATGCAATTTTTTTATAAACTTACTGTTCTTTGAGGATCTGAATTTGCAATGGTAATTGCCAACTTAAAGGCTTCAACTGATGGTTTTACTATAACAGGGGAAGTAAGAGGATTGCATTCCCCATCTTTTTGTTGGTAAGGATAATCTGTGTTAAGGCTTTCAAAGCGGATAACATCTACAAAACAGTCATCCAGGCACAATTTTTTCAATATCTTGGTTGCATGAACTCTGTCGGAATTTATGAATATCTATAGAAAAGTTGCATTGATGACAAACATTAATGTTTTGCTTCGTCTTTTTAAAGAAGATATGAGGAACTCAAAATTCAATTTATACATCTCAGTTGGAAACACAGTCTGCTCAATGGTCTAGTGCTAAGACAGAGCTATTAGGTTATTTAAGCTTTTAATGGGTGTTCAAATTTAGCAATCGCAGAATTCTGAGAAGAAGAGAAAAGGAAAACCTCATTACATACCAGTTTTCTTTGAGGCATGCTTAGCTAGATATTCCTCAGAACTAGATCTAGCTCGTATGGCAATCTCTCGTGAATAAAAATGTACTATCAGAAAAATTCATGTAATTTTTTGCAAGAAAATAGAAAGAGAGTATCAAATGTAGTGGAAGAAGGGGGAAATTATTCAAAGTTATGGATAGAAGAATTCAAACAGCTGATTTATAGGCCTAGCATAGAAATGTCAGAAGGAAATCAATATTTTTCCTCGGTCGGAAGAATGGGGTGATCTTTTGTGGAAACATGCAGCTCGTTGTCAAATGTGTAGTGCCATATTTTATCCATCTCCTCCCAATTGGTGACGATGGTGTGCCTTACAGAATCCTTATGACTGAGAATTCCTCTTTTTGACTGTGCTTCATCCCCCACATAAGGATCCTTTGTTTCCATTCCCACCATCATCCACTTACTCTTTGCCCTACCAAAAATGCTTGGGAATACACTTTTCGATGCATCATCTCCAGCAAACCCCGCTTGCAAATAAAAATGTGTCAATTAAAACAATGTTTCGCATAGGCTCTTTGTTAAGACAATTTAGTGGTTCCATTAGACCTTGACAGAAACTCAAACAGATTTCCAGATTACATACAGACGAAGCATTCAACCCACTCCCATGTATTGTTCACATGGAATACAGTTGTCCTAAACAAGTTAAAACATTGGGAGATAACAATTTTTTGTAGGTTTGAGCACCCCAAGACTTAAATCAATGAATGGAAGCTACACAACACAGCACATGGCTCACCTGCATGCAAAAATAATCATGCAAACATGCCAATTGTTAACTCCATATGTAGAAACGGGAACTTCAATACCCTCTGCCAAAACTATAGCCCCAACACTTTTATGAAAGGTCATCTGTGAAAACGATAACCCAATGCCATTTCTTTGATTTTTCCGCCTTCTTTTGCATAGAAACCTTCAAATGGCTTAGACTTGGCCAAAATAAAAGTGACACTGTGCATGTTAGACAAGAAACTGGTAAGTTTTGATCATCTTTTGCCAAGAAATATTGGACATAAACATAGAAGGATCAAAATGAAATGATGTTATTGGTCGTTGAGAAGGAGATTAATAATGGTTTACGTTCTTTCCCTCCGCAATAGTTACCTGCTTTGGCATGCTCCTAATTTTCACATGTTGGTTGTGTGGTAATTTAATCATGACATTCGTTGTAATTACCTTCATGGTGGTGATTTTGCATCATTATCTTTCTTTATGTGTAGCATGAATGCTAAGTATTATTTCCTCAACATAATTACCACCGTGAGAGATTAACTACCTAATTCCACTTGTATAGTGGCCTTTTGATGTATAGTGACAATTTCCCTTTTGGATTAAACCTTCCCATGGTGCAACGCAAGATTAACAAGTAGTGCTTTGAGCTTGCAAGATGTGCATCTTTATAGCTGATGCTTGATGCAGTCATGACCTAGACATGGTTTGCATAGAAAAATGCCTTAGGAATCCATCTCTTGAATTTTCTTTTAATCTTTGCAGTGCTAACACATGGTTAACTCGCAAGTCCTCAAAGGTTGAATAAGCAAGGGAGAAATCAAAAGGGTGGTTTCAAAAAGGGCAACAATTTTTTGTGTGGTAGCAGTAACTTTGTAGACCCTATCATATACAACCCCACTTCTACACCTCTTGCTTGGTGCCATGATTTATATGTGCAAGAACTATTGATGGCCAAAGAGAGGTTAGAACTTGTAGAGGTTAAAGAGCAAGAAAAAAGCTTCAAAATTCATGTTCTGACCGCAGAGAATAAATTGTTATTGGACAATAACAATGCTTTAAAATAATAAATTTTAATGTTGCAAGAAACACTGCTAGCTGGGAAACGTGAATGGCAGAGCATGAAGGATGAATGGAAAAATATGAAAGATGAATAGAAAAATACAAAAGTTTCACTGGAAGCGAACAAAGTTACAGTAAATACCGAGGCTTTTCACGATAAGGAGAAATTGATACAACATGCTAGTTTGTTGGGTAAGGCAAAGGTTGAAGAGGACAAAAGAAGTTTCTCAGAAATTATCAAAACATGGGATAAAAATAGTAAATATTCTACTCGTACAGGTGTGGAAGAAAACACTCATGCGAATAAAACTCAAGATACAGAGGTCAAGGAAGGGGAAATCAGGGCAACTAAAGTAATTATCAAAGGAGTAAAAGACTATGGTGAAGGCGAACACACTCTTGATCTAACGAGGGACTTCCTAAATGAAGTGTTGCTTTGGCAAGGCCAAATCTGCCAAGCATGGAGGGTTGGAAAATTATCTGATGAGAGAGATAGGCCCATAAAAGTGGTTATGTCTAATACTTGTGACAAACAAAATTTATTAAGAAAAAAATAGCTCTTGAGAGGTTCCCGTTTCTTTTTAGAGGAAGATCTAACTATGAGGCAGCAAGAAGAGAGAAGGGTTGAAGTGGAAAAAATCATAACAGCAAGGAATGAAGGCAAAAGGGCATGGTTATTCAAGGGTAAAGCAGTTATTGCTCATTTTGGGCACCTTCACAATGCAGAACAACAAGTAGGCAACCAAGATTTGGCAGAAAACTCTTCAGTAAGCAATTGTTTGGTTGCATCAACATTATTTCATAGAGATAAGAGCTCAACTCTAAATCTTTCACATCAAAACAAATAGCAATCAAGTTCAACCCAAGAGTCCTTAAGCTTAGTTAGTTGGAATTGTAGAGGTTATCCTTGGAGGCGTGCGCCTGGGTTGGGGCCTATTGTGGAAGGAAAAGACATTATCTGCCTTATAGAGACACATGAGCATGAAGATTGCAAGACTCCCTTGTTTGAAGGCTACTGGAAAGTGGCAGTTTAGAATTTGGTAGCGGGAAACGATAAAGGACATGGAGGCCCATAATGGTTCTAGTAAAAGAAAAGGTAGGACGTGTTATTCAGATAGAAAAGGAAGACTCCAATAAACAATTCATATGGTTCAAAATCATAGAAAATAATAGTCTCCTCAGGATTGCAGCATGTTACTTTACCCCACAGGTTTCTAAAATGTATAAAAATCACAGTTTAGATCACAGAGATCCCTATGCGGCTTTGAAGAAGGATTTTGTCATGTTTTCACAGAAGGGGATGTTCTCCTTGTTGGGGATTTCAACGCTAGAACAATAAACAGACAAGCTAGTATTTTCAGCTACAAAGAAAATTGCAATCCTATTTGGCTCACTAAAAAGAGAAAACATCAGTGGGAAAGAGTCTCAAAAGATGCTAAGGGATTCAATCATTTTGGGGAAGAATTGATCACTCTATGTGGCACATTCGATTTAATTATTTGCAATGGTTTGGCTAGATGGTAAAAATCAGGCAATTTCACTTGCAACACATATTATGGTGCGAGCGTGGTTAATTATGCAATCTGTTCACACAATCTATATGAGAGAATCAAGGATGTTGTAACTGGGGAACACATATGGGACCTCAAATATGATCATAGACCATTGTACATAAACTTGATGTGGGTTGAGAATAGGCCACTTGAGACAAAAACTTAATCCCCTCAACATTCACTTTCACAAGGCAAAATCCTTTTGACTTCGGAAAATGGTTGCATCTTTAGGGTTGCACTTGAGAGACTATGTAAGGAAGAGAACACACAAGGGAACGATGTTGATAGTCATACATTAACAAGTTTGATCTATAAGGCTCTTTCAAAGTGCAAAAGAACAAAGATAAGAAAGTCTAAAATAAACTATTTTTCAGTCAATGTGTGGTTTGATAAGGAATGCAAAATGGCTAGGAGGACTCTCAAAGAGTCAAATAAAACAAACAATGACATTAAAGTTTACAAGAAGATGTTAAAGATGAAAAAAGATAATTTTATGGTGAGAAGGAGAGATGAGCTAATTTTCCTTAGTAAAAATAATGCCAAAATTTTCTAGAAGGAACTTCAGCCAAGAAGGAAACAAACTAAAAAATAATATTACAACCACTCAATGGCTTGATTATGCTAGGAAATTGTACAAACAATAAGGTGAGGTGGGCCTACCACCCTTGGTCAATAATATGTCAAATATTTTCACCGTGTAAGAGGTAGAGATGGGTATTAAAAAGATGGGTAGTGGTAAGGCCGAGGACTTAGTTGAACTTCAAGCAAAATATCTCAAGTGGGGCATGAAAACCCTTGCACCACACATTACAAAAATCTTCAATAGTATCAGTCAACATGGGTTTCCTAAAGATTGGACAATCAACCTTTCCATACCCCTTTTTAAGAGCGGTGATGTCAATAATCCCTCCAACTACAGGACCATAATGATCAATCCTTTATTTGCAAAGTTATTTGGCAACATGATAGAAAACATAATCAGTAAAGGGGCTGAAAAAAATCATAAACGAGCAAAAGGGTAGGTTGGTTTTAGACCAAAACACTCAACAGTTGATCACCATATTACTCTAAGGCACATAATCGAAAAAGGATGGGAGAAAAAGGATGAGGTTTTTTTCTTTTTTGTTGACTTTAGAAAGGCTTTCGACACCATCCCTAGGGACAAGCTTTGGCACAGAATGGAAGAATTGGAGATCCCTATACATCTCAGAGTTGTTGTTCATAGGATGTACAAAAGGTAAAAGTCAAAATCAAAACTTTAGCCATCATTTATGAATGTTTTAGGAGCGATATTGGGGTCAAACAAGGCTGCCCTCTATCTCCTACTTTGTTTGGCTTATATATCGACAAACTTAAAGAATGGTTAAACATGAAAAATGGTGAGGGTATTCAGTTGGGGGAATATTTAATAAGGCTTATCCTCTATGCGAACGACCTCATTTTGATTGCCAAATCTGTTTACGGTTTGTAAGCACACCTATTTTCCCTTGAGCATTTTGCAGAATGGTGGGAATGCAGGTCAATATTAGCAAGACTAAAGTCATGGTTTTCTCTAATAGTAAAAAATAACATCATCATAAGTTCTATTTTGAAGGAAGCATTCTTGAGGAAGTGGTGGAGTACAAATATCTTGGCATGACTTCAACAAAAACCTAATGTGGGATGGTTGCAGAAAGAAAAGAACGTTAGGTGGTTGGAAGGGGCTTTATGCTCTCCAAAATAGATGTCGAGAGGCTGAAGTTTGGGATTGGAAAACTAATAAAACTCTATTTTGTCTTCTAGTTATGCCAGTTGTTCTTTATGGGTGTGAATTATGGGCCAGCCACACTTCATCCTCACAATGGAAGAAAATTGAGGGAATCCAAAAACGTTTGATCACTACCAAGTTTAAAATAAAAAGCATAGTCCCATATGATATATTGCTTAGTGAAATGGGGGCTGCCCCTATTGAGGCACTTGCTATCATATGTCTTATAAGCTATTTAAAAAGAACTGAAAAAATAGAAGAAGGTAGATGGCCTAAAGTTGTCTTTAATGATATATTGTGCAAAAGTAAAAAAAAAATGTGGATGCAACAAAACATAAAGTGGATGAGTAAATGGAATATCCATTTCAATATGTGTCCCACAAATAACAAATATATAAAGGCCTTCGTTATGGATAAATTTTACAAGAGATTGGAGAAATGATCTTGGAAGGAAGAAAACATATTACATCAATGAGTTCAACCCCTCCTGTGATCAACTTCAAAAAGCGTACACAGGGGCTAACATTTCTTGGAGAGCTAAAACTCTTATTTCCCAACTGAGAACCAACTCTCATCAACTCCGTTGTGAGACCAAGAGATGGAAGAGGCCAAAAGAGGCTTGGGAGGAGAGAGTTTGCATGTTTTGCAATTTTGGGACTATGGAAACCGAACAACACTTTATCGTAGAATGTGATGCATATAAGAACAATAGGGAAAAATTTGTAGGTTTTTAATCTGATAACTCTTGGCATAATCTATTCAGCGATGATTGCATTGAGAAGTTGGGAGTACTCATTGTCAACTTGCACAAGAAAAGAATTGAGTTACTAAAGCTGGCTTAATTTTGGTGGGTTGTCCCATAGGCTATGTTAGCCTCGCATACGTTAAAAATTATCTTATCTTATCTTTATCTTGAAAAGGAAGACTATGCACTCTCTAAGAAGAGCACCAAGCTGACATGCATCTACTCTATTATGAAATGCAAGCAAAAAGGGAAGAATGAGGATGTCACGGGTCTTGTAATCTTTAAGGGGAAAGAGTTGACTGTTGTAGATAACATATAGAGTAAACTAGGTTATTTTGTTGGACATGATTGTGAGGTGAAAGTTCTGGAAATGACTATCATGGTATAAAGGAATAGAAGTGGTTTTGGTTCAAATTATTACAACTTTTAATGTCAAGTCAAGCAATAAGTAATGAACTACATTTTTAGTAAATATAAATAATTTATGTTTAATTACTTTGGGTTAAAGAAAATGTCCATTATGACACGAGTGTTTGCATAATACATATATTTTCATTTTTTAAATGAACTGGATTAGGAAGAATTTAAGTCATAGTTTTGGTTGTAGCCTATAGTAGGATTTGTTTTGAACTTATTTAGTAGTTAACAGAGTTGTAACCTCATCTAATGGGGAAGAAGTTGGGATAATTATGGGTGAAACTTAAATTTTGTGTTAGTTTTAGCTGAAAATTCTAGATCAACCACTAGAAAAAAATAAAAACCATCAGTTTTGGGACATTACAACTTCTACAAGTATAACCTTGAACTATAACAATCAAAGCAAGAGTGATAATCTTATCTAGAAATTGTTATGGGTTCTACCATATTATTCAATTTTTCCATTTCTTCAAAGAGTGGATCACAAATATAGCATTATCTATGTTGGTACCAAGGGTAATCTCCCCACTAGCTATTGTGTAAAATTTTGCTTCAATTTTTTTCACTTGGAAGTCATTCTCATTCCTAACATAAGCATTCAAATTAAGCCTACGATCTTTTGCACCATATTCCTTATGTTTCAATAAATTCTCCAACCTCTTATGTAATTTGCCTTCGAGAATCCATGTATGCTTCTTCAAACACTGATAATACACACATTTGCATAACGCTTTTCCCCAACATTGCAAAAGCTCATTCATCCTCTAAAAAGGAAAGATTATCCTTCTCCTTGTGTTCCAGTGCTCTTTTCAAAATCTCCTTGTCTTTAAATTGGTACCCTTTATTAAATGATTAGTTAATTAATATAATTTCCCTTTTATCATCCATTTTAATTATTTGATTAATCATTATTAATTTTTTTATTAGCCTAAAGTAATCTATGTGCATATCTTATCAATCAAAGTCACTTAACTAATCAATCAATTTCTCATTTCACTCGTGTCAATTTAGTTAGTTTCACTTTTTTCTCGTTAATCAAATTAGTTAGTTGATCAGTCAATCAACTTAACTCTCAATTGAATTTATTATTTTGACAAACAAACTAGTTGTCTAAATAATCAAACTAGTTGATTGGTTAATCAAATAATTTGAATGATAAATCAAACTTTTAAAATAGCCAATCAAGTTAGTTAGCTAATTAATCAATTGAGTTGATTAGTCAATCAAAGTAGTTAGCTACAAATCAAATTTCTAACCCTCAAGACTTGCTAAACTAATCTTTATCATTCATAATCTCACTTTAAAAAGTATATAAATTTACTATTTCTTAAAAAACTAATGGAATTCTCTAGAAAATCTCTAATTCAATTTTGATTGAATGAATCGTGTCAACATTTTGTAAAGAATTTGCATAATAGTAAAAAAAAATACATAATAATTGAGTGTCCACAATGCTTCATTAAAGTTTTGGCAATCCTACTTCACACTCCATCTAATTTGTCTCAGTTTAGAATTATAATTTTATTGTTATATTAAATTTAGAGTTTATTCTAAATTTTGTATTCATTATGACACGTCTAATGGAACAACACCCTTTTCTACATGGAGATTTTTTATTTTTCCATATTGTATTGAAAAGGTGTTAATATTAGTAGATGATGCTCCAAACTTAAGATTGATCCCAAATTCTAACTCAAGTATAGATTCATTTTTCTTTGATAATCCATTTGACTGCCTCATCAAGAGTTAGTACATGAATCTCTAAACATGATTGGCTAGTCTCCTAGAAAAGGAAGTATTTTTTTGGATGATAGCATTTGAAGGAATAAAGTCTAAAGATTTTTGGATGGTAGCATTTGAAGGAATAAAGTTCAATAATTGATGCATTTTTTCTCTTTTTCGCTACAATCATCTCATTGTTATAACTAGGTGTATAATCTTAATGTAATGTTGAGACCCTTAGAAACATAAGGTCAAATATGCACTTAACAACCACTATACCTTAATAATCTTAATGTAATATCGAGACCCTTAAAATGGACCTCTCAATGCCCAATACAACCACTATACTTAATTGACTGTTGATGTAGGTTGCAATATACTTAGTTTTGAAGTGCATCTTTGAGTGATGTTGTGTGTTCTCTAAGTCCTCGATCATTATTTGAACTTGAGGAGTGACAAATGCTATTATTGTGTTGAGATTTAATTTATTTGACTAACTTGGTTCTTCTATTGTGATTGTTCTATGTTCTAAATGATGGTCATTTTAGATTATGTTTTACTCCATATCTAGAGAGAGATGTTATTGATGCAATTGATGATCATTGACCTTGTGATATGAAATGATGAGAATTGGTAATTATTTTATTGAGATGTCCATTATGGGGTGGACAGTTTGAATCTTGGTATAGGATGTGATATTCTTTATTATGCTTATGCACTTTACTTCGGTGATTATTATGATTTAATTATCTACGAGAAGTCATTTATGGTTTTTTCTTTTCCTTCTCTTGGTTTCTTTTGGCTGGAGCATTAGGGTAGGTTATTTAGGATCATAGAGGGGAAGTGGCTTGCAATAAGCGTAGGGGCCCTAAAGTGGCTGCCAAGATAACTCATTGTAAAGTTGAGTAATAAGTGATAACTTAATAAATTTATTAGGAGAGAAATATTAATAAGATAATTGTGTGCCTCACCCATGCCTTGATTGCTAGTATAGGCTAAGAATGGGAGTGGCAGAAGATGCTTGTCTGTCCAGAGAGACGTTGAGGTCTAGAATAGTTAGTTTTTCCTTTCTGTAAGAGAGGATTATTGATACTGCATATGGTCACTTAGGCATCGGGATCTAGAGAGAGATTACCAAGATAACTCAAGATTTGACGTATGTGATGACACTTCCATATATGTGTCCTAGGTTCCTACATTGCATTCTGTGCATCCGATTTGTGTCTTGATCATTTATTCTTGATAACCTTATAACTATTTATTACCATTTTATCCAATGTACCTTTACATTAGTCTTGTTGTTTGGATTTTTCCTTAAGTGAGGCTTGGTGTTTATCTCCTTATCATGGTGGGGTGGACCTCTAGGTTCCATGTGGTCAAGTGATAGTGATTATATTACCATTGAGATTTTAATATTCATGTTCATATGCTTGGATGGTCCTTGTTGTTGTTCTATCTTCTTGTTCTTCATTGGAGACTTTATTATTGTTCTCATGAGATGTAAATCTTGTATTATGTCATGTATTGATTTGAGAAATCCATTCAGGAGATATTATGTATTGTATTTGTGACTTGATTCATTATTGTGATCCATATGATATGCGTAGTGGAAGATGTATTATTATGTATGTCATGATGTATCAGTTGTATCTTATTGATTGTACCTTTGATTACAGTGATGTTATGATTTTATTTTTATTCCTTTAATAGAATGTATATGTTAGTTTACCTTACAGATTTTAATCTTTGCATTATGGTTGATCAAAGATCTAGGAATATTTCAATTTGGGTTTTAAAAAAGAACATAAGATATATTGTGTGATTGAGACTAGTTGATCTTAGTAGTTTAGATAATGTACTTAAAAGTAACTCTACATCATGGAACCCTTGGGATTGTTAACTGTGTTTATATATTTAAGTGTATATTTTATCTTATGTTGTTTTTGCTTCCACATTTGTAATGTTTAAACTTAAAAAAAATTATTGCATCAACATTGTGTCCATTTAGGTTAAATTCTCATTGGTTCTCAGATAGGGCTCTACAATATTGATATACGGGTTATCTCTTAAGAATTTATTGACCGTAGCAATGAGTAGGTTGACCTAAATCTCCCCAAAGGCTCACAAAAGGCCAAATCCAAGAGAAAGGGACCCCAGAAGGCATACAACAAAAGGAAAAATAGGGAATAAATGTGGTGTAACCACCAAAAAGGTGGATACCTTGGAAAACATAGCACCTATAGATTTAATGAAGAAGGTGGTTGAAAATATATGGTATTCACAAAGGTTAGCCTCTATCATTAACCAAGGAGTGGCATACAACCTCTAGGTAGAGCCAATGGCATCGGTGGCTCCTCCACACACTGCCCTTGGCATGGGTGCTTCTAGAATGCATAAATAGGTAATTTATACACCAAAAGGGGAAGGATCTTCCTCCCAAACTATAATTAGACTAGTTAATCTAGATGAGGATAGCGAGAAGACACCAACAGATGATGATGTCCCACTCATCTGCTCCTGAATGAAGATCTTCAAAGCATGGCCAATCTCCATGTCAATAGAGGAATTCTTGCCCAACCTCCCACAACAAGTCCAACTTGGTGAGGAGCCTATCCAAAGAAAGTTCATGAATATAAATGCCTCTCCTCCATGGAGGCCAAGGATATCAACATGGTGCTCACTCTAGAGGATCAAGATGCCCTCTTGTAAGCATCAACAAAAGAAAGAAAATAAAGGCGGGGGGAGGACAAACAAAAAAAAAAGAGGCATGCATCCATAATGAATAGGTAGTCCAAGATTATGAGACCCGAATCCATGTTAAATAGGAGGTAGAAGAGAAGTTCACCTAAAAGAAGAAAGGAGGTAGAAAAAGAAAGAGGCCCTCCAAAAATAGGGGGTAGCCAAGAAGAAAAAGAAAGAAGACGCCCGTTGAAAAATTGCAGAGGTGACAAAGAAGAGATTTCTAGAAGAACTCACCAAGAAAGAACTCCAAAAGATATAGGAGGAAAAAGAACTTACCAAGAAAGAAGACCTTCAAAAATAAACAAGAGGAAGAAGAATAGAAAAGAAAAGAGGAATAAGCATAAATTGAACTCGCAAGAACAAATATAGCCCCACCAGCTGACAGTCTCACGCTACCTCCACAGCATTCCCCTACACAAAAGGAATTACTAGAGAATATTGGGATTCCCCCTCCTGAGCACACAAGAAATCAGGGAGGAATGTTGTCCACCTCCAAGGATACCATAGAAAAAACACTTAACACCTTGGCTCTGCTAGAATGGTTAGTTTTTTAGTTCAAAATAAAGCAAAGGCCAAAGCATCAAAAGGTGTCACTCTCAAAACTCGTGGCCAAACTTACACCTCTGAAGAAGGAAAAGAAAGTGAGGTCCCTATTTACCACCAGCAGGAATGCCCAAGGCAAAATAGTGGCAAACGTTGTTATTGCACAACTGAAAAAAGATCAAGCAAAAGTCACCCCTAAAGCTTATAGGCCCACCCAGATTAATTTGGGAAAGTGGACTAAGTGGGGAAAGCTTGATAACACAGATGATGCTACCAACACTATGCAAGAGAGGCTTGAGAAATAATGCAAGGTAAAATAGGAATTGAAGGCCAAATTGGCCTAGTACAAGAAATTTTTCTGGGAACTAGCTACCTCATATCCTCACAAGATATTAGTGCATCCACCTCGGCATTCCTACCATGGGAAGAGATGAATTATTTAAATCCAATGAAGATAAAATCCCTCATCAAAAACCAATATATCTCCAAGAAAGTGGAGAAGGTACATAGCTTCCTCTCCAAGTCCATTGAAGGATATTTTGAAGCAACATGGATTAGGTTTGGCATTCGCAATGACATAAGTCCATGGAAATCCAAAATTTCCAAATATGAGAAGCAGATGAAAGGTTTGAAAAGGATATATAGATTAGATAAAGACGAGTTGATTACCTCTGACATCCTTTGAGACAAGGATGAATATTTTGCATATTTTAGCCTCTAGAAGATTGTGTTTAAAGTAGATGCCATGTAGCTCTCTCTTAAGGTAGTCATGAAGCACCCTCCATTGGCGCAAAATTAAGCCTTGTTGTTTGTGGTGTACATATTGAATGCAAATGGTTCCTACCTAGATAATGGTGAGGGGAGAATTATATAAGATTCTTTGTTGGCTAGTTTTGATGAGCAAATGAACAATTCAGTCCTTCCTTCAATTTTGGGAAACAAGTTGTGGATGATTGTTTAGAGTTAATTATTTCCACATGTGAAACTCAAAAGGCCTCCAAAAATATGAAGGAACACACAAAACAAGTGAAGGTAGCACTATGAGATGAAAATTTTTTGATACTGTGGGTGGAAATCATCGATGAGGAGTTTTGTGAGGCATGTATCTTGTGTTGGAAATTGCTAAGATATCATCCATATATGTGATGACATTGATGTTTTGTCATTGATGTCAACATATTTCTTTATTAATGATAGTGTTCCTAGTTTGTTCAGTGAAGAGTTTGGATCAGTATGGCTACTGTATTGTAGATCAGATGTTGTGAAGTTACATATGGTTGAAGGGATGTATGTAGTTTGCCTATGTCAACTTATAGAGGTTCGCATTGTGATTTGAGTAAGTTTCAGGTGATTTATTAGAGACTAGTTTTTCTGGTTATTTAGGATGTGACAATGTTGCAGTTTTTAGATCGGTGTGGATCAGTTATACAGTATTTTTGGTTTCTACCTTAGTAGTAAGTTTACGACATGGATGTGTGTCCTCATATCGAATGGTTCATGATTTGGATGCTAGCATGCTCTTTTTCTTGAGTGACAGAGGTTAATGTGTGGTGTTCTTGATGAACAATGTAGAGACGGTTATGAATTATGAGATAGAGTTGTTTATGTTGTTGATGTGGAATTTCACATTGCTTGTTGATGTTTCTAGATCATGTCCTATTCATGTTTTTAGATCACATTGGCTTATGTGATCAGATTCAATGATTTTTCTATGGTGTTTTAATATTTTATTATTCTTGGTCGACTTGGTGGTGTAGCATGTTACGAAGGATCGTGGCATGATTTGTGGATCTGGAGCGTGTCTTTGTTGACATGTCTTGGATTGTATTAATGTTTCTACTGTAATTGGTTAAGTATTTATAGTTGAGGTGTTAAATTTGATGCTGAATATTTTTATGCTTTCAAGGTTGATGAAATGTATTTAAAGATGTAATCAATTGTAATTGCAAAGTGTGAGAGTGGATGTATGTGTGTGTGTGTGTGTGTATTAGAGGATGTGTGAAGAGGTATGACTATAATCTACAATTGAGACAAATATTTTTGGTACTTCATCATAGTTGTATTGGCATATCAGAAATGCTATCAGTCATTTCATAAATCAATAGATTGTTGTCCACAATGGATTATATTCCATTTGGGGTTGTAGCCCTTGTATAACTAGGATTATTTCCCTTAGTTGTATTTTAGTAGTGAACTCTAGGTTGTAATCCTGAATGCATATACATTCCCCTTTGTATCTTTAAGAGGGTTATTGTGTTAATACATCATCTTGTGTGTTTGATCCCCACTGTGGTTTTCTCCTTTAACCGGGTTTCCATGTCAAAATTATATTGTTATGTGTCCTTATGCTTTATGGTTCAGTGCTTTAAAGTTAATCATTCAAATCTAAGTTTTAAGATTAAGTGTTGGATAAATTTTTGAGAATTGGACACAACTAAATCACCCCCCCCCCCCCCCCCTTTAGTTGTGTGTTTCCTTGTTTCTAACAATTTGTATTAGAGCTAAGTCCTCTTTTTTAAGCTTGACCTCTTGAGGAGATCCGGGATGTTAGAATTTAAGTAGGAGAGTCTAAGATTTGAAGGAACAAACTATGATGTATGGAAGGGTCAGATGATTACACATTTGAGATGCATCAGAGAAGATTATTGGGGAGTTACAAAGAAATATTGCAAGCCTCTGCAAATCTATCTACTACTACCCCTAATAAGAAGAAATAATTTGAGTTTAATTTGAGAGAAAAAGGATCCTTGTTGAGCGCCTTATCAGATGTTGAATATACAAATTTTATGGAGTTGGAAAATGCACATGAGATTGGATAAAATTGGAGACCTTACATGAAGGAGATTTCTTTGTGAAGCAAGCAAAGTTGCAGATCCTAAAAGCGAAGTATGAATCTGTGAAGATGAGTAAGGAAGAAAATATTCAATCCTATTTACAGAAGGTGATCAAGCTTGTTTGTGGAATCAAAAGTTCTGGCGGAAAGTTGGAAAAAGATGAAATTGTTTCTAAGATGTTGAGATCTTTGTCTCTTTCTTATGATAAAAAAAAGTTGCTACTATTGAAGAAATCAGGACCGTGACTATTGTGACAAGGGATACATTGGTTGGTAAGTTATCTTCTTTTAAAATGACTAAATTTGGAGATAGTATTCCTAAAACTGAATCTGCATTTTAAGCTACTATTTCTAAGGATAAGAAAATGTATGAATCAAGAGAAAGTTCTTCTAAGTATGGATCTAGATATGCTGAAGAATGGGAAGAAATTAAAGAGGAGCAAAGAAAGATGGAAGAGTTAGAAGCCCTAATTACAAAGAGAGTACCTAAGGGAGAAAGTAAGTATGAAGGAAAGCTACCTTTGAAATATTTTTCATGTAATAAGATTGGTCATTTTTCTTCTAGATGTCCTAAGAGAGTACCAAAGCATAAGCCTATAAAATTTCAACCTAAATATCATAAGAATTTCTATTTTTCTAGCAAATGTGTAACTGATGATGAATCTAAAAAGAGTAAAGATGAGAATCCTACTTTCTTGAATAAAGGAAAGGCCCTAGCTGCACATGTTGAGATAAAAGATGAATGGGTAATAGATAGTGGTTGTTCACATCACATGACTGGGGATAAGAACAAATTTGTGAAATTGGAAAATTGTGATGGTGGTTTTGTCAAATTTGGTGACAATACTCCTTGTATGATCAAAGGAAGAGGTTTGATTACACTTGACGGAAAGAATAACACTGATGATATCTTATATGTTGAGGATTTGAAACATAATCTTTTGAGTGTTGGACAGCTTGTTGATAAAAGTTGCATCTTACAATTCAAGGATAGAAATTTCATGATCATGGGAAGTTCTGGAAATGAGATTGCATCAGGTACCCAGACTAGAGGTAATGTATTTCATTTGAATAGAATAGAGAATAGATGCTTGATTGCTCAAATTGATGACAATTAGTTGTGGCACAAAAGGTTTTGTCATGTAGACTTTGATAATATTGTGAAGAGAAGCACTACACATATTGTAAGATATTTTCCTAGATTGTTGAAGCTTGTTGATGCAATGTGTAAGGAATTTCAGTTGGGTAAGATAACTAGATCTAGTTTTAAAAGTAAGACGTATTCTTCAAGTGTATTGTTAGATTTGGCGCATATAGGTTTATGTGGTCCCACAAGGACTAGGAATTATAATGGAGATAAATATTTCATATTGTTCATTGATAATTACTCAAGAATTATGTGGGTTACATTTTTGAAGGAGAAATTTGAAACATTTGATAAATTCAAGATCTTTAGAGCTATGGTTGAGACTGAGACAAGAATGAAGCTGAAATGTCTAAAACCAGACAGCGGTGGGGAATTTACTTCAAGAGGGTTTAATGGATATTGAAGAGCATGGAATAAAGAGACAAATGTCAACTATGTAAACCCCACAACATAATGGAATTGCAGAGTGAAGAAATAGATCTATCCTTGACACTGCAAAGACTATGATGATGGAAGGAAATGTACCATAGATCTATTAGAGAGAAGCGGTTAGCACTACATTTTATACATTGAATCAAATTCAGATAAAGAAAGATACTAGTAAGAAACCATATGAGATTTGGTATGGTCATGTCCCTATAGTGAAGTACTTTATAATTTTGGGAACAAAATGTTATATCAAGAGAGATGAAGACTTAGGTAAATTTGATCCTAGATGTGATGAGGGTATCTTTCTTGGTTATTCTACAAAGAGAAAAGCATAAAAGCATTATAAGAATAGGATGATAAATATGGTTGAAAGTGATAATGTGAAAGTGGATGAAAGTTATCATAAATAGGTCAGATCTTGCAGTTATAAATCATATGATAAAGAAGGGAATCAAATTGTGCAAGAACTAAATTAGAATATGAATTTGAATGGATTAGTAGAACAAGATGAGGAAGTTGAAAATGATGAAGAATTGGAATCATAAGAGTCTACTACAAAATAAAATCATAAGGCTCTAAGGTATGTAAGGATAAATCATTCAAAAATCAGAATATTGGTGATAGGAATCAAGGTGTTCTGACTAGAGGAAGACTTTCTAGAAATAGAGATAAAATTTGTTTGATTTATAAATTTGAACCTAAGGATATTGATGAAGCATGCAAAGACAAAATTTGGGTTAAGGAAATGGAAGAAGAGTTAGAAAAAATTGAAAAGGACAAAACATGGATTCTAGTTCCCATACCTTTGGATAAGAATGTGATCAAAACTAAATGGGTGTTTAGGAACAAACTAAATGAATATGGTGAAGTAGTATGGAATAAAGTTAGACTTGTTTGCAAAGGATATTCACAAATGGAAGGTATTGACTTTGATGAGACCTATACTCTTATTGCTAGAATTGAATTTGTTAGGATATTTCTTGCATATGCTATTATATCATACTAAAAAGTAAGCACCCTCATTAGGTGCTCATGTTTAGCCCTATTTTAACATCTATGGGTTCCCACATTAATTTCATGTCCTTCTAGTCCTTATGTGTCCTTTAAATCAACATTATTTGTTCAAAACTCAAGAATGGATCTAAATTCTATGCATGATTTCCCATTTTTCATGCAATCATATAATTCATCTTCCACCTAGGTCCTTTTATATGCATTTCATATTTTGATATTTGCCCCGATTTGTCGGCAAACTAAGGCTTTCAAGTCCCCCTTTTAGCACACAACCCTAGATCCTGGGCTAAATAAAATAAAATGTACCTAGACTAAGATGACTTAGGTCGGTCTTGTCCTAAGGCACTTATTTTTAGTGGGCTCTAGGCCCGATGCAAGGGTTATCATTTATGTCTTTAATCAAGTTCAGCCTCGCAAAATCTAGGCCCAAGAATGTGTATAAAAGGAGACTTGTCCCTCTCATTTTGACATCCATTACACACCTATAATTCATGATTACATCAATTAGCAATCCATTATTGTGTAAGCTATTTGTAATCACCCTAAAATGGGCTAGTCTAACCAAAATCCCTATTTGCCCTAATTCAAAACCAACCTCTTAATTATGCTAGTCTAATTACCTTATTACTTGTATGATTCATCAAAATCATCAAAATGAACTAATCAATCATCAAACATCATCAAATTGATTAAATCCCCTATTAATGAACTTTAGCCTAATTAATTAAATCAAATCTCAAAATCCCATGGCTAAGGATATTAATTAATTTGATTTAATTAATTGTCCTAATTTCCAACTCAACTCACAAAAGGGCAAATAAATTGATTTCATCCAATGAGATTCAATCAAAAAGATCACTCACATGGATCAAGTGAGAATCAATATCAACCATCGAATTCAAATTCAAACCTTTCCCTCCAAGAGGAAATCTATAAAATCAAGTTTAATCAAGTCATTTATCATCTAGATCATTTGCATAAAGAAATTTTACTAAATTGGGTTCTCATATATAACTCCTTATCATAACTATATGTTGCTAATTTGTATCTAGATCACTTCTTCATCTAGTTATTATATCAATTCTTCTAGTTCTTATCAATCCATTCTTCTAATTTGCACTCATTTAGATGCAATTTCATCTGAATCTTCCATTTCATAATTGCAAGTCATTGATATATGCACAATTCTGAGAGCAATACTAACATTTAGATGATACTCTCTATGACTAGGAAGAAATAAGCCACTTTTACTTACTTCTAGATGTTTAATTGGGTTATTTAATTATGAACTAATGAAGCTAATGGTTTATTGAGTGTGTAAATGCATATTTTCACAAGTACACAATTAAATACATACAATCTATTTATGCAAGTAATTCATTTTCCATTCAAGAGATTCAAGTGCAAGGAAGCCATCAAGTCTTTCAAGTCTTCTTCTTCTCTTTCTTCCTCAATCCAACATTGTGGCAAACTACAACATTCATCATTCAAGGGTTTGGTTCCATGATTGCTTATTGGAATTTTTGGAGTCCAATATATTGCATCAACACATGTGATCATCTCCAAAGTGGCATTGCGTCATTGAGGTATAAGGTGATTTTTGTTTCAAATCTAGATTACATTTCCTTATGCAACTTGAATTTTGTTTCAAAGTTAATTCCTATACAAGGGCTTGACCAAGGCGATCCCCTTTCCACAACCTTTTCCCCTTTTTTTTGTGCAGGAATAGGTTGTCGAAGTTTCAGATCCATAATTTTAGAGTTTCAGAACCAGTCTTAGATCCTTCACAAAATTTATCTGATTTGGACTCTCTAGGACAAAGCTGACTTTTTGGGACAAGGCCGACTTGAGTCGACATCGTCCTAGAAATATACAAATTTCATAGTCAGTAAATATAGGTATCATAGTTCTAGATCCAGAATGATTTATGTTCCTGACATCTTTGTGACGGTAAAACCCAGATCTAAAGTTCACTTGTTCCTTCCTAGCTTTCAAGGTGAGTTCTTTCTTTCCATTCTCCTCTATCATTTATTTTTATACATAAAATTTGATAATACATATTGTTATCAATCATCTCCTAAGTCATAGCATCAATTTCCTTGCATACATTTACATATCATAATCACACTTTATTCAATAAGGAATACCCAAATTCCCCTTTTACCTAGATCTTGCATTAGCACCCCTTCATCATTTTTGGGTTGTGCTAATCAACTTTGTTTAAGGGTGGGTTTGTATTCCAATGCACAATATGATTTGGTGAGTGATCTACATATTTCCCTTGCTCACCATTTTCTATTGTACATTTTGGTGAATCCAACTTATAACATTTCCATTATGATTTTGGTTCTAGATCCTCTTTCTATGCAATTACATATCCAGATCTATTTTGTATGCATTTACATCATATCACTACAATCTATGCATTTGGATATTCTGGTAGTTAGATTCCCTTTGTATACATCTAGATCTAATTTATATGCATTTTTGTTGCATCTTGCGTTTACATAGTTGTTGCCTTTCATTGATTTGTGTGTGCTTCTTTATTTCTTCTCATGTTGCAAAAGTTGTTTAATGCATTATCCTGAAACCATTCTATCAATTTTGAGATAAAACAACATCATCCTATTAACTTTCCTTTACATTATGCTAGCACTAAAAAGAGTCAATTTAATGCATGTGATGTTGCTTCGTCCCCTCTTCTATCACCTTATAAGGATATATTAGATCAAGAAGATGATTTTATCCTTTCTCTCCATGATCTTCCTCTTTGGGGAGGAGAGTTGAGGATTGATGTTAACTCTTCTCCTAATATAAGTCTTATTTATGAAGATACTTTGGTTAAGGATGATGATACTTCACCTTCTATTTATTTTAAGTCATCCCCCTTTACGGATCAAGCTTTAATGAATCATGACTATTCCTCTCCTATAGTGTGCTTTATTCATAGAGATATTCCCCCCCCCCCCCACCTTGATGATTCTCCTATTTGGGATGAACCCTTGGATAATGACATTGATTACTCTCTTCCTCATGAAACAACCTTCGTAAAAGAAGATGATATGATGGTTGACATTTCTTTTTCTTCCTCTAAAGATGATGCATTTATGTTTGATGTTTCTCCTTCTCCTAAGACATGCCCCTTTATGAGGATATTTTAGAGCAAGAGTAAGACATAATAAATACTCTCCTTGATATCACCTTACCTTCATTTGACACTCCTTCTAGAGATGAAGCATTAAAGAACATCCCTAATTCCTCTTCTAAGGACATCTTGGAAGAAGAGGATAATATCATTACTAATTTACTTAATGCTCTTCCTTCTAGTGATAAACACATGAATAATCAAGAACTTGATCAAGTCAATGTTACTAGTCATACTCAACCTATGGTAGTTAACAAGCCTATGATAATTGTCAAAGGATGCACTCAACCGAATTCATTTCAAACACCTAACAAACCTATGGTTACTGTTGAGGGTTATCCTCACCATTCTTCTCAAACTTTCACTACACCAGTGATTAGAGTTAAAGGATATAATCACCAAAGTTATTCTCAAACTCCAAATAAGCCATTATAACCATGAAAGGAAAATCTAGTAGTCCTTTGGACCTTTGGAGTTTATTAAAGATTATCATGCAGTGGCTCATACCTATTATACAAGAAACAGTCCTCACCCTACTAATCTGGTTGATCCAACTTCTCTTCCTCCTTCTCAACCTATGCTTCCTCCTCCACTTAGTCTTCCTCAAAATCTTGGAAAGGAGTATGACCTAATAGAACAACTTCGTAATACCCCTGCCAACATATCTCTTTGGGAGCTTCTTCAAACTTCTCCTACATATCATGAAGCATTGAAAAAATATTTAACTACTCTTCCAATTCAACCACCTAATCAAGACAACATCATTTCCTTTTTTCAATGCATGCATGCTCTTCCTACCCCACCTCCAAGTGTGTTTACACAAGATGATTTATCTTCTAAATAAGTCCAAGATCTATATGATGTCCTAATGGTATAAGTCCTTATCAATGGTAATCTCATTCATAGGACCTTGATAATGGGTTTGGACTTAATGTTTGTAGTATGGACATGTTGAAAGAGATCAAAGATGATGTTTCAACTAATAAACGTGATTACATTCCTATTTGTGGCTTCGACAATATTTCTAAGAAAACATTGGGCATTATCACATTACCTATTAAAGTAGGTCTGGTTATTCTAGACACTCCTATTCATGTGATGTCTGGACCTTTTAATTATAACCTTCTTTTAGGCGAACCTTGGTTACATGCTATGCATGTTGTTCCTTTCACTCTCCATAAAAAATTCAAGTTTATCTAAAACAATTTGATGTACACACTTATGGAAAATGACAAACCAAATAGTTGTTTCAATACTAAATCAAGCAATAAACTTGCGTCTATTGACAAAAAACAAGATCAAGAACCTAAGGATGATCCTCCTTCTACTAGTGTCCTTTCAAATGACAATTGGGGATCCTTAGATTTCAACCCAACTTAAATTGTTGAATACAAAGTATCAACATTGAACCTTAACCAATCTAAATCGACAAAGAATCCAACAACACAACTCCTCCTTTTGATGATCTTAGTAACAATTTTGTTGTTGCTTCCATTCCTAACGAGTCTTTAAAACCTAATGATGATGACATAGTAACCTATGAGGCTCCATTAAATCTTTCTAATATTGCTTCTTGTTATGGCCCTAGTTATAATTTATTGCCAAAACATGGATTCAAATTGAATGGATGTGGAAAGCATGAATAAGGAATTCAAGTGCCCTTAGGAAATGAGGGTCATTAACATTCTTATGGATTGGGATTTAATCCTTATAAGCAGCCACAAATGGTTACTATTAACACCATTGCGAATCACAATTCCAAACATGGTTTAGGATGTACGCAATAAAGCGTTGAGAATAGTGAGAAACCTATTGAAGAATTTGGTTTTGAGTCTATTTCTTTGTCCATATCCTCTCCTTTATCATCTAACACTTCTTCTACATCTACCTTTAATCAAGAAATGATTTTTCCTAACCTTCTTCGTGCAAAGGTGATTACTTGACCTAAACGAAAAAAAAAAGAGTAGTCAAAATCTTATGAATCTTCCTTTCTACATGTATCACCGATATCATGACCACTCTACTAATGAATGCCAAGCTTTACACTAAAAAATTAAACAACTCATTGGTAATGATGGTATTCACATATCATGTCACAATGAGTTATTTTACAATCCATATTTATTTGAATAACATCTAACTCCCTATTGTTATGTAACAATGTTAGCCTATTCCTTGGGGGCTCATTGTCGTGCATGGGGTGATCATAGTTTGTGAGTAGCATAATAGGTGCTCTTTATCTGTGTCTCCACACTTGGGGGGAAAGGGTATTATATCAATCTCTCTTATCATCCTCAAGGATCCATTTTTCCCTTGGATAAAAAATATTTGTCTATTATGTGATATCTAGTCTTACATAGAAATATTGGTTTGCATTAGCAATATGCATCCTTGATCATAACATTTTTCATTGATCGCCATTGGGTTTCCTTGGTAGAAAAATCCCTTATCTTGGAGATTAAATAGTGTGTCATCCTTCACAAGGATCTCTTTTACAGTTCTCGCATGGTATCTCTTTGCATTCATCCCTTCCATGACCTCATAGGAGTGACCTCTTTGGTTTGGACTGGGTTTTTCTTATGGATACTATCTTGGTGTTAAAACTACTTTATCCTTGTTCATCATTTCCGTAAGATGACAAAATAATACTTATTTTTTCATCTTAAGGGGGGGCATACATACCCTCCTTATTGCATATATTTTGGGCATGACAAAGAGAGTACACTAGCATAATACAATTTGCTAGGATCAGCTTACTCTCCTTTTTCACATTTTCAAGATTGGGTTGACTAGCATAGCATAGTTTGCTAGACCATTTTACTATCCTTTAAGCATGACAAGAAGAGTACACTAGCATAATACAATTTTCTAGAGCTAAGTTACTCCTTTTTTTTTATTTTCAGGATTGGTTGACTAGCTTAACACAATTTTCTAGACCATTTGACCTATCCTTATTGATAGATTGAACTAGCATAACATAGCTTGCTAGACCTTTCAATGCCATCTTTTTCAATGCTTCTTTGAGTGGTTCACAATAAGACAAACAATCTTACTGGGCTAGGTAATCACACACTCTCTCTACCTCTCATGGATCACCTAGTACAACATAATTTGCCTAGCTTATGTCATCCGGGATTATCTTGATCTCCCCTACATGGTTCAATGGCATAATACACTTTGCTATTGGATTGGATTATGGTGTCTTATCATATCCTTGATGTATGCTCTTAATTTTTTAGGTGATCATGTGTGCTTTTGCAATATCTTTCTGAGAGTGATGTTAGTGCTTGAGACATTTTTCTACTGAGGTTTCTTCAAAAGTTGACTTAGAATCTTAGTAAGCTCTAGGCATTTGTTGTTACTTTTTGTATCCTTGTATATGGATGTGTGAGTTATGATCCTTGGTTTGGGGGCTCATGTCCTTAAACTTAGTGATGTCTTATCTCTTTGCAGTTTGCCCATGATCTTCATATTTCTTGTTCTTTCTTCTACTTTATCATGAGCATGAGGTAGACTCATCCTCCCACTAAAGTGGAGGCTAAATGTACCATCCTAAAAAGTGAGCACCCTTATTAGGTGCTCATTTTTAGCCCCATTTTAGCATCTATGGGTTCCCACATTGATTTCATGTCCTTCTAGCCCTTATGCATCCTTCAAATCAACATTATTTGTTCAAAACTCGAGAATGGCTCTAAGTTCTATGCATGATTTCCCATTTTTGACCCAATCACATAATTCATCTTCTACCTAGGTCCGTTTACATGCATTTTACATTTTGGGATTTGCCCTAATTTGTTGGCAAACTATGGCTTTCAAGTCCCCCTTTTAGTACGCACCCCTAGGTCCCAGGCTAAATAAAGTAAAATGTGCCTGGACTAGGACAACTTAGGTCAGCCTTGTCCTAGGGAACTACTTTTACTGGGCTCCAGGCCCAATGTGGGGGTTTATATTTTAGGTCTTTAATTGGGGTCGGCCTCATGAAATCTAGGCCCCAAAATGTGTATAAAAGGAGACCTCTCCCTCTCATTTTAACATCCATACACACCTAAAATTTATGATTACATCCATTAACAATACATTATTGTACAATTTATCTTCATGCAAGTAATCCATTTTCCATTCAAGAGATTCAAGTGCAAGGAAGTCATCAAGCATTTCAAGTCTTCTTATTATTCTCTTTCTTCCTCAATCCAACATTGTGGCAAACTACAACATTCATCATTCAAGGGTTTGTTTCCATGATTTCTTATTAGGTTTTTGTGGAGTCCAAGTTATTGCATCAACACTTGTGATCATCTCCAAAGAGGTATTGCATCATTGAGGTATAAGGTGATTTGTGTTTAAGATCTAGATTACATTTTTTTATGCAACTTGAATTTCATTTCAAGGTTAATTCCTATAGAAGAGCTTGACCAAGGCAAGGCCCTTTCCACAACCTTTTCCCTTTTTTCTTGTGTGCAGGAACAGGTTGTCAGAGTTTCAGATCTAGAATTTTAGAGTTTTGGAACCAGTCTCAGATCCTTCATAGAATTTACCTGATTTGGACTCTCCAGGTTAAGGCCAAATTTTAGGGACAAAGCCAACTTGAGTCGCCATCATCTTGGGAATTTGTAAATTTCATAGTCAAAAAATACAAGTCTCATAGTTCCAGATCTAGAACGGTTTATGTTCCTTACTGCTTTGTGATAGTAAAACCCAGATCTGAAGTTCACTTGTTCCTTCCTAGCTTTCAAGGTGAGTTCTTTCTTTCCATTCTCCTCCAGCATTTACTTTTATGCATCATATATGATATTACATATTGTTAGCAGTCATCTCCTTAGTCATAACATCACTTTCCTTTCATAGATTTACATATCATAATCACACTTTATTCAATAAAGAATACCCAAATTTCCCTTTTACCTAGATCTTGCATTAGCACCCCTTCATCCTTTTTGGGTTGTGCTAATTAGATTTGTTTAAGGGTGGGTTTGTATTCTGATGCACAATATAATTTGATGAGTGATCTACATCTTTCCATTGCTCACCATTTTCTATTGTACAACTACTTACAAATATTTCAAGGTATATTAGATGGATGTTAAGTTTGCATTCTTGAGAATGTTCCACTTGTGGTAAAATATTCCTGAGGAATACTCTGATAAAGGCCACAACTTAGACCCAGTCTATGAGAAAGAGTAGGTGGACCAAAGCCCCATCTCCATGATCAACTAGGATGATGAAGGAAATATTAATATACAAGTTATCGTTGAAGGATTTATTAACCAGAGCAATGAGTAGTTTGACCTCCATCTCCCCAAAGGATTGCAAAAGGCTAAAACCAAGAGCAAGGGACTCCGGAAGGGGTACAACAGAAGGAAAGAAAAAGGGAATAAAGGTGGTGCAACCACCAAACAAGTGGATCCCTTGGAAAACATATCACTCATAGATTTAATGAAGAAGGTGGGTGAAAACATGCCGCATTCACAAAGTTTAGCCTCTGTTGCCAACCAAGGAGTGACATACAGCCTCTAGGTGGAACCAATGGCATTGGTGGCTCCTCCCCAAATGCCCCTTGGCATGGGTGCCTCCAGAATGCAAACGCAAGGAATTTATGCACCAAGAGGGGAGGGATCTTCCTCCCAGCCTACAATAAGACTCGTTAATCTAAATGAGGATAGTGAGAGTACACTGATGGATGATGATATCTCACTCGTCTGCTCCTGAATGAAGATCTTCAAAGCAAGGCCAATCTCCATGTCAATAGAGGTAGGCTTGCTCGACCTCCCACAAGTACCCTTCCCAGAGACCCAAGCTCCTCTAACGCAACAACAAGTCCAACTTGGTGAGGAGCCTTCTAGAGTAAGTGCATGAATATAAAGGTCTCACCTCCATGGAGGTTGAGGATATCAACATGGTGCTAACTCTAGACGATCAGGACGCCCTCCTGCAAGCATCGGCAAAAGAAAGAAAACAAAGGCGGGAGGAGGACAAATAGAAAGGAGGCATGCATTCATAATGAACAGGTGGTTCAGGAATATGAGACCCAACTCCATGTTGAACAAGAGGCACAAGAGAAGGTACACCTTGAAGAAGAAAGGATGTGGAAAAAGCAAGAGGCCTTCCATAAGTAGTAGGAGGTAGGCAAGAAGATGTCCACCGAAAAATTGTAGAGGTGGTAGAGAAGAGATTGCTAGAAGAACTTGCCAAGAAAGAATTCCGAAAGCAATAGGAGGAAGAAGAACTTACCAAGAAAGTAGAACTTCAAAAGCAACAGGAGGAAGAAGAACTAACCAAGAAAAAAGAACTTCAAAAGCAACAGGAGGAAGAAGAATGGAAAAGAAAAGAGGAACAAGATAAGGAACAAGCAGACAATCAAATTCATGGGAACAACTATAATCCCACCAGCTGACAATCGGACACCACCTCCACAGCATTCCCTTACACAACAAAAATCACTAGAGAATCCTAGGAATCCCCCTCCTGGGCACACAGGAAATTGGTGAGGAACGATGTCAGCCTCAAAGGATGCCACAGAAAAAACACTTAATGCCTCGGCTCCACCAAAATGGTTAGTTGTCAAGTTCGAAAGAAAGCAAAGGCAAGAGCATTATAAGGTGTCACTCTAGGATCTCATATCCAAACTTACACCTCTGAAGAAGGCAAATAAATTGAGGTCCCTATTCACCACTAGTAGGAACGCCCAAGGCAAGATAGTGGCAGAGGATTCCATTGCACCCCCGAACAAGAATCAAGCGCAAGTCACCCCTAGATACTATACGCCCACCCATATTAATTTGGGAAAGTGGACTAATTGGGGAGAGATTGATAACCCCGATGATGCTACCAATACAATGCAACAGAGGCTTGAGAAAGAAGGCAAGGTAAAGCGGGAATTGAAGGCCAACTTGGCCCAATACAAGGAGATTTTCTAGGAACAAGTCATGGATAATTGTTTAGAGTTAATTATTTCCACATATGAGGCTCAGAAGACCTCCATGAAGATGAAGAAACACATGAAACAAGCGAAGGTAGCGCTACAAGAGGCGAATTTCTAAATACAGTGGGTTGAAAGTATTGATGAGGAGTTTGTTGAAGCGTGTATCTTATGTTGCAGATTGTTGAGATATCATGCATATATGTGCTAACGTTGATGTTTTGTCATTGATGTCAACATATTTCTTTATTTCTGACAATTTTCCTAGTTTGTTCAGTGAAGAGTTTGGATCGATATGGCTACTGTATTGCAAATCAGATGTTGCGAAGTTACTGATGGTTGAAGGTATGTCTATAGTTGGCCTATGTTGGAGATTTGACAGCAAGTCAGTGCTGACTGTATGTTTGTCATTGATGACAACATATGGTAAGTAGCATGCATGGAAGACTTATGCAGTAAGCTTTTAGTATATACAACATGGACATGTTATCAGCATGATATCATGGACACGGAGGTTAATTGTTAGTACAGACAGTTATATAGCAGCTTGTGTCAGCAGTGTTCCTGACAGAGTTACAAACAGTGTTCTATGAGTGAATGTTCGTACAGTCATCATTGAGCCTTGTGCGTTTGGATATGTGATGGAGACATTCTAGTGATGTTACACTCATGGACGCAGAGTCTGATGATCAGTAGAAGTGAAGTTATGCAGTCGATATTCACCAGTTACAATTTTCTTTGTTTATTCAAAAGAGCTGACAAAGATTACGTTGGTACAGGTGTTGCGCCTATCATTACGGTATGTGCCCTTGGATTAGTGATTGGAGAAGAATTAATAATATTTGGTTAAGATCGCATGATGTAATTCATCTTGAGGAGAAAGTTTCAATTAATTTGATAGAGCCGATAGTGTGTAGCGTGCGTCTACACTTATTGATTTGGACAGGTCCCAGTTTGTGATACATGCTTAGTAGAGCCGACAGAATGTATGTTATGGTTTCTCTAATATGATTTCAAGGTGGTTCTAACAAGCCAACTTGATTATATCATTTAGAGGAAAGATATTTATAGGCAGTCATTTGTGATTGCTAAGGTATGGTTCAGAGTTGATTGTGACGAACAGAGCAGAGTGTGTGAAGTGTTAGGCCATCAGCAGAAGGTCTATGTGACCAAGTAAATAGTTTTTTCTATACATTGGAACTGATCCAAACAGCAGGTCAAAGCGCAGTTCACCAAGATCCAGATATAGTGTGTATCTGTTATTTAGAAGGTTGTAGCCTTCACTCCTTTGAGAAGTGTGCTCTCGGACAGTGTGTCCTCACCCCTAACAGGGTTAATTGTAAAAGACTCCTAACAGGGTCCAACCCTTGACCAAGTCACTGTACTAAATACATTGTAAAGACAACTCCTAACAGGGTTAAGGATCTTCTAACAAGGATCATAATACACTAGTATAGATTATTAGTGGGTGTCAATTTCCACCGGGGTTTTTACCTATTTGGGTTTCCCCGTAACCAAAATATTGGTGTTGTGTTCAAGTGTTCTTTCATTGTGTTTATGTTTTATAATTAAGTATACTTAATTGGATAAAGAATTGAAACTTGTAGATAACTGATTCACCCCCCCCCCCCCCCCCTAGTTATCTCTTGGGACTATTCCTAACAATTGGTATCAGAGCCAAGTGCCTCGGAGAGAAATTTTAACAGCTTGAGGTTGATCAGATGGCATTCTTTAGAAAAGACAGTCCTAAGTTTGATGGAGAGAATTATCTTGATTGGAAGAACAAGATGATGACACATTTGCAATGCATTTCTTTTGAAGTTTTTGAAGTGGCTATCAAAGAAGTTTAGATCCCCTCTCTAGCAGATCTTGAAAAAGATGATGCTACTAGCAAGCAGAAGGATTTGTTCCATCAGAATGCAATAGCAAAAGAAGCCCTTATCAGCACCCTATCTGATAGTGAGTTTTTAGAGATAAAGAAAGTAGACACATCCCATAAGATATGGAAGCACCTAGAAAACATGTTTTAAGGAGATAAACAAGCAAAGGATGCACGCAGAAAAACATGGAAGAAAAGATACAATGCATTAGAGATGCTACCTGAAGAAAACATTAGAGCTTACAACCAAAGGATTAATGAAGCGATTGCAGGAATCAAGAACAATGGTGGAGAGATCTCGGAAGAAGACATTATGGATAAGTTGATGACTACTCTCACAGTAGAGTATGAAAACAAGATCAACATCCTTGATGAGATCATGCAGCTTACATCAAATTTCAAAAGAGAGACCTTGATCAGCAAAATTTCAGCTTTTGATATTTCAAGATTGAAGACAGAACCTAAAAGTGAGACAGCCTTCAAAGCATCAGTCCATGGTAAGAAATTTGCAAACACTTTTGGTAATTTTGATGATGATGATGAAGAAGAGAAAGCACTAGATGATTTAATTGATATGATTGCTAAAAGACAAAAGAAAGGAAAAGGGAAATATGAAGGTCAATTGCCATTTAAATGCTTTTCATGTAATAAGATTGGTCACTTTGCATCTAAGTGTCCTACAAGAGCTTAAAAGTTCAAAAATGACTACAAGCCTAAGTATTCAAAGGAATGTTACTATGCTGGAGATGGAGTATCAGATGATGATTCAGCTGAAGATGAAATTGGATTCACTGCTATTATAGAGAAAATGAATAATAAAATGGATCATGAAGATGAGAAAAAGGAAGAAAAGTTAACATTGATTTCACAAGCAAACATAAGGATAGATTGGATCATAGATAGTGGTTGTTCACATCACATGACAGATGATAAAGACAGGTTTACTCATCTAGACAAATACAATGGTGGCATGGTTAGATTTGGAGATAATACTCCTAAACCTATCATTGGAAGAGGAGCTATCACATTGGATGGAAAGAACAACACTAATAATGTTCTCTATGTAGATGGGTTGAAACATAACCTTCTTAGTGTTGGGCAGTTACTTGAAAAAGGTTATCAGCTGGAGTTCAAAGACAAAAAATGTATCATTAACAACAAGGATGGTGTCATGATTGCATCAGGTTCAAAGACTAAAGGTAATGTTTTTCAACTTAATTCAAAGGCAAGTTGTTTTGTTGCTAAAGTTGATGACAGTTGGCTATGGTATAAAAGACTATGTCATATCAATTTTGATAACATAGTAAAGATAAGTAATGTGAAGGCAGTTAGAGACCTACCTAGCATAGCAAAGCCAGTTGATATTATCTACAAGGAATGTGTAATGGGAAAGCATGTGAGGAGTTCATTCAGGAGCAAGCATAATTCAGCAGAGAACAAGTTGGGTCTAATGCATACAGACCTATGTGGACCAACTCAAACAAGATCATACTATGGTGAAAGGTATTTCATTTTGTTTGTTGATGATTATACTAGAATGATGTGGGTTACGTTCTTGAAAGATAAGTCAGAAGCTTTTGAGAAGTTCAAAATATTCAAAGCTAAGGTTGAGAATGAATCTGGACTAAAGATAAAGTGTCTAAGATCGAATAGAGGAGGAGAATTCACCTCTGACAGATTCTATGAGTACTGCAAAGAACATGGCATAAAAAGACAGTTGAGTGCACCTAGAACCCCTCAGCAGAATGGGATTGTAGAAAGAAGGAATAGGATCATCCTTGATACGGCGCGCACCATCATGATTGAAGGAAAAGTTGCACACACCTATTGGAGAGATGTAGTCAATACAGCAGTCTATACCATCAACAGAATTCAATTGAGGCCTGGCGCAGACAAGACACCATATGAGATATAGTTTGGTAATGTTCCCACAGTAAAATACTTCAGAATCTTTGGAAGCAAGTGCTACATCAAGAGGGATGAAGCACTAGGCAAGTTTGATGCAAGAAGTGATGAAGGTATTTTCCTTGGTTACTCTACTAAAAGCAAACCTTATAGATGTTTTAATTTGAGATTGAAAAAGATCATTGAAAGTGCCCATGTTAAGATAGATGAAAAGTTTATGGTTCAAGAAAGATATCATGATTATTCACCTATGATTGAAGAAGAACCCAGACCTTCCACTAGTGAGACAGTTGTTGAAGAGATGTTTGACAACATTGATGTATTGGTCAATGACCCTGAAACAAGTGAAGAAGAAACTCAGAAGGCAAATGAGACAGTATCACCTAAAGTTCCAAAATTTACATCTAGATATCATTCTAAAGATGACATTATTGGAGATTAGAGCGCCAAAGTCACAACAAGATCAAAAGTAAAGAATTCAGCAAGCAATGAGGCGGTATGTTTACTATCTCAGATTGAACCTTTAAGTGTTGAAGACGCATGTAATGATTCAGATTGGCATGATGTTATGAAAGAAGAACTAGATCAGATTATCAAGAATGATACTTGGGAACTGGTCCCAAGACCTAGTGATAAGATGTAATTGGAACAATGTGGATATTCAGAAACAAGATGAATGAAGATGGTATAGTAATAAGGAATAAAGCAAGGTTAGTATGTAAGGGATATGCGCAAAGAGAAGGTATTGATTATTCAGACACATTTGCACCAGTAAGCAGATTAGAAGCCATTAAGTTGTTTCTAGCTTATGCAACATTCAAAAACTTCAAAGTTTATCAGATGGATGTTAAGTTGGCATTCTTGAATGGAGAGCTAAAAGAAGTATACATTGAGCATCCAGAAGGATTCACCCTATCAGATAAACCTGATATGGTATGTAGATTGAAGAAAGCCCTCTATGGACTTAAGCAAGCCCCTAGAGCATGGTATGAGAGACTTGATGGATATCTGACAAAAATTGGATTCAAGAAAGGAGCAGCAAATTGTAATCTATTCATAAGAGAAACATCTGAAGGTTTACTACTTGTAGCTATATTTGTTGATGGCATTATCTTTGGGGGTAATGAAAAACTTAGTGCAGAATTTGCTAAGGAGATGCAGAGTGAGTTTGAGGTGAGCATGATTGGACCTATCAAATACTTTTTGGGATTGAATGTACAGCAAACAGACAAAGGTATATTCATAAATCAGACCAAATATGTGAAAGAAATCCTAAAGAAAATCAAGATTGATGATTGCAAGCCAGTGGATACACCTATGATAACAGGATGCAAGCTTACAAAAGAAGATGATTCTCTAGCAATAGATACAACATTGTATAAGTCTATGATTGGTAAAATCATATATCTTACTCAAACTAGACCAGACATTTCCAATGCAGTATATATTGTTGGAAGATTTGCAGCAGAGCCTAAACAAAGTCACCTCATGGCAGTAAAAAGAATATTCAGATATTTGCAGGGCACTATAGATTATGGTCTATGGTATCCTAACTCAGAGAATGTTGAGCTTCATGTTTATATAGATGCTGATTGGGCAGGATGTGTTGATGATAGAAAGAGTACATCAGGTGGAGCAGTGTTTCTTGGTGACAAACATGTCACTTGGACAAGCAAGAAGCAAAATTGTATTTCTCAGTCAACAGCAGAAGCGGAGTATGTTGCAGCAGCCCTGAATTGTTCTACAATTGTTTGGATCAAGCAGATGATAAAGGACTTTGGTATTCATATTGATTATCCTATTGTTATTTATTGTGATAATACTAGCACTATCAACATGTCAAAGAATCCTATGATGCATGCAAAGACAAAACACATAGAGATCAAGTATCACTTCCTTAGAGAGAAAGTGGTAGAGAAAGAAGTCAAGTTGGACTATGTGAGTACTAAAGACTAGTTGGCAGACATATTCACAAAGCCTTTGCCAAAGGATACTTTTGAGTATCTCAAGGAGAAGCTGGGAGTAATTCTCTTCCCTGATTCTACTTAGAAGAAAGAAGAAAGAGCATCAGTCCTCAAGGACTGATGGATGGTTGACTACTCTACTTCAGGAGTAGTACCAGTGCTTAAAATGATTGGCGCCCTTTGCCATTGATGTCAAAGGGGGAGTAATATATAGTCATGAAAAAGAGAAGTAAAGGAGTAATATACTAAAGGGGAGTAGTATTCAGTCATGTAAGCAGTTCAGTTAAGAAAATGGAGAATATTGAAGAATATTGCAGCAGATGGAGGATTCATCCTTGGGGGAGTTTTTGATGAGGAAATGGAGAATGTTATAAAAGAAAAGTTCATTTGGGTTGGTGGTGTTTTTCATTCCATATGTTTCCATCAATGCCAAGGGGGAGATTGTTGGAGATTTGTCAGCAAGCCAATGTTGATTGTATGTTTGTCATTGATGACAACATATGGTAAGTAGCATGCATGGAAGACTTATGCAGTAAGCTTTTAGTATATACAACATGGACATGTTATCAGCATGAAATCATGGACGCAAAGGTTAATTGTTAGTACAAACAGTTATATAGCAACTTGTGTCAGCAGTGTTCCTGACAGAGTTACAGACAGTGTTCTGTGAGTGAATGTCCGTATAGTCATCATGGAGCCTTGCGCATTTGGATATGTGATGGAGATATGCTAGTGATGTTACATTCATGGACACAAAGTTTGATGATCAGTAGAAGTGAAGTTATGCAGTCGCTATTCACTAGTTACAGTTTCCTCTGTTTATTCAGAAGAGCCGACAGAGATTATGTTGGTACACATGTTGCGCCTATCATTACGATATGCACCCTTGGATTAGTGATTGGAGAAGAATTAATAATGTTCGGTTAAGAGTGCATGATGTAATTCATCTTGAGGAGAAAGTTTCAGTTAATTTGATAAAGCCGACAGTGTGTAGCATGCGTCTACACTTATTGATTTGGACAGGTCCCAATTTGTGATGCATGCTTAGTAGAGCCGACATAATTATTGGAGTATGTTATGGTTTCTCTAATATGATTTCAAGGTGGTTCTAATAGGCCAACTTGATTATATCATTTAGAGAAAAGATATTTATAGGCAGTCATTTGTGATTGCTAAGGTATGGTTCAGAGTTGATTGTGAAGAGCAGAGCAGAGTGTGCCAAGTGTTGAGCCATCAGCAAAAGGTCTATGTGACCAAGTAAAGAGTTTGTGCTATACATTGGAACTAATCCAGACAACAGGTCAAAGCGCAGTTCACCAAGATCTAGATATAGTGTGTATTTGTTATTCAGAAGGTTGTAGTCTTCACCCCTTTGAGCAATGTGCTCTCGGATAGTGCGTCCTCACCCCTAACAGGGTTAATTGTAAAAGACTCCTAACAAGGTCCGACCCTTGACCAAGTCACTGTACTAAATACATTGTAAAGACAACTCCTAACAAGGTTAAGGATCTTCTAACAAGGATCATAATACACTAGTACATATTATTAGTGGGTGTCAATTCCCACCGGGGTTTTTACCTATTTGGGTTTCCCCGTAACCAAAATATTGGTGTTGTGTTCAAGTGTTCTTTCATTGTGTTAATGCTTTATGATTAATTATACTTAATTGGATAAAGTATTGAAACTTATAGATAACAGATTTGTTGTACTTCATCAAAGTTGTATTGGCATATTAGAGATGCTATCAGTCAATTGATAAAGTAGTGGATTGTTGTCCACAGTGGATTGTAGTCCATTTGGGGTTGTAGCCCTTGTTGTATTCTTAGGGTTGTTGAACTCAATTGTATTTGAGTCATGAGCTCTAGGCTATAAGCCTAAATTCATGTGTTCCCCTTTGTACCTTTAACAGGGTTATTGTGCTAATACATCATATTGTGGGTTTGATCCCCACTGTGGTTTTCTCCCTTAACCGGATTTCACGTCAAAGTTTTGGTGTCATGTGTTCTTATGCTTTGTGGTTCAGTTCTTTAATGTTTATCATTTAGATTTAAGTTTTAAGGTTAAGTGTTGGATAAAGTTTTGAGATTTGGACACGGCTGATTCACCCCAACCCCCTCATTTGTGTGTGCTTCCTTGTTTCTAACATCTTGAACTTCGAAAAAATAGAGCAACTACTCTGAGGTGATTGACCCCCGTATTCTTGAAACATCTTATTCTTCATTCTTCAAGTCTGAAGGGACTCTGGAACCCCGATTCACTCTGAATTTTGGCAATCTTTTAGATTCCATGTTCAGGTGAACCTACCACAACAAACACCCTATCGCCCACATTTAAAACATTCCAAGACATAGGTGTAGCTCTGCAATACATGGTACAATATTGTTGTTAGAGGAAGTGAAAGGTGATAGGGACCTCATGTGGGTTCCATCTACCCCGCCTCTAGGGTGTTGTTTGGGCACTAATAACAATGTACAAGTACCAAACAAGAGTGACACACTGTCGATACAACATTGAAGGCATGAATATACAATCTAGAAAGAGCAAACAATGCAAAAGAAGACTTGTGTGCCAACATTCTCCTCATGATTTAGACCTCCCAATTTCTTCTCTCTCTCTATCTTATTCACTTTCTTCTTTCTTGGGACATGTAATGTAAAGGGTTTAGTTTCCTATAAATGTAACATTTAGAGCCATAGTTAGGGTCCACAAAATTGATGATTTTCAGGGGTCATAAGCTATCGTAAACATAGTTTTAGTTTTCTAACTATGTTCCTTAGTAATAGTGTGTATCTCTTCGCTCCCTTGGATTTACGTATTCTGAACCAGAGATTATTGGAAAAGTTACTAATGATCAATATAAGAACAATGAATCATTCTACTATTGTGAACAAACTCGTTTATCATCATTTATATCACTTTCATTTCACATTGTCCTTTACCCAAGAATGTCTAAGTTCTTTGTGTTGAAAATAACTATTGGATGTAACATGAGATGAATCTTGTTTCCTTGATATATAGTGGTTGATGATCGTATAAGTTTATGGAATGTATTATTGTTCTTGGGTCTTGTCGATGATTTGATATGATGACATGACAATGGTGTAATTATGGTTGTTTTCTAACCCTATCCTATCTTTTGTTGTTTAATTTAAAATGTTTTAAAAGCTCTCTGGAGAATCCTAAGAATTCGAACCTTCCCAAACCAGCACAACTCTTGAAAAAACAAACACATGTCCAACTCAGCTATCTGACACCATCGTGACCCGACATCCAGGTGCTTGGGAGGATAGGAACCCTATCTCATTCCCCTCTTTTAGAAAGATTTGATTGATAACACCAGCCTCACCTCCTTGTAGGCCTATGCACAAAAGCCTCGTCAACAAGCCCCTCGTTGTGGCCCCACTAGTAAAAGCTCCAGTCAAAAGTGGTTATTGATAATAAAAAAATAACAGTGTTGAAGTTTTTTTTAAATCAACAAAGCAAGAAAAAGGATCTTTATTATGATGTGGTCATTGACTCTTACATTTTAAGCCAAGTCTCTTAATACCTTGTCATATAGGGAATAGTTAATATCTTATTATGAACACGAGCATTTTCTTGGTGCTTTGCTTTATATGTCATAATATTGAGTTAGATACATGAAATTTTTTGGCAAGTTTTAAAAAGGTCCATATTTTTATGTATATATCCTATTAACATTAAATTAATTAAAAGAAAACAATACAATATTCACACACAAAAGGAGAGTGGTAGAAAGACACACCCACAAGTCTTACCATAAGGTCCTATCCCTGAGAAACAAAAGAACAAAAATCAAGTCAAGGCTAATGGAAACTAAGCAAAATAATAGTTATCATTTGGTTTCCCTCAAATATCCCTGAGGGCAAAGTCGTCAATGAAGCCCCCAATCAGGAAGAACATTATCTTCATCATTGTCCTCTAGGGGTAGTTAAGTGGGAACCAACAAGATGGCAAGTAGCACAAATGAAAATTATCTTTATCTTTCTCTTTCAAATTTGGCCAAGAGAGGAAATATTTGGTGCTTGACTGGATGAGATCCATCAAAAATCTAATCCCTCTTTTATAAAATTGCAAAGCTCTAGTACAAGGTGAGAGAGACATCAACCTCGTTTAAATGCTAAATAATTCGGACCACCAAATGGAGCTTGATTAATGGATAGACTATTGTAAATATCATCTCCAACCCAATGCAACCATGGTTTAAGAGGTCCAAGCTTTCCAAATACTTTTGATGACAATAGTTCCTTGGATTTGAACCAACTCTTTCATGGTATGAGAGTGTCAATGCCCAAACCCTTCCAAGCCAGATGACCATGAGGGAAGCCAAAGAAAATGCAATGACAAACAAGAATTTTCCAAGCCTGGTTACTCATGAGAAGCCTAATTATCCATCTAGCACATATAAGGCCATACCTTGTTGACAAATACGAATTAATCCCATACTACCAAATTCCCACAACAAACAACAAAATTTCCAAGCCACGCGATAGAAACAATGATGGCCTTCACTGGAGGCCCAAAGAAAACCTCTAAATAGATTTTCAACCTTCAAATGAGGCCTTAATAGGAACCCATCATGAGTAGTAAACATGTGTGGTAACTTAAAATTTTGAACATATTTGAAACTTCCCAACCAAAGAGAGGTTTAGTGGTTCAATATTGAAGTTTCTTCTCAATTCTTGCCATAGCTCAAAGACACTATCTTGGAAAGCAAAAGGTATACCATAATCCTAAGAAATTCTCAATGCTCAATCTATTTCCATTGGAATGAGGCCAACTAGGCAAGATTGGGTAAGAAAGACTATCAGTAACAAAGGGTTTTATGCCATTGGATGTTGGAGTTAGACACTTCACAAAAAATGTCAACTCTTGAGAGCCTAATTAATGTTATCTTCTTCACAACGATGACAAATGTCTAGATGCTTTATTTCCTAATATGTTGTAACTTTTAGTAAGGCAAATGTCTAGATGCTTTACTTCTTAATATATCAAAAATTTATTTATGAATACCATACAAGTCCCCATACAATATTTTTTAATGTAAAAAAGCTCAATGCACCCAAGATAACATCACTTTCAAGAGGTCCCTCCAATACATAGGCTTCAACCCCACCCTATGATACAAGTCAAGAAAAAAGAGGAGAATACCCATATTGATAACTTAGGGAGGCCCAAACCATACTAGACATCGCCTACCTTATTAACTAGAGAAGCCCCTATCCATTTCTTCGAAGGATGGAGGAAAAGCCCAAAGATGTAGGTTTCAATAATATGAAAAAAAGACAACTTTTGGCTTCTTTAATAAAATTCTCAATGCATTCTTTCTCAACATGACAAAAACTCTGGTAGTACTAGTGTTGGATTGTCTGCTGGGGCTACTGGGTCTACTGGCCTCCTTCCAACCAGTTCTGCTTCGGAAATTCCTTTTGGTGCTGGGAAGTCTAGTACTGGCTGTGAGGCCGTTGTAGGTTCTATCCAAACTTCTCATACTGGTTCTATTGTGGTTGGATCTTCTCATGCCTCTGACTGGCAGGAAAAAGCTTCTTTGGTGGAGGAGGGATGGACTATTGTAATAAGTAAACATAATAAAAAATCCCCTCTACATTTTGATATGACTCTCCGTTCCTAGAAGAAGAGAGGCAAAGGAAATCTTAAGTTGGGTGTTGTTGTAAAACGTTGGCTTTACATGTTTGGCTTTAGCAGCGTGAGCATTTTTGTTTATCTTTTGTGTGGTTGTTGTTGTTTTGCTGGATTTGTGTTGCTAGTAGTTCTATTGGTATTATGTGCTGGGAGGGCGTTGTAAGGTTTTTTATTTTTCCCCCAATTGTTTCATTTAGATCTAAGTTAATTCGTCCTATCTTTCTTAGAGTTACAATTCCCTTCAAAAACTGTATGTATATGGTTTCGAGCCCATTCAAAACCTGCTTTTACCTTAATCAAAAACATGACAAAAACTTGATGCCAATTAAAAAGAAGAAACAGAAGTTAGTCAACAGTTAGAAATAAGAATAACTTTCTTCTTAATTTAAGTCAATACTTTTTAATATGTCAAAAGACTTGGATGCTTTATTTTATATGGCAAAAGTTGATGCCACACTAAATAAGGGCTGTGTTAAGTAGGAGCCAAGTTTTGTCTGCTGCTTTTGCATTGATAGGTATGTTGTTTTTAGCCTATTTACCAATGTTAACTGATTTGGGATTTTGATTTTCAAGGAAGTTTCTTGAGTGAACTCCTAGTACAACCACTAAGGGAAAGCTGGCTGTTGCAACCTGTTATTTTAGTGCAATAAAATTTAACTTATTTAAGTGTTAGTAAGAGAACATACAAAGGCATGAGAGCCATTGTTTATCTAGCTTATTTAATATTAGTGAGAGAAAATAAAAGGCATGAGAGGTATTGTTCATCTCTTCATTGCAAAACGAAGGACAAGGCAAACCAGTACGTTTGGCTGCAACAATTCAATAAACATAATTCACAGGAAATATCAACGGAAAAAAGCACAAGTGTGCCAACACAAGCAGAAGCTTTCATGCTTCTTACAGAAAAATTCCAATGGAGATGCATATTATATCATTAAGATAGAAAAGTTAAAAAGCGGCAAAAAATCAGCCATCAGCTACTCAGGACATTAATACTTATAGGCTCCATACTATATAGATTTTAAGTAAACCAGAAAGATACATTTGATTTAAGACATAAGAACCTAAGGTAAATATTCACTAATTTGCTAAAAGTACTTTACAAAAAACATTTTTTCTTCTGCCAAATGTCATTGCGATCACTAGAACATTATTACCTGCAGGTGAAATATAAAAAGCACACTAAGGATATTATCTGCCATATTAAAGGGGATGCATTGAGCTTTGAATCCCCTATTTGAGACTGAACCAATGCATGTTGATTTCAGAGTAGCATGACTCTTATCTCAGGGAAGATTAGCTAAAACCTAAGGTAAATATTCACTAATTTGCTAAAAGTACTTTACAAAAAACATTTTTTCTTCTGCCAAATGTCATTGCGATCACTAGAACATTATTACCTGCAGGCGAAATATTAAAAGCACACTAAGGATATTATCTGCAATATTAAAGGGGATGCATTGAGCTTTGAATACCCTATTTGAGACTGAACCAGTGCATGTTGATTTCAGAGTAGCATGACTCTTATCTCAGGGAAGATTAGCAAACAAAACAGCCAAGAGTGAATTTCACCACGACCAAATTGAAAAAACATGTACAAATTTAAGTAATAAGCAATAACTTCGACAAAAACTAAGCACAAATCAGGATATAGAAAATGTATTGTTTAGAGATCGATGCGGACAGAAACTGCTCTACTATAAACTCAAAAAGATCAAAATTGTCTTCGGCCATATCACTTTTAAGAATTACATGATATACCACATCGATGATTAAGTTAATCTTGGGTTAAAATATGCTATTCTCAACCTGATAATGAGTTCCTAAAGGATAAACTTTTAAAATCTCAACGATAAGTCAGTTGATAAAGGCATCAAGCCGCTATCTGGGAGGAAACCCTCACAGAAAACGCTAGACAGCACTATATGGGAGCAAAAAAGATGATAAAGAAGACGGAAGCAACTCAGCATTCACTTGAAAATCTTAGAATCAACAAAATGTTATTTTCTATGGCTGCTGTTGGTTTGGTAATTGTTGCTGATTTTGCTGATAATTCAGAGGCCTCCGAAACAACATAATGTGGGGTTCAGGACGATGAATGGCATAGTGTACCCATCCACGAGACTGTTGAACTCCAATAGCTCTCCACTCATTCTAAACAAAAATAAATGAAAGCATTAACAAGCATACTTGAACATGATGCATTGTGTTAGAAAGAACAGTAGAGCAACATCTTGTTATGGGACTTAAAAAAACCTGCTGGTATGATTACCTCTGCAAGTAGCCGATTCTTTGGAAGCAACTTTGCAATCTCTGGAGGAAGAATCACATGTCTAGAGACAGACAATATAAAGGCATAAGGCAAAGGTTATATCTAGATAAAGTCCATCCAGATGAAGCAAGATTTTAATTGTAGCAAAACAGAAAATGAAGCATGCCAATATAGACACAGTCGCATAGAGAAATTCCTTTGATATAACATTTACAATATGAATATATACATATGTGTGTGCACTTGAATGTGTGTGAATAAGCCTAACTGATAGCGCATCCATTCATATGAGAGTAAGCAAATCCCAAATGTCAGTGAAGTGTGTTCAAGGTAAGTGCATGTATGTGCATACGAACAAAGAAAAGGAGCACAAACAAGGCAGTGCGTCACTGTTCAGTAATAAATCATTACCAAACAACATTCAGTTTTTAGGTCTCATTAAGATTATGCAAATTTTAAAGAAGAGGGAATATGTGTGTGCGCGCACGCGCACGTGTGTGCACACTTGTGAACTGTTGTGAACCTATACATACATAAGAAGAGTTCATCTAGGTCAAATTATATCTTGGTGACAGCAAGCTACGTTATATGTGCATTATAGATGTAAAAGGAAAAGAAAGACCCAGATACTTTTTCCTTTCCCTTCAAACATACACAGAATAGAACGAAACATAACTTGCAGTTTGTCTAAAATAGAGCTCTAGGCTGTGCAAATTCAGCCAAGCCTGAAAAAACGTTTAGCATAAACAAAAACAAAGAGAGATGAAAATAAAAACCTATAGTTAAAGAGTACAAGGTCTGGATAAAAACCTGTACTCGAAAGTATCGTCAAAGTATTTCTCAGAATACCGAATATCAGGCATGTTGATGAAGTGGAGACCTGCCAAAATTTGAGCCAACAAAAGGACTTAGATCCTAAACATCAAAATCCATCTTTCAGAACAAAGCAATATGTGGAGTGATCGATAACGACATTTGCATAATCACGACAAAATATCTATATGAATTTAACTTGATTTCTCAAAATTCCAATCATACTGATTGCAATGAAATTGAATACCTGAACAAAAGAGTGATAGATCTTCAAATCCCCCTATTGCAGTTATGCTACTTTGAAGAAACATAAAACATGTCACAATCCAAATAGAAAAATAAAACCCGAAAAATCTTCTTTTGTAAAGTCCAGTCGGGAACACCAATGATTTGTGCTTGAAGTGGAATCGAAATGCATTATATTTTTGGTGAAATTGAAAAACAAAAGCAAATTAAGACCCTTAGAGGTGTACTGACTAAAAAGGGTCAAGTAGCAATAAGGAGAGAAACCTTAAAGGGAACTGGAAACCACCACTCTATAGCAGTTTTCTAATATGGCTGCTGAAGGCAACCCAGGAGCTGTTGGAGGTGGAGCGATTTTTTATGGTTAGTGGACCAGGTCTATGAGTCTGAATAATGATTCGCAGATTGTGAAATTTGAAGCAACTCCAAGATTGTCAATAATGTCAGCAATATATTAAGTTGTCAACCCTAAAAATTCAATTTAGTTCCCCATGGCATCATTGCTGGAAGATAAATGTTTCCACACAGCACAGTGCCATTGTCTAGTTACTTTCCACAAGCTGTTGGAGGTGGAGTAGTCTATAAACACTGGGTTTATAACCCTGTTGAGCACCAACAAACAGATTCTTATTGTCAACTCTCTTTTCAAGCCTTCTAAACACCATCTACCATTGAAGAAAACGTGGAAAATACAGCTAAACATGCTCAAGAACATCGACATAGCATGAAAACATCACAACAGGCAATCAAACACACTGCAAGCAAAGTAAGACATTGTTGACAGATGCGGAAACCCTTAAGTGGTGAATAACTCCAGGAAGAGTGTGCTACAGCATCTCACTCATAACAGGCATCAAGTACAGAGATCATATCACCTTATGGCTGACTGGTGACGATACAATGGCTGCAAATTGAACCTTCATACCTGCTCTGTCTTCTGGAACCATGAAAACTTGTCTCCACACATTAGATCTTGCAAAACAAGCATAGAGAAAGTTACAACAAAGAGCCAACCCCTCAAACATGATGTTTACCGCGGATATGTGGTGACCTCTCTCTATACATACATATGTATAATATATAATATACACTTACATACATAAATAAATGCATATATGTCATACATACATATGTATGACATATATATGATATATGTATATAGGTTTATACATTTATATACATTTATATGTGTGCATATATATATGTATGTATGTGCATATACCAATATATATAGTATGTATATACATACATATATAGATACATGTACACATACACATTACATATATTTACATGTATGTATGCATGTATGTGTATATATACACATGTGCATATTTATATATGCAACTTAATCCCATGACTGCTAGATGGGGATGTCAAAGCTAAGTTTCAAGTTTCAACCATATAACTTTTCTTCTGATGATATGGCTTAAACTATATGGCAGTCTTACATAAATCTACCTTAATCTCATTATGGAGGATAGGCAGTTAAATTGGAAGTTGCTTTATCGTCATTTTATAATATACTGTTTTGGCTGAGTTGGCAAAAAGTTAATGGAAACTATTAATTTTTACTCAGCCCTCACATAGACCATAGTAACCTTCCATGCCTGAATTAATTTTGCATTTATGGTTTTGGTCTTGCTGCCCTGGGCAGGCTAGATTCTAAATTCTGGGGCTTTGGAAGAGTTCATTCTTCATTCTTAGTTTTTGCTTTGAGTTGGCGTTCTGCACATGGAAGAATACATGCCAGGGTTTTCACTTTCTATTGAGCTCAACTATCTGAGGATTAAAACACCTTCTACCAGTAGAACCTAGTGCATTTATGGCATTGTCTCCATTACTTGGAACAGTTCTGTTTCAAGGAAATCATTCTTCATTAAGGAATTTTTCTAGGTGTGGAATAAAGTTAAAAGTAGGAGATTTATTGAGTGCTGGAAGAAGTCTGGTATGGTCTTCTTTCATTCAGTTATTCTCTTTTGATTTGTTGGCATTATTGTTTTTGTCTGGTTCACAATTCTGCACAGGTATTCCAGTCCCCGGGAACAGATTTATGACATGGTCTGACCCCGTGTTGTTTGAGATTTTTGTGTTGCATGGAAGAGAGTTGCATCTGTAAGAGATGTTGGTTACAGTTAGATTGGTTGGAAGTTTAAAATTTACAAAAGTTTTGTGACCCACCAGGGTTTGGTTACAGTTAGATCGGTTGGAAGTTTAAAATTTAAAATAGTTTTGTGACCCACCAGTGTTGATATCATTCCTTGTGAGTTTTGTTATAATTGTTTGTGATCTAAGTTGTCAATTCGGGTGCAGATACGGATGCGGGTGCGAGAATCGTGTGCGCATATGCGCGAAATTTTTTTGAGGGGGTTTTGGATGCGTTTATATATATATGTGCAAAGAAATGCAAGAAATATACAAAATTAAAACATTTGATAGTATGATACTTCATCATTGATCAAGATAAATATTAAATGTCAATTGATAGTTCACAAATATACAAATAAGATTAGGGCCATTAGGGTTTAGAGACAAAAATAATAATAAAAAAAGGCAAATGACACATGTTTTAAGTGTTTTTTCCCTGGTTTTAACATCAGATTTGACATTTTTCTGCTTGCTGGGCTATGGATGCTCTTTGGAGCCTCGGGGATGCTTCCAGATGCATCCAGGAAGCGCATCCACAGGGCATTCACTGCCCTTGGATGCGCTTCCTGGACGCATCCAGAGAGCATCCGGATCTGCATCCACCTCCATGCACATCCGCCTCTGCATCCAGCCTTCCAGGGAGTGCATCGGCTACTAAGTTTGTGATCATAGAAAGCAATTATTCTATAAATATGAGTATGGTTGTTTATTTTTTAAGCTGAGGTTTTCTATGTTCTGTTAGTTTATTAATATCTTGAAATCCTAACCCATAAGATATACTGATGTCAGTGATTTCTGAGAAGCTTATTTGCCTGTAGGTAGAGCATATATGAAGAATATGTGTATATACTATAAATATGAATTACATATGTATATTTAACAGCATTAGAAATATATATTTATCTTTATTTATAAGCCTCACCAATAATATATGGAAGTGTATGATTCATACACAAATGAATGTGGAATGTGAGTTGTGATCTTGATTTAAATCTGGTTTTGGGTACAGTCCCACCTATGTAGTGTTTTAGGTGGTATGCCGATTATGTGATGGGTTGTGATGTTGCTATCAGGATTCAACTGTGTAGCTTTTTGAGTCAAACTTATGTGATGGGTGTTTGAACTACCCTCCCAATGTTGGTTCTGCTATACACCCCAAATCAAACTTGGGATGGGGGTTTGGGCGGTGTTGCTTTGGTCTATGGTTGGGGTTCTCTAATGCAATCATCTACTCACTTGAATCAATTGAGAATTCCTCTCTATTTGTGTTGGGAAAAAGATCTCAATTTAGGATTCTTGACCGGGGGAACATTCATTTGTCCTAAAAAAAAATTTAATGGAAATATATTGTAAAACAAGACTGTAACTGTAATTTTTCATTTTTAGAATTGAAGATTGAATGAATCAGAAAATATGATATTTTTCGAGGAAATGAAAGAGACTTGATTTAATCAGACAAGTGATAGAATTTGTAAAATAATAGAAGCTCTCACTTATGCTTCAAGGAAGAAATTTACTGAAATCATTCATCAGAAAGCATTGGAAGAAGAAATATAACGTGTTCAAGTTTGCATTGACGTAGTTGCTAGAATTGCCATTGTTGGATAGAAATTGATATTTGACTGGTCATGGCTGTTATTGATTGTTTAGTATATTTAAAATCTTATCAAAGTAGAATGTTATTCTTGATCTTGAGATTACTCATGGAGTTACTGGTTTGATTATAAGAATCTGGGTCCTCTTTAATGCATTCAATGAAATCTTCAAAGGTTAAAAGAAACCCTTCTTAACAAGGTAAAAGCTGTATTGAAATTGTATGATCTCATTCTAAACCTGTAAATCAATTATAAGTTGATAATTACTGAAATTGTTTATAACATTTAGTCACTATGCAGGAAATATTAGTTGTTGCAAAAGAGATTTATTTGTCATGCAATGCTTATAAATTTATAATTCAGTGGGAAAAGATTAATAATCACTGTACAAGTATCTTCTTTGTTGAGCAAGGAGATCCCTTTGGTTGCACAATAGTCTTTGATATGTACATATGGTAAAATCAAACCTCTCCTAAACCAAGTCAAATAGTTCAAACGTTATGATTGATGTTAGCTTAATATAGGAAAATATGCAACTAGTCAGTAGACCAACATACACCTGTCCATCAATTGGGTGTGACTCTATGAGTTTCTTTGCATGGGTTCTACTATTATTGGTCAAGATATCTCAAGATCTTAAAGCTTGCTTTAAATGTTTGACAGATTGAGAAAATTAAAGGATTTATGAACTAATTGCAAAGACTATATTATATCCAGTTAATGGAAATTCATGTGACGGATATCAATGTTTAGTTGTTACTTTCATACTTTAGGAGCAAGCATGCAATAAAATGAATTAAAGTAATGAAAGAGACAGGTTTGGTTTTTGCCAGTTCTTGCAGGATATAGACTCCTACAATCCCTCATTCAACACCAAATACAAGAAAACTTAGAAAAGTGTGCGAATTACGACATTGCGGCTTTTCAACTTCAAAAACCTTCAAGTATTGCTCTATGGATGTATCAACAAATTTGCCACTTTTGACAATGGGAATTCACTACTTACAATGAATTAACAAGGCCGAACAATCACTCAACATAGTATCTTACACATTTGCCACAACGTTTGACACATTCACCACAATGTTTAGTGAGTTAGCCTCCAACACAAAGATACAGACTCACCAAACTTGGTTTTCCACTTTTATTTGGCATCTACAACTTGATTGAAGCTTGACAGAGATGTTCAAAACCACCTTTGCTTCACTCCAAACCACTTCACATCTACCATTCAGCTGATTTCAACCTGTGTGACCTAGTTGACTATGAAATTGGTTTTCATGCTCCTTGACAGTTGATAACTTGTGCCCCTAGTGACAATGTCTCAAATGAAATGATTTTAATGACGTCCACGAGGCCAAACAACCTAAGGGACCACCAGATCACAGTTGTCAACTAGCTCCAAATTCTTCTCTAAGTCGGACCTCCTGTTGTAAAGCTTGACAATCAAACTGGCGATATGGTTGATCTTATCCTCCTCGAATAAGCTGTGCATGCTACATGCTCCCGAACCGATTCCGTACTGAGCCCGAATGTCATCATAAGCGATGCACTCCATGATAAAATGCCATTCAGTCTCAATCTCACCCGAAACGCAGAACTTGCAAATCCTTTCTTCCCATTCCTCTTTGGGCCTTTTCCATCTACATGTCTCGCATCTGAGGTGATGAGAGCCCGTCCTCAACTGAGCCACTAATAGTCTAACTTTACCTTTAATAGCTGCTCCCAGATAAACCTTATCGCCATGTTCCCCGATTGGGTTGAACACTTTGATGTAATGAGTCTTTTTCCTGCCCATGTTATTAGTCCACATGGCAGTCCAGAATTTTTCTATGACAAACTTTTTTATTTCCGCATTGGTGTTGGGGCATTGTTGTAACTTGATATTCCATTTACTCAACCACTTTATATTATGTTTCATCCATGTTTTCTTTCTGCGGGCCAAGTCCTCTTTCATCACAATTTTGGGCCATCGTTTGTTATCCATGTTTTCAAGTTTCTTTAAATAACTTATTAACCGAGTTATCACTGTTGCTTCCAACAGGAAACAACCTGCCTCCGCTAAGAGAATTTCATATGGGACCGAGGTCTTGACTTTAAGACTGCTAGTGATTAAGTGTTTTTGAATCCTCTCCACCTGCTTCCACCTGCATTTTGTCATGCTGCCTCCCCAAACTTCGCAGCCATAAAGGATAACCAGCGTGACCAGCAAGCCAAATAAAGTTTTCTTGGTTTTCCAGTCCCAAAGTTCCACATTTCTACATCTATTCTGGAGCAGGTATGACGCTCTCCACCCTCCCTAAATCCTTTTCGCTCTACAAGTCTCCCAACTGAGTGTATAGTGGAAGTCAATCCCCAAATATTTGTATTCTTTGACAATCTCAAGCGGACTGCCGTCAAACATGAAGGAAACATGTTTTTCCTTCCTTTTCAAAGAAAAAATCATTATTTTCGTTTTGGTGATGTTCACCTGCATCCCCACTTCCTGACAAAAGTGCTCCAAAGCCTCTAATTGATCTCTTAACCCATGAGCAGTTTTAGAAATCAGAATAAGATCATCCGCATACAGAAGAAGCTTCACCACATATCCTGCTAAATGCACCCCTCCGCCATCTATCTTGTCTAACCAGGATTCTAGTTTATCAATGTATAAGCCAAACAAAGTGGGGGATAAAGGGAATCCCTGTTTAACACCAATGTCACTGCCAAAGCATTCAGACATACCCTCTTTAGTTCTGATTTTGGCCCTGACCGTCTCATACAACCTATGCATCGCAGCTCTAAGGACCTCCGGGGTGTCTAAATCTTCCATTCTACTCCATAACTTGTCTCTAGGAACCGTATCAAAAGCCTTCCTGAAGTCCACAAAACAACAATAATTTTCTCCTCCTTGGCTGTCCCATAATTTTTCTATCAAGTGCCGAAGAGTGATGCAATGATCAATGGTAGAGTGTCTGGGCCTAAAACCTACTTGCCCTTTGGCTCTTTTTCCTTCACTTTCAGCCCAACTGCTGATTCTACGTTCCACCATACTCCCAAAAAGTTTTCCAAAAAGTGGATTGACCATAATTGTCCGATAGTTAGATGGGTTATTGATGTCCCCACTTTTGAAGAGAGGGATGACCACACTAGTGGTCCACTCAGCCAGAAACCCCTCCCAAATGACATTGTTGAAGACACCCGTGATGTGAGGCGCAAGAAGATCAACTCCCCATTTTAAAAATTCAGCCTGAAGTCTGTCGATGTCACTTGCCTTGCCACCAGCCAATTTCTTTATCCCAAATTTGATGTCATCAACAGTTAACAGCTCCATCAAGGTATTCACAATGGGTGGAGAGTCCTTGTGCGACCGTTCATAAAGTAACTTGGCATACTCTAACCATTGCTTATCTGTAATATTATTCACTACTTGTTTTTCCCTCTGTTGGAGTTCCTTCCAGAAGTCTTTGGGATTGTGTTTGCCTAGATCTATTAACTCCCTTCTTCTCATATTCACATACTCCTCTTTTTTTGCTTGAATCAACTTGGTATATAACTTCCTGTTTTCTTTGCTCGAATCTTTCCCTCTTATAACTCTCTTCGCTCCCTTACATTCATCATCATACCGCGGGTTTGATGGGAACGTGTTCACAGCCCTCTTCCTATTGCAAGATCTTTTACATGCCTTTAGCGCCTTGTGTATGGTTGGAATCAGCAAACTACTATGCAAATGGTCCTCCTGTTTATTGCTCCTTTCATCAACCGAGATATTGTCTGTTTCTAGAAGTTGTTGTTTAAGGGCAGCACTGAAAATGTCTTTGTTCTGCTGATTTATGAGAATTTTGCCTTTATTAACAGCTGACCTTTGCTTGTGTAAATCTTGTTTATCATGTTGGTTATTTGGGACAAAATCCAGTTTAATATAGAGGGGCATGTGATCAGATTTCATCTCTATAAGTTGTTTACCAATATCAAATTCTATCACTTTGGAAGTAAAATTTTGTGAGCAAATAGCGTAGTCCACCACGCTTTGACCATTATAGGTTTTGCAAGTGATACCCCCCGAGGTTGGCCATAACTTCATGCCGTTACAAATAACCATGTCAAATAAACTACACAAGCCCAATAATTCTGCCCCAAAATGAGAAACACCTCCGTTGCCATCCTGAGACGTTCTTTTGCAAGGTTGATCATCACCTTCTACTAGCCATAAAGGATTACTCTCACCTTTTTCACCGGTGCTCAAATGTAAAGATTGATTGTTGGTTGTCCTTGCATTAAAATCCCCAACCAACACTATTTCACCTATGGTGCTGAATAGAGAGATATCCTTTTTTAATGACACAAACGGATCTCCGTTGTCTAAGTTCTGTTTTTTTGTAGAATTTAGAATTCTTCGGAGCAAAATAACATGCAGCCAATCTGAAAATAGTCACACTCATTGTTAAACGCAGCCATATGTATTGTTTATTTGGATCTTCTTTCTCAAATTTAACCACGTCATACCATTTCTCTTTTATAAACACCGTGATACCACCATGACCTTTACCTATTTCATTCCCATTATTCCAAACTGAAAATTTCTTGTAGCCATCAAAATCTGGAACCATACAACCATCATGCTCATGTGTCTCAACAAGAATAATAATATATTTCCCCTCTACTATGGGCCCCAGCCCAAGACCTCTTCTCCAAGGATAACCTCTGCAGTTCCAACTTACTACGCTCAGGTGATCCTGTGGGGGCCCAATTTCCTATTTCTTATTTGGGAAACGCTCACTGATTTGAGCTTTCCCATTTTTCAGCCATGCCCATTTTCCTTCGTTTCTTGCAGATTTTACTTTCATCCATTCCTTCCTTTGCTCCTCTTGTTGAGCCAAAGTAAGGTCTTCATCTAGATAGAATTGTGTTCCTCTGAGCAGCCCTCTGTTTCTGAGAATAATATTTTTATCCTCTAAATTTCTCAAGATCACTCTTACATGTCTATCCCTTCCTCCCTCCATCCCCCTACCTATCTTGTTGGCTTGTTGAATACCATCTGTCCATTTCAGCTTGTCTCTAAGAAAATCTCTTACAAGAATATCAGTTCTCTCTCTCTCCAAAGTCTTTCAACCCTTTTATAATGATATTTGCAGCTTTACCCCTTATGTCCTGTTCTTCTCTAATTTGGAATTTGATTTGTTGTTCGATAATTCCCTTTTGTTTGATTGCTGATCCGTTTACCACTTGAGACCAAGATTTGGCTTCCTCTATTCGCTCCTTAAGTTGAGATTCTTTAGATTCTATGTCTACCAAGGCTGATTGTATTTCTTTTAATTGTGTGGCGTCCACTTCTTTTTCTTTATTCTTTGTTAGTCTCAGTTGTTCCAATTCTTGTTTTATGGATTCAAGTTCCTGCTGACCTATCTCCATTTTGGTTTGCATGTTTGAAATTTGTTCTTTGAGATTTTTTTTCTCTTTTTCTATCTTGCTGGTATACTCTATAGCTTCAAACACCTTGTTCTCCTCTTCCCAATTCCTAGTCTTGATAATTTCCACCCTCTTTTTTAAGTCCATAAGCTCCTCTACGTAAAGTTCCAAAGACCACAAAAGCGGTGTTCTAGTTGGGTTGTACTGCATTTTACTATCTTGAAACTCTTCCCCATTGTCATCTTTGCTTGCTGCCCCAACTTCCAGTTGGCCCGAACGATTCTCGTTTGATTTGGTATTCCATTTGCTCCCACCTGAACACTTAGTCCTTCATTTTCCCGCTCTATCTGTGTCATCTGTCTCATACTAGACTGCAAGGACTTGTCCGGAATACCATTAATTCTTGGCAAAATCATTGCAAAGCGTTTTTTATTTGCTTGTTTAGCCTTTCGGTTCTGCCTACGTCTTAGAATACCCTTGTACTGTTTTGCATTTACCAATATCAGCCTCTCACCTGTCTTGCCTGCCTGCTTGAGAAAATATGACATAGCTGATTCCCAAATCCCTGCTATACCTTATAACGTTGTTAAATATTGAGGTGCCAAAGGCCCGCCTGCAGCTTGATTCCAACCCCGCTGATGTAGAAAGTTTATCAATGGGCCCGTCAGTTGGGTTTGAAGATTCCAATTGACTCCAACCCTATCCCCACAAGCAGAATGCAAAATGTTGTTTCCATTGGCCAAAATGGACCCCCTCAGGCTGGGCCCATGACATACCAAAGAGAGGTTTTTATCTATCTCTTTGGGGCTGGGCCCCATAATGTTTTTGGAAAATACTGTATACTGCTGAATTTGTTTAGTTTTATGCCAGTATATATATTGCTGGATTTGTTTTGTTTTTATGCCAATATATATTGCTGATTTTGTTTGATATGCCTGCCCCTTTTTTTTAAAAAATGTAGGAAGCGATAAAATAATGAATAGAAGACAGGAGGAAATATCTGAGGCCCACCTCTCCATTGTCTAGGGCCGACAATGCCCTCATTTTGTGTCCTCGGTTGCAACCCATGTCTCCCTTCCTTCAAACGCCTCTGTTATCCAGCTATAGCCTGCTGCTACCCCCGCTTCCTGCCTTCATGTGACTTCCCGTCTTCAGCCTGCCCGCACCTGCAACCGCTTGCTACTACTCTCGCTGATATACCCTGCTACTCCCTACTATTCCCGCCATGGCACTCATCTGTACCTACCCCAGTTTAAGATGAGCAATGTTGCTTTAACAAGCAAGCATACAACCATTGAAATGAGCCAAGATACCTTTTATGTCGTTTCCCATGACAAAAGCCAAAATGAGTGTATCCTCACTATTATTTAAACTTTAGGGCATGAGTGTGTCAAAAAAAAATGATCCCTTGCAACACTCTAGGTGTATCTACTTAACCCCTTTACAAGTCTACTAAATAGACAACTTAAGTCCAATGGTTGTGTTTAAAAAAATGTAAAAGAAAATGTGTTTTTTCTACTTTTTTGATTGGTGAGGCCTATGGATCCCTTTGGGTTTTCCCAAGTCTAGCTTGAGTTCAGCCCAAGGCACCCTATGGGTTCTTCTACTAAGGAGCCATAAAAATCCACGGTGCTCAAGGCAAGCCCCAAGCCATCTTGACTCTAAACCAAACACATACAAGTAGGGGGGATTCTACAAAACCTTGCAACGTAGGAATAAGGAATTAAAACCCTCAAAACAATACACTAAACCAACAAAAGTTGTAAATTGGTTAAGTTGAAGCTAAAATGCACAATACTAGCAATGCTTTACCAATTCAATATCGGTGTGATGCCTAGAGGACCCCTTCATATTCTTGTTTGCAATTCAATTTTGGTGCAATGGCCTAGAGGATCCCTTCACATTCTGGTATACAATTCAATCTGCATATACAAATATGTATAACTGTGTGTCTATGTCATTTGAATATTACAAATTTGTCAACATCTTCAATGTTTTCCCACATTTCCTTTCATTCATATGTCAAAGGAGGTGAAATCCCAATCTTTCTCATAGAGGACTTCAAATTCCATGAGCATATTGAAATGCTCAAAGAAACAAAGATTCTTTCTAGCATGATACTACCTTACCAGATTCAAAACCAAAAATAGAATGTTCTCTCTAAACTCAAGGTAATGCTATAAGCCCGCAACTACCACAAAATTACTTCACATTGCACTTTGTATAAACAAGGAATTCATCCAAGAATTAATATAACACTAAGCCCTTTCAGCATCCCATTGTGTCATCAATAATCCTCTCTTTTCCTAAATCCCTACAAACATGTAATTAAAACTAGACCATAGGTATGCAAAGAAATTGAAAATCATTCTAATGTGGGTTTGAAATTACATAAAAGTAAAGAGAGAAAAACTGAAACGGCTGTGAATTTTAAAAAATTGAGTCAACTAACTTAAGATTTATGATCCAAAGTTCAAAGTAAATGATCTTTGAATTTAACATTAACAAAACTTTTACATTTTTAGTATTTACTTTTTATTTTTTATATTTATAATTTTAAAAATATATGGTTCTTTTATGCAACATCCATTTTAAATTTCCACAGTCAAGATGGATACAATCAATGTCAATGCTAATTTTGCTTTGAAAAATGAAATTGATCAGGCAGAGCAATCGATCGCAGGCAGCCAAGCATAAACCCCAAGCACAGCCACAAACAGCTCAACTACAAGTGCACTGAAAAATTGTCGTTCAGACTTGTTCAACAATATGCCAAAGGACCATTTAACAAGTTTGTAGCAACAATTGACACAAATAGAGTATCTCATTCTGGTGGAGTCAGAAATGGAAATGCAACATTTGCTTAGTGAGGTGGGATGGCCGAATGACAAGGACCAATGCACATTCTTTACATACTCCTACAAAAGGAGATGGACCTTGTAAGATATTCAAACTTGAAATGAGGACTGCGATGATTAAATTATTTCTAATACACTGAGAATTTCAGGTAGATCATGTTCATTTCCATCATTTGAAATGAGTGCAATGGAGTTAAGGGGGAAATGGAAAGCTACAAATTCATCCTCACAAACATCACTACACCCAATCACGCATATGTTCAATATGCAAGGAAGGTGGGCTGAAGATGAGGCCATTACCAATTTCTATTTTGGTAACAGCAGTCCTTTATATGTTGCTTGATCTCCTCTATACAAGAAAATGCTTGACAAGGTAGGAGAAGTTGGTCCTAGTTATGTGGTTCTTAGGAAAACTCAATTCAGAATCACTCTCTAGGAAAAAGTTATTCCAAGGTTGACCCATTGATAGAGGAGAAGAAAACCAAATGACTGACACATTGCTACAACAAAATCATGAATCGGTGGACAAATATTAGACATCATCCACTCATCAACATTATATTTTCATGCATTGATGTACCTTACCTCTTGTAAACAATTGGTTGCTCAACGCAACTTAAAGATGTTGACTTTTGATTTCAAATCTTGAGAAAGGCCATTGGGGAGGTTGGTCCACAAAACTAAGTTGCCAATTTGGGTTCAGCTTCAAAGAACCAGTTTGCTGGTACAGCAAAATTTTGAAATGGGGTTTGGGTTTGTTAGTACAAAAACATGTAAAAATTATATATATATATATATATATATATATATATATATATATATATATTGAAATGGGGTTTGGGTTTGTTAGTACAAAAACATGTAAAAATTATATATATATATATATATATATATATATTGAAATGGGGTTTGGGTTTGTTAGTACAAAAACATGTAAAAATTATATATATATATATATATATATATATATATATATATATATATATATATATATATATATATATATTCTAAGTTACCAATTCAAGTTCGGTTCTAAGCTCTGGTACGAAGAACCGGTTCGCAAGTTCGACAAAATTTTTAAAAAGGGGTTTGGGTTCATTAGTACAAAAACGTATAAAAATTATATATATATACATATTTATGAAGCCTAGAAGCATGAGTTAAAATTAGAATGTGACATAGTATCATAAAAACATTTAAACAACAAAAACACCATAAACTTGTAATCATAGCATCATGAATCGTGATCATACCATCATATACTTCAAGTTCAACATCAAAGAATCAAAACATTAAAACTAAATCATAACATCAGTTCAAGTATCATTGTTACTAGCTCATAACTAATTTTGTGTGTAATTCAAGACCCAGAAATGAAATTATTGGGTGGTAATTGTATGAAGTTTTGGTTTTTAGAGGCATTTAAATAATAAATGTTCTTGTTGGTATGAATGTTTAGTAATTTAAAAAGTAGATGGACAATATATTTTGGGTTTGACGGTAATATATTTTTCAATCAATATTTCAGATCATATTTTAGTTTTGATTTAAAATTTGTGAGCAATAATTAGAATATTGATCATAGCTTTTGATTTGGCAGTGTATATTTTTCAATAGAAGTTTTAGATCACATTTTTGTGATTTGTAATATGAAATGTCAGTTGAAAAATATATACAGTAAAAACTAAAAACTATCATGTATGTCCCAATTATCATCCATGAATCTTGAATCAGAAATGAATCTCCTCATTGCATTCAGCTTGACCAACAATTCTTTATTTCCACACAATTGTTTGCCGCAATTGTGCTTTTATTGAATAATCCAATAAGTATCATAACATCAAAACTAAATCATACCATCAAAAGGGGTTTGAAATTCGCCAGAAGTTCATCATTTTGCGTGGTGGTCCGCTCGGGTCCGATCAGTTGTGGCTGCAGTTCGAACTAGGCCCAAAAAATTGAACCCTATCCGGACCAACAGGCGGACCGGACCAGGACCAAGTACCAATTCGTACCCAGGCTGGTCCGGAGGGGTCTAGGGGTGAACCAAGGTAACTTAGTATTTATTTATTTATGCAGCCTAGAAGCATGAATTAAGATTAGAATGTCACATAATATCATAAAAACAACAAAAACACCATAAACTTGTAATCATGGCATCATATCAACATCAAAATATTAAAATAATAATATTGAGTTCAAGTATCATTGTTTCAACTTTCAACAATTGGAACTTTATACTAAGTTTCAATCATCCAATGGATTATCTTCTTCTTCTTCTTCATCAATCACATTAGTTGATTCACAAACAATGCCAATGCCAATGTGATCAGCTACACTAATAACATTCTCACTTTCCAAGTCCTCAAATGCTTATTACTTTTTCACTATATAGAGAGCTTTGTTTGATTGTAATTAACATCCTACTTAAAAATGTTAAAAAAGTAGCTTGCAACTCCCTTCACCTATTGAAGATATTGTTTAATGTTTAAAATATAATGTATCACTATAGAGAGCTTGCGATTAATCAGACAGGGGTCATTATGAGCAGCTGGATATAAAAATTTCATAGGAAGAAATCTTGAGAGCTAGTTTAATTTGATGTAATGAATATCTGAGCTTCAGCAGATTTTGTTTTGTAATGTTAAAGATCTTATTCAAATTCTATAATAATTGTTTCCTGCACTAAATTATAGTATACTTCTTAGTGGAAATGTACCTGGTTCGCACTTGGTCTACCTAAGTCTGCCTTGCTTCGACCTGGGTTCGGCCCAGACTAACCAGCTTGCTTGAGAACGGATCATGTCCAAACCCACAGGCGAACCAAACCCAAACCCGGACCCGGTCCAAACTGGACCGGTACCAGGGCCCCAGGCAGGTGAACCAGACTTCCTAGCCACAACGTGTAGTGCAAGTGACTACTAATTTGGCAAAACATTTGTAGGGAAGCCATTATTTTGATTCAATTTAAATAAAGCACATCTATGAACAATGCACTCAAATAGATGGAAAGCTAGGGTGAATTAAATAGGTTATGATGGATGCAAGGGATGTGCAAATGTTTATTTGCAACCACCACACTTCACTAGCATTGTTCCAAGCCTTTGCAAAGAAAGAATTCCTCAAACTAGTTGATACTTGACTTGCTTCCTATTTTGTTCACTAGAGAGGATGCTGGAATTGCAAGAGTCATTGCAACTTATGGCCATGACACAAGGTTGGAATAGGTGGAAGGAGTCGAAGACTAGGAAGGGAAGGGAATGGAGATTGTGATCAATGATACTTTTTGATCGAATATGAGATACATCACATTTTTCGTACAACATGTTTTCACTATCATCCGATTTGAGGACTCTACTAATCCTAGTCTTAGGGAGATCTATGAGTGTATTGATCTAATCCCTGTCCAAACCCACAAGCAAACTAAACCGGGTTCAAACCAAACCAGTACCAAGCTCCCAAGCAGATGAACCAGACTTCCTAGCCACAACGCATAGTGCAAGTGACTACTGATTTGGCAAAATATTTGTAGGGAAGCAATTATTTTGATTCAATTTAAATATAAGCACATCTATGAACAATGCACTCAAATAGATGGAAAGATAGGGTGAATTAAATAGGTTATGATGGATGCAAGGGATGTGCAAATGTTTATTTGCAACTACCACACTTCTCTAGCATTGTTTCAAGCCTTTGCAAAGAAAGAATTCCTCAAACTTGTTGATACTTGACTTGCTTCCTATTTTGTTCACTAGAGAGGATGCTTGAATTGCAAGATTCATTGCAACTTATGGCTATGACACAAGGTTAGAATAAGTGGAAGGAGTCAAAGACTAGGAAGGGAAGGGAATGGAGATTGTGATCAGTGATACTTTTTGGTCAAATATGAGATGCATCTATCATCTGATTTGAGGATTCTAGTAATCCTAGTCTTAGGGAGATTTATGGGTGTATTGATGGCATGCTTAGCCAAATGAAGGCCACCATTTGTGTGGAAAAACCCATCCAAGAGTTGTACAATGAGCATATTCACCCCATCATAGAAAAGGTGGGAGAAGTTGAGCACCCCTTTACACATGGCTGCATATTCCTTGAATCCAAAATGGTATGTGGAAAGAGTTGATAAAATTATAAAATTCTTCCTAGTGATGATCAAAAGGTGAGGAATGGCCTCATGAAGGCTTTCAAAAAAATGTATAGTTTAGAGGAAGCTTCATCAATCAATTGAGTGGATTAAGTTCATCCAGCTAGATAGCTAAAAGACTTCAACAAGGGTCAATAGACACACTTTGGCCAAAGCCAAGCAATCAGTTGGTGGACAATCTATGGACCTCCAAGAACCATGTGCACACTTTCCATTTGCCTTTTTTCACAAGTTTCTAATTTCTATGCTGCTGAGAAGAGCTAGCCCAAATATAGCTTTATCCACTCTTTAAGGAGGAACAAGCTTGCCTTGTGAGAGCAAGAAAGCTCGCAGTGCATACTGTTTTGCATCAATCTGATCACAAGACACCAAGATATAAGCAGAGCCCAATGCAAAGGCAGGATGGAGACCCCAAGGAGCCACAACAACTTGATGATAACCACAATGTGTAAATGGGGTTGGAGGACATAATTCTACTTCCTCCCAACAATTTCAATAATGAGGAGCTTCCAACATATGACACTGAACATGATGATGATGCTGAATTTTGAGCTTTTTTGTCAAACCATTATAGCTATGGATATTAGTTATGGCAATTTAATTTTGCCATTTGTCATTTTGATTATTGTCACTTGTATAATGACACTGTAGTCAATAGTTTGAGCTTTCAGATTATAACTATTTGAACAATTCAATTTGAAATGGATTCCAATTTGCAGCTAATTATGATGATTCACGAACAATCACTGATATTCAAATTATTACATTTCATCATTTTGATGTATGACTCGACAATTTCAATCGGGCCTCGGCATTGTTTAGTTTAAGTTATGATTTAAGATTTATCAATTCAAATTATAAGTTACCTGTATTTCTTTTTTATGACTTTTTTTTATCAAAATGTATTATTATTTTGCCATCCCCTCAACATACCCCTCTGACCCCAAATTTTTGGAATTATCTTATCCTCCCCGAAAACCCATCCCCTGTACTGGAAACTCTGAGAAGTACTGTAAATAACCCAGTGACACAATGACCTCTGATGCTTATGATACTGCAATGTTGAATCCGAAGGAAATGATTGTGCTTGATCTATATCAAGATTTATCTATGTTTTCCAGACCTTTGGTGTTTTTCTTAAAGATGCCTAGGCTACTGTGTTTAGAAATTCTGAACCTCTAACAGTTTTGAAATCGGGGAAATTGAAGTTGTATTCTGCTTCTCATCTCATAATTATGATAAGTATATAAAATATTTTATGCGGGCAAGACATCACCTATACTCATTTGTGCTAATGAATAAGCCAGCAACCGCAATGCGGCCCACCATTGCAAAACTGTAATTCTGTTTTCAAATAATAGAAGACCTACTAATTTGGCAATATGTAAAAATTAAGACGCTGACAGGACACTTCTTAGAGTGTAAGACAAAACATTATTATCCACTTGACCATTGTCCTGATAAAGCAAATGACGTGAAAATAACCAAAATTAACTAAAATTCGAACATGGCGTTCTGTATACGTGCCCTGAGCTAATGTGGAGAACCAAGAGATAAGCTAAGGATTCGTCGTGTGAAGATACGTGCAGACTCCAAAGAGTGTAACCGACTTTCCCGCTGAGCTCAATAGGACAATACATAAACATTCGACTAAAGCTAACACTAGAATGCGGCTGGGCTACTTTACATGAGTAAGAATCAATATGAGAATGTGGTGCAGGCGAGATTTTGTGGGTGCATTAAGTCACAAGGTTCAAATCTTATGAATTTGGAGCAAGCTTACGTGACAGATTTAAATTTTCAGAATGCGGCTTAAATCTTTAAAACTGATCCCCAACGTCAAATCGCAGCCTAGTATTACCCTGCACTCAACGCATCCCAAGCTTATCTTTGCACTAAAATGCCGCCCAAGCTTACCTAAAATACTTTCAACGTCAGAACGTACGGCGAGCTTAATAAAAGCTTAAAGCTTAAGGATGTGTCGCACAACAGACCAAAATGCAGTCCAAGATTGGCCAACAAAAACTTACAAAGAAAGAAAAAAAAATGCGTCCTACTCCCACCCCACAACAAAACGTAGCTCAAACATATCCAACACTGAATCAAAGATAGCTCAACAGGGAAAAATAATTAAATCCTGTGATCCAGATCATCGATTTTCAAAATCTCTTTATGCAGGCAGTTCTTCAAATTGGCAGAAAACAAATTCAAGTTGTATGAACTGAACAATAAATAAAATGAATGAATACCAGAGTATTATCCTACTTTACCAGCATTCGAGCAAGATGTGCAAAACCCCAAATTCAAGAAAGCGAGACGAAATCAATATATTAAAGATTTGAGTTACAGGCATTTGGAACAGAGCTCCTAAGTGTGAAAAGATTAATAAGAAACTGCCAACCTGAGAATCAAACAAATCGCTCCTTCTGAAAAAGAAACTCCTCCAGAAACTTAGGCTTCGGAAAAGTGAAGAGTACACTGATTTGAAATGATTTAAGGACAAAAGCCGAATGTTTCGAGCTCACAAATGCGGCGGGTAATCATTTCTAGGCGTTGCTAATTTGTAAACGGAAGAGGGAAAGTGAAATTTGAACACGGGCAGGTAACGTCAGAATTTTATATTTCGAAATTAAGCTATTATTATCCTTATTATATAAGGATATATACACATTAAGAAAAATTCTATAAAGTAAAGTATATGTATATTAGAAAATATAAGACAAAATTGTTTTAAGAGTGCTAATAAGTGCTAATAAGTGGATAGAAGTGTATAGAAAGGAAAAAAAAAATGCAAGTTAAATTTAAAGATAGTGCTATTTAATTCAATTTTGAATCTTTTAAATAAGTTATGTGAATTTTTTCGAGGACTAATTATCATCTTTCATAAGTCGTGTTAGGGAACACCATTACTATAAACAAAGTATCACCTTAACTTGTGTGATCCTTACTATAGTTGAATCATCTAAAACATTGAAGTGGATGTCTTTGATTAATTCAACATAATTCACCAAGTGAATTCAATAAATCATGGTCTAAATCTAGCAAGGTATGACCTTGCCACCTTTAGAACTCCTCTATGATGAGGCACAAGCAATTTCTTTATTGCCATCCTTAAATCTTGACAACAAAATATTAACATACCTACATCATGGCCTCAAATTTGAATTTTCTCCCACATAATCGTAATTGTAATGCCTTGTCATATGCCAAGCTCAAGATCTCCCTATTAATATTATCATGTCTACGTCATCATTGAGAATTAACAGCTCTACAATGTATTAGTTTACTCTCTATTGGTAATCATGAACCCCAATTCAGCTTTGAAGTCTTCTAAATTTGAGGTGTAAGAGCACAAGGTACCTATGTCTATAATGACCTCTTGCCTAAGAATGGCATTAACTAAACTAAGCAAGGGTGCATTTAGTAAAATGATTCCTCAATTGGTGATCTAAGGTCTCCTATTTAGGAAGGGTATCAAGAAATGAGCTCATGCCATAGTTTTTCATTAATAATAGCCATAAGAGCAACCAAAAAATCCCTGCCAATGCCAACCCTTGATACAAGCAAGATAAGTCAACACATGCACCAACTAAATAGACCAAATAGATCTTGCAAACCAACTAAGAATACGACTTGTTACATTCATTATCCTTCATGGTGAAAGTTATCTTGTAATGCCTTTTCATATGCCAAGCTCAAGATCTCCATACTAATATTCTCATGTCTATGTCATCATTGAGAATTAACAGGTCTACAATGTATTAGTTTACTCCCTATTGGTAATCATGAACCCCAATTCAGATTTGAAGTCTTCTAAATTTTAGGTATAAGAGCACAAGGTACCTATGTCTATAATGCCCTCTTGCCTAAGAATGGCATTAACTAAACTAAGCAAGGGTGCATTTAGTAAAATGATTCCTCAATTGGTGATCTAAGGTCTCCTCTTTAGGAAGGGTATCAAGAAATTAGCTCATACCATAGTTTTTCATTAATAATAGCCATAAGAGCAACCAAAAAATCCTTGTCAATGCCAACCCTTGATACAAGCAAGATAAGTCAACACATGCACCAACTAAATAGACCAAATAGGAAGCAACCATCTTGAAAACCAACTAAGAATATGACTTGTTACATTCATTATCCTTCATGGTGAAAGTTATCAAGTTCAAAATTGACAAATTTAAACTTTCTAATCATGTAGAATTTTGTTCGATCAAGCTTGGAATTCTCAAATTTAGAGTAGTTCTTGCTGCTCTCTAAATCTCCTAGAATTCAAAGTAGTTCCAGCTACCCTCTAAATCTCCTTGAATCCAAGGTGGTTTCATCAGTTCATATCAAGCCACTCTCTAAGTCAACATCATTTATTTTCTTTGAATCATTGTTTTTCTCACATAATAATTCAAAGAGGGGAAAATGCAATCACCCTAAATCGGGCTAATAAAACCAAAGGCCCTATTTTGCCTAATTCAGAACAATCTCTTAATTATGTTAATTTGATTATTTGATTATTAACATAATTTGATAAAATCAATAAATTCCTTATTCGAACATTTAGACATCATCAATTGATCAAAAAAGCATATTAATTACCACTAGCCTAATTAATTAAATCAAACCCACTTAAATACTGGCTAAAGTAATTAATTAAAACAAATTAATAAAAATACTTAAAATACATGTCACCTCTCAAGGGACAAGGACAAAATCAGCCAATCATAGATTAATCACATAGATCAACTCACGTGGATCAAAGGAGGATGAATCTCAGTCACTCCTCTCAAATTGGATCTCAACCGTCAAATTCACTAATGTTTATATAAAAGAAGAATTTTAAAACTCACAAATTACCTAGTTAATTGCATTCATACTTACATGTTGTCATTTTGATTTCATAGCTTAATTGTTAACTCACATTTCAATTCATAGTTTTAATTGGTAATGAATTAATGGCATCTCATGATTTAACTTGTTTTCTCAAATTCTTAGCTTAATTACATTGAATCTCTCAGTAATGCCATTGTTTGAAGTCTAAATCTGAGAGAAAAAATAGGCTTTTAACACACTCTTTCTAGTTAGAGAGAAATAAGATGAATTTGATTAGGTTTGTTGATTTTACATTTGATTAAGAAACTAACAATCTAATGTCTTATTGAAGTATTGTTTTTTAGGATAACAAGTGCAACAATTCACACACCGGCATATGTATGGGTAGACGGGTAGTAGGAATTTAGGTTTTTCACATAGTTAGGTGTAGCAATGGTGTATGGAGAAAAACTATCAACACTCCTAGCCTGATATTGTTGGTAGGAAGATGAAATGGATGGGTTTTCATAAAAAGGGGGGGAATAATACTGGTTACATAGTATCTCTCAATTTCAATACATAGGGGAAGGGGAAGGATTTACAAGGGAAAAGGGTGTGTAAAAATGGTAACTCAACTCATATGACCAGGAGCTAACCCACAAATGGATATAGAGTCATCGGGTGCTTAAGATATGCCTCTTGAAGGCTAATAAAACTAAAGAAGATACCTCTTATGCAGTTGCAAAACTCTGTCCCATTAGGTGTTCCATAAAAAGAACTATTGACGCCTAAAATTACTTCTAGGTGTAATGACCTATGGGGATCTCAGTGAAGTGGGGGACCATATGCACTTTCACTGAGAAACCTCTGCGAATTTAGAAGTTGGCTCCTCATGCTCAGGGGAAAAAAGGGAAAGAAAACTAATCCTGCTAAGGTGAAACACCAATCTTTTGGAATACTTTAAAACTTAAAACATACAGACTATCTCAAGAAATGAAATATCAAGGAAATTTTACAACCTATAGGTTTAGGAACATTTGCAGAAATACATCAGCGCAATAAATAAAAGACATAGAGTGAACCATGCAATACACTCACAACATAGATAAGCTTGAATGGATAATCTATCCAGCAAATCTTAAACACATATGCACTAAATTTGGAGCTTGTATTTAAACATCACAAAAACATTCATGAGCACCAAAAACTCTAAAATCAAAGGGCTAAAAGTATGATCAATTCATATCAATATTTCAAGCTACCCATTACAATTTAATGCTTACAAAATAAGAGGAAGCCTACTGATAATACTTCTACAAGAGCCCTACTCTATTTCTAAAAAAATTAAGCCTAAAGTCTCACCATTTACATTACAATTCTCTTTATATATAGAAAATGTTGCCTAAAAACCCTAACAAAAAGTGAATTAGATAGAGTGCTACATGTTCCATCCCGCCATAATTTATGTGTTAGGTCACCTCACTGACCCTAGAAAACTGATAGTTGGCCTCTATTCCATGCCTGCATAAATGGCTTCTTCATTATGCTTAGCCACCACTCCTCAGTAATCATGGCAGTAGTTTCCTCGAATGTTGCACCCAAAACTGAAAGAATGATGAGTATGCAAATTTAGATGCATGGAAAAGTATAGTTTCAAAATAAATAACACATGGCAAATGAGCTCTAAGGCTCCCTTTGAATGAAAGATGAAACCTAATCAACCCCCACGAGATTCCCACTTATCACACTTTGAAGGTATCGAGACCCACAAACAAAAGTGATCAACTAGAAAATGAGGACACACAACACTCAAGAGGGAAAACTCTCTCCAAAGTAAAATGTGCCTTCTTGATCACCCATGAGATGACTGCATGTCACGTTCAAAAGAAAACTTGGTCCCACCAGTGGAAGAGAGAAAGTGTTTAGTGCCTTAGGGACACGTGGCACCTCAACATGAATTTTGGTGAGCATTATTGTAAGCCATAGTCAAGATGCATGTCGTGCCGACAGATGGCCAAGTGTGTTGCTATGAGACCAACCATTGCAAAAAGGAAAATAGGAGTGCAAACATAAAGCTCTAACCCAAGGCATTGTGGATTTTTTATTCAAAAGAATAGCATAGATATTTAACATGGTTCACCCAATATGGGATGCATCCACTAGATAAATAACTATCCACTTATTTTACTGTCTAGTGAAGAGAAAATTATAATCTAATAAATTTATCATCATATAATTGTTAATATGATTTAGAACAATAGAGAGGAGGGTGAATCAATTGTTCTCAGGTCCAGATGTATCAATTGAACTTTTAAACACTTCAACAATCTCATATCTAATCACCAACACTACTTGGTCATTAAAGAATGTATGCCAGAAACATATAACAATGCAGTCCACTGTCCAATAGTATTTAACTTGCAAAACATAGAAATGTTCACACCAAAATATTCACACAGGTATGACACCAGGATTTATAGTGGAAGCCCAATTTGGAAAAAACCACTTTGTAACATGTTACTGATATTTTCACTCTTTTGAAGTGAGCTATGTGAAAAGCCAACCCTGTCAAAGGTTTACAAACACACTGCTAGGTGTGACCCTATTAAAAGATTTCAACCACCCTATTAGGAGTGAGCCTTGTTAGAGGACTTAAGTACATTCCATTAGAATGCAACCTTGATTAAAGGATTTAAACAATGACTATTAGGTCAACCTTGATTAAAGGATTTAGACTAATACAATGGTTAGAAAGTAGCAATAGTATCTGATCTGAAAAATATACAACTCACTTTGCAAATAACAGATCCAATTCGCACATATATGCTGACTTATTAACTGAGTTCCATTTTCATCTCCATCACTGATCTACTCAGAAATCCCTTCAAGCAATCACAACTTTGATCAACTCCTTCACCTTCAGCCTTTCTACTTAGACTTATCAGTCAATAACATCAACAACTTTAGCATACTTCTTTAACCTCACACTTAGGTTTTCCTTTATACCTCTTCAATAGGTAGATCCATATTGTGCCGCTTAATCTCCTTCATAGATCTTAGGTTTAGGTCGGATTCATCAAATCCTTCCAACATTCATTTTCTTCATCCATCCTTCTAGAAACATCTTCAATCTCTTTATTGAAATCAACATGATTTACATAATCCAAGAATTCAACTAAGTCAGCTAGGAATCTGAATTCTTCCTCAAATGGAAATTACTGACGCTCAGTCAATACTGTGTTCAACTCCTTGGTTATCACTGCATAGCTGAGTCATCTTTTCAAACTGTCTCCCTCGGCTAATGCTGTCACCCGTCAATAAACTGATGATCGGTCAACACTGAATTTCCTCGGCATATACTGGCTCTCGGTCGACATTAACATCACTCAGCTTAAACTAGATTTCTTCACTTTTGCTCGGTTAAGCCTACTTGTTTAGTCTTGCTTATTACTTAGATAAACAATACATTATCTTATCATTGTGACATATAATCAAGTACTCATTGAAGTATCAAATAACTCAACCTTTCTCTAGGTTCTATTTTTATCACCCTTGCCCTAATCATTCTCATCAATCAATAGATATAGTACTTTCTTAGATAGAAACTGTCTTACTAGTTAAGGTTTGACATCAATGACAATACAATAATTGCTTCAATTGTAATTTCCAACAATCTCCCTCTTTGGCATTGATGGAAACACCATGTGAATAACACATGATTCACCAACCAATCCAAAACTTTTTCATTTCATCAAAAACATTTGTAATATCCTTAGCTTCATTCTGATTCTGAATCACTTGGCCTAGCTTGCTTGATCGTCCACACAGTTACTCCCTCTGAATCTTTTATGCGTCTCCTTTCCTCTGATTCTTTGAATTACTTCCTCTTTTATGTGTTTTCATTTGAATCTCTCCCTCTTTGACAATAATGCCAAAGCAGTATCTAGAACTTGCATCTTTCAGATGTAGATATCATCTTGTCAGTTTAGTAACAATATTTATCCCTCTGTCATCTTGCTTATGACTGATTATCAACTTTGTTGTACTTTTCACAACTCTAGGCTGCTCCTAAAGTGTGACCTTTTCTGCATCAATTTGTCAGATACTCTATGCAAAACATTTGATGCAGTGCTCCTAGCTTGACTAGGCAGCCTTAGTTAGGGGAAGCACCCCTAATTTACCTCTAAGATATTCATGAGCATCCTTAGGTAAAGCTTTTGTGAAGCTAGTTGTTCCTTTGTATTCACATATTCCATTCTCACCTCTCTATCTTGTACCAATTCTTGATAGCAATATGTTTGGTCTTTGTGTACATCACTGGATTCTTTGATATGTTGATAGCACTTGTGTTGTCACAGTATATGACAATTGGTTTAGTGATCTCCTCTTTCATGCCTTTCAACAATTGCTTAATCCATACCAAATTTGAACAGTTCACTGCAACTGCTACATACTTAGCTTTAGCTGTAGATTGGGAAATGCAATTTTGTTTCTTACTTGTCCAAGAAACTAATCTATTTCCAAGAAAGAAAGCTCCACCACTAGTACTTTTTCTGGCATCAACATTTCCCACCTAATTTGCATCAGTTTAGACTCTCAGTTCAAATTTCTCATGCTTCTTGTAATACAGTCCATAGTCTTCTATCCCTTTCAAATATCTCAATATTCTCTTCACAATCATCATATGACTTTCCTTAGGATTGGTAGAGAATCTTGCCACAATCCCAACTGCTAGAGCTATATTTGGTTTGCTATGAACAACATATTGCATCTTTCCAATCATGGATCTATACAGAGTTTGGTTTACTTCAGTAGTATCATCATTTTTAGACAGCTTCTATCTAGTAGCCATGGGAGTACTTACTAGCCTTGAATCCTCCATACCAAAGGTTTTCAGTATCTCTTTAACATATTTAGATTATGTGACAAAAATACCTTTTTCCATCTAATAGACTTGCAAACCAACAAAGAATTTTATCTCACCAAACATAGACATCTCAAACTCAGTTTGCATCTCATTTGAAATTTCTTACATAGGGCATCTTGTCCTCCAAATATGATATCATCTACAAAAAATTTAGCTAACAAAATCCCTTTACCTTCTTCATCTTTCATGTACAGATTGTTGTTGTCATTTGTCTTTGAAAATTCAATTTGCATCAAGTAATTATGCAGCCTCTCATACCATGCTCTGGGGGCTTGCTTCAATCCATACAGCGCCTTGTTCAGCTTGCAAACCATATTTCTCTTGTTTGGATCAACAAATCCTTCAAGTTGCTCAATGTACACTTCTTCTTCTAATATACCATTAAAAAATGTAGACTTGACATCCATTTGGTATACCTTGAAATATCTGTAAGCAGCATATGCAAGTAGAGTTCTCACTCCTAATCTTGCTACAAGGGAAAATGTCTCCCCATAGTCTATTCCTTCTTCTTGTGCATAACCCTTGCATACCATCCTTGTTTTGTTCCTTGTGATTTGTCCAAGTTCATTAAGCTTGTTTCTGAATACCCATTTTGTTCCAATGACATTTTTGTTTTCTGGTCTTGGCACCAGAGTCTAAGTATCATTCTTTTCTATTTGGTCTATTTCCTCATTCATAGCTTGAATCTAGTCTTCATTTTCTAATGCCTCCCTTGTTGTCTTAGGCTCAAACTCACACAACAAACATGTAGGATCTTTTAACTTCTTTTGGTCAGAACTCCAGTTTCTTTATCTCTAATGATTTGCTCATGCTTGTGATGTCTTCTTACATATTGTGCCAAAGTAGGTTTAGATTTATTTTCTCCTTTCTCTTCAGGTTCATCGGTAAGATTATCAGATTTAGCCTCTGATTGCTCAATAGCCTCTTCCTGATGTTCAGTAGCATCCTCTTGATGCTTGGCAACATCCTCCTGATGCTCGGCAGTATCTTCCTAATGCTCGACATTGCTTACCCGTGACTCTGCATCAGGTGCAAGTGTGTTACTCACCTCTCCTTCTTCTATATAGACAAAAGATCTATAATCTTCAGGTTCTCTTTTGCTTTCCTGTTCATTTTTCTCCGCATATTTGTCAACTTTCACATTTACACTTTTCATAATTTTGTTAGTGTTAGAATTCAAACAATTGTAAGCTTTACTCTTTGTGGAATAACCTAGGAATATGCCCTCATCACTTTTTGCATCAAACTTTTCATTCCTAATATCTTTTAACATATAGCATTTGCTCCCAAAGATTCTAAAGTATTTTACATTAGGTGCATAACCATGCCATAATTCATAAGGTGTAACATTTGTACCTTTTTTAATTTGTACTCGGTTTAAGGTATAAATAGTTATACTTACAGCTTCTTTCTAGTACTTTTGTGCAACATTTTTCTCAATCATTAGTGTCCTTGCACAATCCATGATAGATTTGTTTCTTCTCTCAGCTATACCATTTTGTGGAGGTGTTCTAGGTGCAGACATTTATCTCTTAATTCTTCTATCATTGCAGAACAGATTGAACTCATTTGATATAAACTCTCCACCTCGATCAGATCTCAAACATTTTAGGCTTCTACCTGTTTCTTTTTCAACCTTAGCCAAATACCACTTAAACAACTGAAATGCATTAGATTTTTCTTTTAAAAACATTAAAGTCATCATCCTAGTGTAATCATCAACAAACATAATAAAGTATTTAGCACCACAATAGCTTCGTACACCCATAGGTCCACAAAGGTTAGTATGAACCAGATCTAAAGCATTTTTAGAAGTAAAAGTCTTGCTCTTGAAACTAGACATTGTCATTTTACCCAACTGGCATTGTTTGCACATCACATTATCAGGTTTCTTCAATCTCAGCAAACCTCTAGCTTTCTTCTTTTTACTGATATTTACCATATTGTCAAAGTTAACATGACATAGCCTCTTATGCCATAACCATACATCATCAAATTGTGCAATCAAGCATGTCTCTTCAGATAGATCTAGATAGAACAAATTACCTCTAGTATGTTCTCCACTTCCAATTAGTTCACCAATGGCATCAAATATTTTAGCCTTTCTGTGATGAAACTCCACTCGGTAACCAGTTCTATTAAGCTGTGAAACACTTAGAAAATTATAGTTAACACCTTCAACCCGATAATCATTTTCACAAGTGATCTTATCAATTAGCTTAATTAATCCTTTACCCTTTACAGGACATGGTGCATCATTACCAAACTTAACACTTCTACCTTTGTAATGATCTAGGGTTTCAAATTTACTTTTGTCACCAGTCATATGATGTGAGCAATCACTATCAATAATCCATTTATCACCTTTTCTCACATAAGAAACAAGTGTAGTTTTCTCATCTATATCAGAATCATCTTTCATAGCAACATAAACTACTTCAATTTCAAAATCATCATTATCAGTGTCAATTTCTTCTTCATTAATATAACAAGATTTCTTACCTTTATCCTTGTAGTCCTTGTACCTTTGGTAACCTCTATTTTCTCTCTTATCCTTGTACTTGCTTTCTCTTTCCTCATCCTTGTCATTCCTGTCAGGACATCTTGTAGCTATATGGCCAAGTTTGTTACATGAAAAACATATGATAGGAAGTTTACCTTTATATTTTCATTTTCCTCTTTTCAATCTTCTGGCCATAAGAGCTTTAAGATCCTCTAGTTCCTCATCAGAAGTGTTACTATCACTTTCACTATCACTTATACATTTTTCTTTTTCCCTCTTAGACTTATGCAAAACCATTTATGACTTGAATGTAGATTCAACATTAGCAAAAATGTAGTTATCATAGTTAGAAAGCTCAAAAGCAGTAAGCTTACCAACAAGACTTTCCAGTATTAAAACATTACCAGGGTTGCATCTAGATTCTTGAATTGTTGAAATTCTGATGGCATATATAGGAAGAAAAGTTCTCAATACCTTTCCAATAATATTTTCATCATCAATAGTTCCATTAGCTCCTCTAATAGCATTTACTACCTCCTTGATTCTACCACAATATTGCACAATATTTTCACCTTCTTGCATTTTCATTTCATCAAACTTACCTCTCAGGCTTTCAGCTTTTGCCCTTAGTACATTTTCATCACCACCATAGATATTTGCAAGATTGTCCCACATTTGCTTTTAATTTGTGTAATCTTTAATGTCTTCAAATTCAGGATAGCTTAAGGCAGATGCAATCTCCAACATTGCTTGGTTGTGTTCTTGTTTAGCTCTCATCTCCTTGGCAGTCAAAGGTGCAACAAGTGTAACATAGTCATGTTCAACATAATATTTCACTGAGCCACCAATACCAGCTAGATGCAGTTTCATCAAACTCTGCCATGCAGGGAAGTTCTCCTTATTCAACTTCGGTACCTCCTTTTTATACATCTTGATCATTTGCTTCAAGTACCTTTAAACTTGTTCTGTGTAAGAACCAATAGCTCCGATACCAATTGTTAATATGATTTAGAATAAAAGAGAGGGGGGGGGGGTGAATCTATTGTTCTCAGGTCTAGATGTATCAATTGAACTTTTAAACACTTCAACAATCTCAGATCTAATCACCAACACTACTAGGTCATTAAAGAATGTATGCCAGAAACATATAACAATGCAGTCCACTATCCAACAGTATTTAACTTGAAAAACATAGAAATGTTCACACCAAAACATTCACACAAGTATAACACCAAGATTTATAGTGGAAACCCAATTTGGGAAAAACCACTCTGTAACATGTTACTAATATTTTCACTCTTCTGAAGTGAGCTCTATGAAGAGCCAACCCTATCAAAGGTTTACAAACACATAGCTAGGTGTGACCCTATTAAAGGATTTCAACCACCCTATTAGGAGTGAGCCTTGTTAGAGGACTTAAGTACAATCCATCCTAATGCAACCTTCATTAAAGGATTTAAACAATTACTGTTAGGTCAACCTTGATTAAAGGATTTAGACTAATACAATGGTTAGAAAGTAGCAGTAGTATTTGATCTGAAAAACATACAACTCACTTTGCAAATAATAGATCCAATTCACACATATATGCTAGCTTACTGATCGAGTTCCATTTTCATCTCCATCATTGATCTGCTCGAAAATCCCTTCAAGAAATCAAAACTTTGATCAACTCCTTCACCTTTAGCCTTTCTGCTTAGAATTATCAGTCAATAACATCAACAAATCTTTCTTTAAACTCACACTTAGGTTTTCCTTTATACCTCTTCAATAGGTAGATCCATATTTTGCCGCTTAATCTCCTCCGTAGATCTTAGGTTTAGGTCGGATTCATCGAATCCTTCCAACATTCATGTTCTTCATCCATCTTTCTAGAAACATCTTCAATCTCTTTATTGAAATCACAATAAAATAGTTTACCATGTATTAAATTATCCATACACTCAATTAATAAAGTCAACACGATTTACATAATCCAAGAATTCAACTAAGTCGGCTAGGAATCTGAATTCATCCTCAAATGTAAATTACCGACGCTCGGTCAATACTGTGTTCAACTCCTCGATTATCACTGTGTAGCTCAGTCATCTCTTCAAATTGTCTCCCTCGGCTAATGTTGTCACTCTACAATAAACTGATGTTCGGTCAACACTGAATTTCCTCGGCATATACTGGCTCTTGGTCGACACTAATATCACTCAACTTAAACTATATTTCTTCACTTTTAATCGGTTAAGCCTACTTGTTCAGTCTTGATTCTTACTTAGATAAACAATACATTATCTTATCATTGTCCCACATAATCAAGTACTCATTGAATTATCAAATAACTCAACCTTTCTCTAGGATCTATTGTTATCACCCTTTCCCTAATCCTTCTCATCAATCAATAGATATAGTACTTTCTTAGATAGCAATTATCTTACCAGTTAAGGTTTCACATCAATGACAATACAACAATTGCTTCAATTGCAGTTTCCAACAATAATCACTTACTTATCAAGCCATTTAAGGTGGTTTATAAGGTTGGTTAATGAAACAAACCCTAGCCCTAAAACAATTCCTTGGGGGTTCTTCCTCTTAACCCCCACTCAAGGCCTAGTCCAACCTTGAACCCTAGCAATAATAGATGATGAGTGTACAATACTGGTCTGATTAGTCACCACATACCAACAAGAAGAGAAAACAAATACCATTAGAAGAGAAGGATCCTAGAATGAAGATAGAATAAATAAATTCCATTGAAGAATAAGTGAGTACTGAAATGTTGATTGGTGAATCTTTTGGACGATATGAAGATTCTGCTCTTGATTTGTTAAACTTGCAATTGGAGTTTTAGCTTGTGGTGATTACAAAGGTACTTCATGTACCCATTTCACAAGGAGAAATAGATCTTTGATCGATTTATTCCCTTGCATATATTTTAGTTGGGTGATTTAATTCATTACTTTAACCACAAATAATTTATACAGTCTTACAAGGATAGTTCAAAGGTGGTAAACAATATTGTGAAGGTGATTCATGAAGGATTTCCTAAAGTGTAGTTCAATGAATCTGTTAGTGTTTCCAAATGATTCCTTAATTATTCCTAAGAATTTTTATTCTTTTATTAATAGAAACTTAAGATCAAAGGCCACATTACTACAATTACTCAAAGAAAGATTATTTTCTCCCACCCTTTAGGCTTTTCAAGACATAGGTTTGTGCACCTTTAATATTCGTATATTTTCACAACTTTGGACAAATATTATACTTAAGTAGATAAATCTCAGAGGATATGACCAAAACATTTATAAAATCGTTGATAATTGGATATTTTATGGATTGTGCATCATTAATGCATATTTGAGAGTAAAAATCCTAATCTAATTCTATATCTAGAAACAAAAATTAAACGGTACTTTTATTTTTTAATTAAATGGTTATTAAAAATTAAAATACTAGGGACTGGTGCCTGATTGCATTAGAAAATAGAGTCAATCATTCAATGAATCAACATGAATCACACATACAAATCTAAATGTTTACGCATTACACAAATATTCATCAACATCATAGTTAAAATTATTTCTTACTAAATAACTATTATTTTCCCCAAATTATTGTAATACACAAACAACATTTAATTCCTTCCTTAAAGGAAACCCATTAATGTATTACACATTCATGAGTATATCATGCAGACACAATCATCTTTCCTGAATAGACAAATTCATACAACTAAGGGAAAAAAAAATAGGACACAATATTAGGTGAGATTTTTATTAATTCTTTCAAAGTGAAATTCTACGATCCATTTTACAAAAGACTCTGTATTCTTTCTATTTCTGTTGAACTTCAAAATCTTACCTACTTGCCCAAATACAATCTATTTTTAGAACCCTTTTCAAATGATCCTAAATTCTCTTTTATAGTAACAAGGGAGAAAAATAAGCTTCACATTTATTTTCAACATGTTAAAACCTGATTTGAATATAATGGAATATTCCCAAAACATCTTCACTACTCACATGACAAAAGTTTCTATCATATAAGAGGGAAATCAAAATATAATAGAATTGGTTATTTCCACATGATTAATCTCCTTGGTTGAGCTATTGATGATGATCTAGAAAACAATTTGATGCTACATGTGTGTTTGTGCTAAGGTGGATCCTTGCTGAAAAGGAATCAAATTATAACCAAAACAAATTATCTAGATGGCCAAGAATATGACCAATGCACTAGAATCTTTTTACCAAATTTCCATCTTCAAACATTACTTATCCTTCTGTATAAATTCACCACATACCTTCATGTGAGCATCGTACACTTGATTGGCCATAGTAGCATTCTATTTGTTTAAAATTTTGACACTATATTCTAATTGTGATTGTCTTAGTTGTTAAAGAAAAATTCTTTCAACCTGTCAACATCATCAAGAACCTTGTTTATGACATCAAATAGAATCACTATCCCCATTTCATCTTTCCATTCTTTCTCAACTTTTTCTTCTCCATTATCTTTAACAAATGTAGGTTGTTGTGTACCCTTCAATCTGTTAAACCTTCCTAGAGTCCTTGCTATATGCTCATGATTCTCATTTCTCTCTTTCAATGATGGCCCCACTTTTTTAATACAAATTTGACCTCATAAATCATAATTATTAATGATCTCTTAGTTTCTTCCTCAATATGATTACTATATTTCTCAAGACATTGTAACAATTATTTCTTTCTCCATAAATTCTTGCTGACAAGCTTTAAACTAAACTCCAATTTCCTCTATCTTTTTATAATATCAACAAGGTCTTGATATCTTTTCCACAATAGTCGTATATGGGTAAATAACTATAAAAACATGGTCTTGATTAGATATTGTGCCATTATAAACCTAAAAGCTTTCAATTCCTTTCTCCATCTCATATTTTCCTCTTGTGACTTTATTAATTATTTTCTGATATAATTATTTTATCCTTTTCAATACTAACATCAATTTTTAGCTTTGATATCTCATATTGTGTAGTCAACAAGAAGCCTTTTTGTGAGGATTTATCTAATTATTTAGTATTATTTTACCTTATTTTCTAGCTCCTCATTATTTTGTGAAAGATTCTCAACTTTAGCTCTATTAAATAATGCTATGTTTAACATTCAAATTAGTTGCTTTCCTCGAAGACACATCTTACAACCTATAAACCATGAACTATCCAAAAAAAATAGTTTAGATCTACAATATTTATTGTCCTCTTTCCTAATGGATATAAGAACCATGTTGATAAAGTATTATTGTAGGGCCTAAATTCTTAACTGTAACACAATTTTTCAAGTCCCTCACCACTCAATCTAGAATAAATTCCTTCATATCTTCTCAAATTATCAAAAGAAACCTCAAGAGGACATGCATATACCTATATGTAGTAAACAACCAACTCATTTAAGAATTTCCCTTCCTTTTATAGTTTCATCTCCCACATCTCCATCTTTACATTGGCCCAAAATTTCTTGATAGCCTCATCTCTTTATTCTTAGAGAGTAGTATTTATCGTCTCAATAAATTTTACTCCCTTCATCTTATGAATAAAGAGTTTTAATTCCTTAGAATGGATAAAATAATCATCAAACATAAAACTCTCTGAAGCACTTCTCTTGACATCTTTAGTTAAATAATCAATAATTTTAAGTACACCATCATTCTGATCAGTTGGAGGTTGATATGGATGCAATTGTACTTGCTATAATATCTCATCTTCTTTATGTGGTTATGCACACTCACCAATTTCCTGAGATACTACCATGCCAACTAATGGATTAGGAGACATTTGTGTTAGATATGTTGCATCTATTGGTCCTCCCACTCTAATGGATGAAACACTTGGAGAGGTTGGGGGAGAAATTGGTTGATCAAACATTAACATTGCCTCATTTTGGATAAATAACTCCATCCTCCTAATCTAATCATATTGATTAGGAAATGCACCTTGATATGAAGAATCAATAGTCCTCTTAGAGTGTTCAATCTTATTAATTTTTTAATATGCTATTTCCCTTCTTTTACTTCCTCGTAAGATTGGTAGCTTCTCATCAATTATTAGTTAAGAAAGAAGGCTTGTAAACATGTTTCAAAGCCTGCATATATTTTTGCAAAATTGTAATAACCTTTAGGATTAAAACTCCTTACCTCAAATTATTATGGCATATTTTATGTCTTCAAAAGCTCAATGGCTTGATCAATACTCTCAATATATTAATTTGGAAATCCCCTATATTCAAAAATCCTAGAAGAAATGTACCTTTGTTATGCTTTCTAAATGGACCAGCTACATCAAACATTTTCCACACAATTTCAAAAATTTCCAACATATAAAATACTATAAAATATAATACATATGGCTAACCATTGAACCCATATACCCGTGTAGGTGTATTTATCCATCATGTACTAGTCAACCTAGTTGTGGTAAATTTGGCCTTGATTTATTTTTCTCGCCTCTTAGGCATTAAGAAATTCATTATTCTCCTTGAAAATCTTAGGAAATCAAAACTAAAAAAACCTACAAATCCTTTAAATAAAGTGCTCCTCAAATTATAAATATTGAGCATGTGTATCCATAATCCCAAATCTAGGTCCATAACTACATTATCTTCTTATTCTATTTATCATCAAACACTTTTATATGGAAATCATGAACCCAAGCATTATTTTTCTATTCCTCAAATAACATCATATGAATGAGAAGGGAATACCATATAAAGGTAACCATTGAATTATCTCTTTGAATATTTACCAGGGAATTATGAATCCCCTCTACAAAAGATTAGGGATAATCAAAAGGTTGATTATCTATTGTGCTTTATATGTCATAAGAAATCATTGTGCATTATTTTGGCATATGTGAATCTCCATCATAACCTAGCTCCTAACAATAGGCATAGTAGGTCATTTGATAGTAATACTGGAATAATGGAACACTATATGGAGCCAATTCTATATCCCCAAAAAAATTAAATTCACTACCAATCTTTTGCCTATGAAATTGTAACCACTTCCTTCTATAATTCCCTCAGTACTCTCATATTTTAACTTCAATATACCAATATTAATTCTCTAATCAAAATTTTAAAAATATCCCATGTCAAATACATGACAATTTTTTTCCCTATTAATTGGTAACAAAATTCCTTTGGTCGACTTAATACATCTAATCCTAGGGCCATAGCTTATCACAAGTACCCTAATTAAGTCCATATTCACAAATATATTAGGCATGATCAATCAAGGCAACCCTAATCTCCAAGCATTACATTCAAGCTCTTCCTTTTTTGAATTCATCTAGAAATATTTGAAAAGATTATGACCCCTAATTAACATGTGTCTTTCTCTACAATACTTTTGTGCATCATTTAAATTCTATAATTTACCTAGTTTTTTGGTCTATAAGAGGACCTATGTGATTGAGAAATTAAATCATCATAGAGGTTCCACTCCCTTTGTCATTTTGGTTTTTGACCACCCTTATATTAAAAGAGACCTTAGAAGAGGTTTACATGGCTTTTTAATTTTACAAAAAGCCCTACTAATTCACTATAACTCCCTAACTAGGGTTTGCTTACTTTTCTAAGTCCTACAACTATGAAATTAGAAAAAATCATATAAGAGTAAGAAAAAAATCACTTACTAAATTAAAAGTCACCAATTGAAAGTACTTGTAGCCCTTGACTTCCAACCTCTAGAACTTTGGTTTGTCACTTTTTTCTTTCAATTGCATTCTTTCTTTAAAAGTGAAGAAATTTGCTTGAATTTAATCTTTTATCGACCCTCTATCTACTATTAATTTCTTTCATGTGATATTTTATGTATGAAAATGATTGGCTAATAAACTTCAAATTCCCATTGTTGATCTAATGAAATCAATGGTTGTCAGTAAGATTTGAATTTCTTTGACTAACACTATTTTTATCCCACTTGACCTTGTTGAATCACTTTAGAAATCTCACCAATGAAGACTACCCCATGGAAAACCAGTTAGTAGCAATTAAGTTTGTATTTCATTACAAGTCAACCTATTGTGGCTCCACAATCACGCTCCCATTGGCTGCTTGGCTAGGGGCCCCCCTTTTTTTCTTTTCTTTTTCTTTTTCCTTCATTTGTTTGTGCCCCTAGGGCCCTTTTTGTCCTTTTCTTTGTTTTCTTGTTTGTTTGTATCTTGCCAATAGCCTTCTTTTTGAGAAGAAATCTCATTTTTTGCACTTTCAATGTGTCATAGATCCTATGTTTTTCAGACCTCTAAAACCATGAAAGGTCAAAACTCTGAAACTCTGAAGGGTCAGAAAGGTAATTGATGTCACCTTCATGGGGAGCCTATATAAGGCATGTTAGTGGTCTTTTTTGTCACTTCTATGCTTTGCTGCTTTGCATTTTCAGAATGATTAGAGAGCTTTGTCTTCAGTGTCGTCTGAGTGCCTTGGTCTTCACTCCAGCTATGTTTTCAAGCTTCCTCTTTGTTTCACCCTTAAGGTAGGGTCTCTTGGCATTTTGTTTTCTCTAGGTTTCAATCTAGGGTTTGTGTTCCCTTTTTTTTCCTTGCAGCTTGTAGCTAGGGTTTGTGTTTTCAGTCTAGTTAGGGTTTTCTCTATCATTTTTGGTTTGTTTGCATGATTTCCTCACCCTTGTCTAGTGTTTTGAGGTTTTCTTATAGGTCTTTAGGGAAATCTCATGCTCAAGCTCTCCTCAAAACCAAGTTTCAGAGCACGGGAGGGTTTTCATCCTCTTAGTTTTTTTGTAAAGTTATTTCTTTGAGATTTTAGGAGTTTTGGACTCTAAAATCTCCGTAAAATTTCCCAAACTTGACCAATATCAACTTTAGCTTCGCACCTTCAACATTTTGGACACTGACAAACACTCTGAACTTTCACCCTCTAAAACACTGAAGACACCTAGAAATAACTTAATTCGGTCAACTCTTTTCAGAGTTTTGTACCTTTAACATCTGACCTTTAGACCTTCTTTTTCTGTACTTCACTATTTCAGAGTTTTGGCAATATCAACCAACCATACATCTCTAAAATGTCAAAGCTCTGAAATACCGAAGAAGCATGTTACAATGTTTGTGCCCTTTTCATTGTTTCAGCTTGTCGGAGGCTGAGGATTCTTTCAAAGTCCAAACCTCTGAAACCCCAAAATTTGATGTCTAATCCTTTTTAGTGCCTTAGACTTATAGGTTTTGTTATTTTCAAGGGTTTGTGTCATTTATTACTCAAAATTGGATGACTACTTCTTATAACCATTATTGATTCATGTCTATTTCTTTGCAAAATGTCAAAGAAGATACCATGCTCCTTCTAAGGTGGGAAATATCCATAGTGAGATAATAGATACAAACACTGGAAATGTGAACTGGAATGATTTCTTGGTGAAGTGTGCCTAACCAATAGATAGATCTGAGGACTGCACTTCATTAGTTTACTCCAGCCTAGTAAACATAGTGACACATCATGTGCCAATTCTCTCTTTCGATTTGATTGTCACCCTGATGCAACACTGTGTACCAGATGAGAGACTAGTAAAAAACACTATTGGAGAAGTAGTTCTAGACTTAAATACAGATAACATTGAAGACGTATTCCATTTTCCTAAAGGAGTAGATAGGTTCTATGCTTTATCCATAGATAAGGGCATGTGTTTCTTCAACTCAGACACTCAATTGTCATATGAGATTGTTAATAAAGAATACCTGGTGTAATCTTTCCCCAAGAATAAGCTGGAGAAGATAGACATGAGGAGTGGGTACCTAAAAGAAGACATCCAATATGTTGTCACAATGATAAGAAGGATGTATGGCCTCCAAAATTCCATCCAACTCAAGCCCTGGATGGTCCTATTGATTGAAAAGATAAAAGGGATAGAGGCAAGGTTCAACTAGGTCACTCTCCTTAGTGACAATCCGAATATGCATCTCACTATAGTAAAGAATGACCCACATTTCTACATGACTTCATATGTCATGTACTTGATTTTCATCAGGGCAGTGTGTTGGAATTATAGAAAGGTGTATACTGAGAGGGGAGGGGTGAATCGGTATCCTCAAAACTTTTCAAACTATTCCTTGTAAACATTAACTTCAATAATCGACTATGTAGATTGCATTCACCATACATTCAATACTATAACTGAAATGTAAATGCATGTAATAAAATAAATAAAACATACATGAAATTTCAATACCCATGACACATGTATTTTAAACCCTTGTTAGAAGGTAAAAACTACGGTGGGGATGGAACCCACAAAGCTTCACTTCCATAGAAATAAAGTTACTGGTTAAGGCTTACAAAGATTGATCACTTTTGGTGATATTACCCTGCTAGGAGTAACAATAAAACTAGATAGATCTACTTGGTTAGAGGATTTTAACAACACAATACATGTATGCACTTGGTTAAGAGATTTTACTAGGGATGGTTAAGTCCACTTTGTTAGGAGATTTTGAGTCAGCTATAATTGTTAGAGAGTAACAGTGATTGTGTGTGAGTGATTTACACCTTCATGAAATAACAAGATTTAAAGATAATTTACACTATTCAAAGCAAACTAATCTAAATAATGCACAAATTAATCTAAATATCTCATGGTTCTCTAAATTGAAGTAGTAAGTGAGGCTCTCAGCTGCAAATCCTCACTAGTGACACTCTAATTATGAGAATTGAACTAAGAATGATATGCAAACTAGATCTAATTATCAAATTCTAGCTCTATTTGATAAGAAAATCTACAAAATGATCAACAAATGAAGCTAATTATCAATGAAAATGCTAAGTGAGTGATGGGGATGCAAATTGCAAGAGCTTTGCTGCAATTCAAAGATATGGAGTGGATGAATAATGCCTCAAAATGCCTTCTATTTATAAGATTTTCCCAAGGGTAGGGGGTAGAGTGAGATAACCATGGTTATGCTTGGGTAAGGTCAATTGGCTTTGCTTTGTCCCTAAATGGGGGGACAAACATTTAAATGGTTTCAAAAGGCTGAACCATTTCAACAAAAGTGAGTGATTTGTGTCCATTTTGTCTCCTTTTTCCTTCGTTGAGAGAAATTCATATTTATTAATTAATTAAAGTAATTAAATTTAGCCATGAAGGGCAAGATGTTCATTTTGATTTTTGCTTTCAACAACTATGTCATTAATTGAATTTAATCAATTTCTTAGTATTTTTCCCCTTTTCAAGCTTTATTTAATCATTTAATCATTTAATTGAATTTTCCTTTGATTTGAATTGCCTTTGTTCCATTTATCGATTTTTCCGTGCTATTTTGATGATTTGTTGCACCTTTTTATTGATTTAAGCCTTTGGCCAATTTTTCATGTCTACAAATGCCCCTCTTTGAGTTGATGTACAAAGAACACCGATTCAAAGATTCCCTTAGTCTGATGATCTGATTCTGTTATGGTTCTGATATGCCTCTGATCGTTCTAATTGATGTACTTCCTGATGATGATGATGTGCCTCTGATGATGGTGCTGATATGATTTTGATGCCTCTGATATGATATGGGTCCTGATTTGATGATAGGTCCTGGGTTCACTGATAAAGGTCCTGGGTTGATTGATAAAGGTCCTGGGTTGATTGATTGCTGATATGTTGATAGGTTTGATATGATAGCAGATTTGATATGAAACTGATATGTAATTGATTTGCCTCCTGATATGATACTGATATGATATGATATCTTGATATGATATTGATATGCTCCACTGATAAATGTTTTTAATGTGATGCCCATTTGATACTCTGATGCCCCCTCAAAAATAAAACATATTCATCCCTTGATTTGAATGATTTTGAGTAGTTGGAATATGTTTTGATTTCTGATACCGTTTGAAAGAAACAATCAAGTTTTATTCATGCCCCGGCTAATGAAAATGTCATATAATAGGTCCAAAGTGCATTTTTTAAGTGTTTATTAGGACCAATTTCACCTTAAATAGGGTAAAACCCCTCATTTTACTATTCATTTGCACCGTTCCCTCTTGAGATTTGAGCTCTGATTTTAGCCTTTTTTATACGATGGTGGTCCCACATCGCGAGCATCGGTTTGAGAGAGCGCGCCAGTTTAGTCAGAGAGCGATCGATGGTCCTCTGGTATGTCATTCAAATTTTCCTCATGTTTTGAAAGTTGCATTTATGACCTCATTTAATGCATTTTAAAATTTTGATGCTGCGTTTGTGAAAAGAAATGTCACCTCCGTGCTTTTTAATTTCACCTGAAAATTTAAAATGTCGCCTTTGGTAAATTTGATATCGCCTTCCTTAGGTTTTCTCACGCATTTAGAAAATCTTTTATCGCCTGCGGATAATTAAATATCGCTTAGGGTTTTAAGCATTTTAATTGTGTATCGCATGACAATCTTGAATAATAAAATGTCGCCTGTGGATAATTTGATACCGCTTCTGTGAAATTAAGTCACACGGATGATTAAAATCACACGTATGGAGAAATAGATGTCACCTCTGGTAAAAGAAATGACGCCGGAAAGAAAAGTGGCGTAAGTGAAAAAAATTTTTTAATGTTATTTGAGACTTTTCTAGGATGTCTGATTGCTCGATTGCGTCAACTTGATTGATATCGATCATGTCAATGAATTCAATCGAATGTTCAGTTAGGGTGTTCCCCTTGTTTGATTTCAACAATGAATTAGGACATAGGTAACTATAATATCGAAGAATAAGGTAAATCAATCTTCATCACAAATGATAGATCATGGATCTAATCATCCATTCATTTTATGCTCAAATGCTTAGAGACATAAAACTAGGATCATCCTTCCTCAATGCTTAGAGTTAGGATTGATAGGTTTGATAGGTATATTTAAATTGATGACTATGATTGATTATTTGATTTCCTGATAGTAAGTTACTCATGTGATTCCATTATTTTGATTAAACAGGAGGATGTCCCTGTTCTGTACCTCCGGACTGTACCACACTGGATGATGGAGCTTAGGGAGCAGTTGACTAACGCCGAGAGGTGAGTGATTAGGCGCTGCGGTTTACTATGTGTATTGGAGCTTCCTCAGTTTCAGATGAACCGAGGTTTGATTACCGCTGTCGCAGAGCGTTGGCACTCTGAGACAAACACGTTTTGGCTACCACAAGGCGAGATGACGATTACACCTGAGGATGTTTATAGATTGCTACGGATCCTGACTCATGGAGAGATAGCATATTATGATGCAGTCTATGATGGGACGTATTGTCGATGAGTATTCAAAGATCCGTCTATAGGTGATGATTGCATCTTATGGCCTCAGTTTGCCTCATTTCCTATTTTACCAGAGTTATTAGGTGCTATCATTGGTGGTGTATTATTACCTGATCGGCGAGGTCACAGATTTTTAGTGGGATGGGGCAGGATTATCGAGGATTTTCTACATCAGCCTTGATGCTTTGACTGGGGATCTTGTGTGCTGGCACAACTTTATCACGATCTTCATGAGGTGGTTTATAGGAGATCAGCTTCGTTATTTGCTGGGATTCATATTTTGTAGCTGTGGATATGGGAGCACTTACCAGTCAGTCATCCTATATCAGATCGAGATCATCCTCTAGGATATCCTTTTGCATGGCAGTATACTGGTATGGTGACACAGCATCACTTGGGTCATTTGGAGTATTGGCGGTGTCAGATTGATGACATGGATGAGGTCTATTAGAGACCATATGTCGAGGTCGAGGATTGGAGAGAGGATAGCTTGGAGTTACCGTATATGTTTTCTCCTCGATGGATGATCAGCAGGATCGACTCTGTTCTTGAGAGATTCTTGGCAGGTAGAGTGCTATGGCAATTTGGGTGGATTCAGCCTATGCCTCAGGGATCTGCAGTATATGCTTGTTCTAGTGCAGAGCGGGCTACTTGGGGTCACATGCCTTCATACGATGACACTATTGAGTAGATATCACTGCTAGGTTATATGGATTGGGATATGAGGTTACACATTAGAGACGCTGGAGTTACTCAGGAGTATCTAGCTTGGTTGATGGAGCATCCTATGCCTTGATTTACAGACCCTGCAGAGCCAGTGCCTGGGTGAGATGATGGTGATGATGTCGGTGGTGGGAGGAGACACAGAGGTAGACCATGAGGTAGGGCGGTGATTAGACTTAGAGGATGAGTGAGAGATGTATAGATACAGGCACCACCTCCTCCTCCTTCTCATCCTGCAGTAGCATAGAGACAGAGGATAGATCGTCAGGATCATGTGAGGGCTGCTAGGCAGGATCCAGTTGCAGGACAGGATACGGGAGCAGGATTACAGTAGGCTACCGTGGATGGTCAGGATACAGGTACACAGCAGATGCCAATAGCTTTTTCTTGTGATCGAGGAAAAGCTCCTATAGATACAAGTGATCCTCAGAGTACCTATGAGGTTGGGGAGAGTTCTAGTACTACCCAGCTACAAGCAGATGTGGGAGAATTACGGACAGAGGTATCACAGATGTCTTCTATGATTCAACAATTAGTATCAGGTTTGGCTCCATTGGTTCCTCTCCTTGTTGCTATGGTTGGTTAGACGCCTCCTCAGCTGCCTCAGCAGCCTCCATCACAACCTCCTCCACAGCCTCCTCTAGGACCTCCTCCCAGTGGTGATGAGAGTTGAGCTATGAGTGCTCTTATTGATCATTTGTGTACTGATGCTAAGATACTTGATGTTGTACCATAGTCTTGTGACCTTGGTGTCACCTTTCCAGTTGTACTTTGATACTTAGTTGACATTGATGCCCCTGTTGATGGGCGCCATTTGTGTGTGCATTTTCCTTAGTTTTTGCTTCACAGGTTTAACTCCGGGTCTAACATTCAAATGATGCATTATGAAATTAGGATCCAGTCCAGGCACATCAGCATATGACCATGCAAAATTTACTTGTTGTTCTTGGAAGAATTTGATAAAGTCCTCTCTTTCAAGAGATGTAAGTGATGTAGCCAAGTGTACAACCTTTGGCTCTAATTCTGTACCAATGTTAACTTTTTCTGTTGGTTCTATAAGAATAGATGACCTTTCTTCTTCATGTTTAGGCAAAGTATCCAATCTCTCTTCTAATGGTGCCACAGTTGGGTTTTCACCAAAAGAAACGTCTTTTATTTTCATTGTTTTTGGTTCTAATGGTGCCACAGTTGGGTTTTCACCAATAGAACTTCTCATTTTTTTATTTTTTTTTCATTTTTTTCTTTTTTTGACTAAGAGATTGGACCCTTGTTGTTGTCATCATGTCTGTATTGAGTTCGTTGGTGAAAGAGGGTTCAACCGCATTGAGGTATTGGTTTGTTGCTTGGTCATTTGGGAAGTAAAGTAAGTCATGTGGTTCAGTTTGATCCCAATCAATGAGGTCTGGATGTATCAAAATTAAGGAGTTATTGAGTAAGGTATCATCAATAGGATTTATGGACATGACTTCATTTGAGGGTTCATACATTGTATTGTTTAGATCTATGATGTGCGCTTCCTCAAGATGATCCATGGAAGCAGGGTCAAAGTCCCCTTTGCTTGAATCCTCGTTGACCTCTACGAGAAACAATGTGGGAAAAGCCACAAGCAGGTTAAAACTAGCGTTTGAATTTCCCTCCTCTGAAGGTGTCCAAAATGTTTCTATCCATGTTCCACTACTAGATGCTTGTTCTATATTAGGCCTTTGAATAGGAGATTCTTCATTAATTGGAGCATCTTGTTTTGGGATTTTTGCATAAGTATGTATAGCAATGAATTCTTTATCTTGACATGAATCATCTGATAAAGTATCCCATTCATAATCCCTAGAGTCATCACTATCTCCTTTGGATTCTAATGCATTTATTTGAGGATGAAAATCATGCATTGGACTTGAACTTTCTCCCTTATATTGAAAACCTACTCTAGATTTTTCATGACTTCCCCTCCAAATAGGTTCAATAGGTTCTAATAATCCTCTATTTCTTTGGCCTAGGGGTCCTCTTCCTTTGTATCCCATCTTTTGCATAATATCAAATCCTTTCCCATATTGTTCTGTTTGTATATTGACATGCTGAATTCTTTCCATGGGAGTGTCTAAGGTACCATCCTCATCATGATAAAGCCATTGAAGGACATCATCCTCTTCCTTATCCCATGTTGCTTTGCTATCTTCCCTCACAAAATAAGAATTATACTTATGTGGAAGATGTTCTTTTGAGGGTTTACCATGTGACTTAGGAGACATGGGCATGTCAAATAGAGAAACTGAATATTCTCCTACCCCTTTTGAACTAATCTTGCATTGTTTGTCAAATTTGTTCATCATCTCACTCATGTATTGATAATGAGCTGCTTTAGCTTGTTCTTTTTCCTCTTTAGTAGGTTTGTAGATCACTGTCTCCAATTTAGGTGCCACATATGGACTTTCCATCATATTTGGACCCTCGTAGCTCACTTTTTCCTTGCCCTTAGTTGATGTAGTTGAGCTAGCTTGAAGAGGATTTTGTGCATCTTCATTGGTGATTCTTGGAACAACTCCTTCATGATTATGTGGAATGTATAATTCATGCAAGGGTTTGAGTGCATTACAATATTGAAATGGATTTGAGTCTCCTCCAACTGTGATTTCTTCACCCATGTATGGGAACTTGATGCATTGGTGGTATGTGGATGGGACAACTTGCATCTCATGAATCCATGGTCTTCCCAATAAGATGTTATAGGTTAATTTCATGTCCAACACTTGACATTTGGTTTCCTTCTTGACTGGTCCCACTTGGATGGGCAACACAATCATGCCTTTAGAAGCTCTTTCAGCTTCGTCATAAGCTTTTATGGTGATTTTCTTTGTAGGGTCAATGCAAGACTCAGATAGACCTAAGGATTTTACAAGACTCAATGTGCATATGTTAAGGCCAGCCCCTCCATCAATAAGGGCTCTTTTGACTCTATGCCTTTCGATCAAAACCTCTATATGTAATGGCAAATTTTGAGGATGAGTTATAGACATGTCATCTTGATCGGAAAATGAAAGACAATGAGGAGCCACAAGATGTCCTACCATATTTTGAAAATTTTCTTCCCCTAAGGTAGTAGAAACATGTGTCTCTTCCAAAGCTTTTTCCAAAATCTCTTTATGATTTGGTGACAACTTTAATAACTCTAAGATTGAGATTTGTGCTGGAGTACGTTGCAATTGGTCCACCAAACTATAAGGCCTTGCTGCTATAGGAGGTTGTTTGACCACAATGTTGGATGGTGGGATATTGGGGTTTTGAGGGAGTATCCCTTGTAAAGTCATTCTAGAATTCTGCCCTCTTGTAATGACATTTGTTGCTTCCTTTTGAGGCTGTTCATTAATGATGACATCATAAACAATATGATCATATGATGGCGCAAAGTTGAGATTATTGGCACTTTGTTTCTTGCCATTTGATGACTCACCTTTATCATGTTTGTAAAAAGGTTGTTTGAAGGCCGTATGATCTTCATTATTTTGGGGTCCATCAATAGTGATTATGTTATTATCTATCAAGTCTTGCACCACATTCTTTAATTGTAGACATTCATTTGTAGTGTGCCCCCGAATCCTATGATATTCACAATGATGCTTAGCATCCCACCAACCCAGCTTGTGGTCTGGTTCATAAGGTTTAATAGCGGGTAATGTAATAACATTGTTAGCTATGAGAGCCTTTAATGCCATTTCAAGTGATTCTCCCAAGGGTGTAAAGTGTCTTGTAGGAGTGGGCTTCAAATACTTATCATACTTGCTATTTTTATCCTTGTTTCCTTGATTATTCTTGTTGGCATTGTTGTTGTTGTTGGAAGGTGCATTATATGCTTGATTAGTATTATTCACTTGATTTGGTGTCTTTGTAAGGGCAAATGGAATCACCTTCAAGTTGCTAGATTCCACTACACCATCATTAACAATGCCTTTGTTGTTATTCTTTGCAGCATAACGGCTATTGTTGTTGTACCAACTTTTATTTGGATTGTTGTTATTGTTGGTATTGTTGTTGTTGGAGTTAGAGTTATTCTTATTTTCCTTGTACAATTTTGACTCTCCACTCTTAATCAACACTTCTTCTATTGTAATTCCGTTATCAATCAAATCTTGGAAGGTTTTAGGACATTGCATCCTTAGTCTATAATTCAGTTCGCTTCTTAAACCGTTAATAAAGATATCCATTTTTTCTTTCTCCGGTACACTTCTTGGATATCTAGCAAATGCAGTCCTCCATCTTTGCAAGAATGTGAGGAAGGCTTCTCCATCTTGTTGCTTCGTGTTACATAATGTTATCATTGTGACCTCATGTTTGATGTTATAAGAGTAATGAGTCACAAATTTAGAAGCTAACTCTTCAAAGGATTTTATGCCGGATGGTAGTTTTGAAAACCAATCCATGGCCGTTCCTCCCAAGCTTCTTGGGAATAGTCTCATTAAATAGGTTGATTCATGCATGAATTCAAGACTCAATGCACAAAACCCCCGAAGATGATCATGTGGGTCAGATGTTCCTTCATACCTCTCATATTTAGGAAATGTTACATTAATGGGAAAAGGCACCATGACCAAACTCTTATCGAATGGAAAAGGACATAATGTTTCAATAGAGAAAGGCTTAGGAGCCCCATTTTGTTTCAAACTATCAATTTCCATTTGTAATGCCTTGAATTGTTCCCTTATTGCTTCCATAGGGTCTTCTATTTCCTTGGGCTTTAATTGCTCTATGTCAAAATATTTAGGTAGCTTTACCCCCATTTGTATTAAGTCCATGAAGTGTTTTTCTTTATCCATAAGCATGGTCTTTTTCATTAGTTCTATGAAATAAGGACATTGTCTTGCCTCTAATGCTCTTTCAATCGTGGCTTCTTCCGCAGTTGGGGGTAAGTTTGTATTATGAGGAGGAAATAAGTTGTTGCCTTGTGAATTTGCCTCTTGAGAATTAGGATCTCTTCCTCCATTATTAGAATTTCCTTGATTGTTGTTAAGATCCATACCCCCATTCATGTTGTTCCCTTGATTGTTGTTAGGATCTATACCCCCATTCATGTTGTTCCCTTGGTTGTTGGGATCGATATTTCCTAGGGTACCGCTAAACATCTTGTTAATGTCCTTTGCCTTAGCGGGTTTTTCAGTCACTCGTGAAATAATGAAAGTGTTCTTTGGAAATGGGAGCTCTTCTCCGTTGTAGGTCCTGTCTGTTTGTAATGCTTTCCTTATAGAGAGTGACCTTGTAATAACAGGCATGAACAAACTTTAAGGGTATGTTGACTTTCTTCTCTTGATAAGCTGTTTTTGGAATAAGGTAAAAGTTTTTGATCAATTTTAAATGGTTTAAAATTTTAATGGTGTTTTGATCAATAACTTTGGAATATCTTGTTTGAAAATAAAAACAATCTCAACACACACATCAATTGGGTACCATATCCTTAGAATGCTCTAATGTGTATATTTTTGAACGTTTCACAGGTTTAAACACAAGAATAGCTTCCACACAATCTACCTAGCACATAATTGGTTCGTAAACATGGCTCTAATAGGTAGTTTTTCTATTTTACCGTTATGTAGTAAGTTTTCCGTTCAAAATAGATCTTAGCTTTTCATCCCCCAAATATGTTAAGGGGCTTCCCACACGCACAAAAGCATGATTTTGCGCAATCTGTTAGGACTACTAGAGGAAGTTCGAAAGAGCTAAAATATTTTTTGTCATGTACCCCATTAAGGATACCTGTGTTTCATTTTATAGTGGGTCGGATTCTCGCGGCAAAGGAAAGTGTATCCCACTTTGGGCTGTCCCTCTCACCGGCCCTTCTAAGGCAATCTCGGGAGGCGAGCCCACTAAGTTTTAAACATGTTCATTTGAAAGCATGAAAAGTGGATTTGGTAGAGCAAGTTTGGGAATTTGATTCACTCAAAGAGTGAAGAGCATATCCCTATTGCTTTTCCCTTATCCCAAACACTCACAATCAATTTGGTTCCTTTTCAACCCCGTGACAAAGGGGTTCTTAGAATTGAAATGTTTGTTCTTTTCCTTTTATGATTAAACTATGTTTTGAACTTTGAAATGCCACAAGCTAAGGGAATGTGCAAGCTTGATGAGAAAAATACCTCAAACGATGCTAGCAAAGGCTAGGCGCATTTTTAAGTAGTAGATTTTTCATTTTCTCTCCAAATCCTTCTCTTACCTTAGCAAAACGTTCCCTCCACCAACAAGTTAGTCAGCACAATACAAACAAAGTGAGGGGAAACCAAAATCAAAGCTTAAAATGATATAATTGATTATGCTTTTGATTCTTTTTACCAAAATATTTGCAAAATTCTTACAAACTTAAGGACTAAACTCCCAATTTAATGAGACATATTTTCATTTGTAAGCATCTACAACAGCAATGTATTTAGCATATAATTTTACTTCTTTCTCTAAATCATTGTTGAGAACAAAGGTAGAATGTACTCGATTTTCCTTCCTTATCCTTTTAGAGATCAATTTCTCCTCTAAGTTATGCCTTCTCTCTGGTTTTTGCACTTTCTTATGACAGACCATGCTCCTGAGACAAAAAAAAAATGACCGTGAAGTTAGCATACAGTCATCATTTTAACATTTTTGACAAAATAGAGAAAATACAACCAGGCGACATCATCCAGACTACAGGCGAGATAAAATTTAACAAAGATGTGACTACTTTAACCACGAGCATCACCAAAAGGGGCTCAAGCGAGATTAAAATAGACAAGTGCGATATCAAATTTTAGCAAAGCGTGAAATCTTTAATACACGTGACAACAGTAATTACTCTGATACAATATAAATGCTAAATCAGGCGACATTGTCCATGCTAAATGCGAGATCTAATTTAATAAAGACGTAATTACTTTAACCACGAGCGTCACCATAAGGGGCTCAAGTGAGATTAAAATAATCAAGTGCGATATCAAATTAAAATAATGCGTGAACTTTTTACTAGAAGCGATAAATTAATTCTAGAAAAGCGACATTTCATCAATCCAAAGTGACATTTAAAATAATCAAAGCGAGAAATTAAATGAACAAGGCAGACAACTCCCTTTACACCAGGCGTAAAATGATTCCTCAGCCGCGGCTTTTAATTCTATCCAGGCGACATCTAAATGACCAAAGGCATCAGTTGCTTGTCCGTGACGCGAGAGTTTAATTTCTACAGGTGTGATTTCTTTCACCAAAAGCGTGATTTTGCAGGCTGAAAAGCGTGATCGTTCAGACTCCAGGTGACATTTTAATTTTCTCGCACGACATCTCTTTGCTTTAGGTGTGACTTCTTTACCGGCAGGCGTGATTTCTTTTCTGTAACCTGCAAACAGTAAGCAAAATCATGCAATTCTAGCCTAAATTTTGCAAATAACGTGAAAATTATGATAAATTTGAGGCCTAGAGCCCCACGGTGGGCGCCATTTGTGTGTGAGTGATTTACACCTTCATGAAATAACAAGATTTAAAGAGAATTTACACTATTCAAAGCAAACTAATCTAAATAATGCACAAATTAATCTAAATATCTCATGGTTCTCTAAATTGAAGTAGTAAGTGAGGCTCTCAGCTGCAAATCCTCACTAGTGACACTCTAATTATGAGAATTGAACTAAGAATGATATGCAAACTAGATCTAATTATCAAATTCTAGCTCTATTTGATAAGAAAATCTACAAAATGATCAACAAATGAAGCTAATTATCAATGAAAATGCTAAGTGAGTGATGGGGATGCAAATTGCAAGAGCTTTGTTGCAATTCAAAGATATGGAGTGGATGAATAATGCCTCAAAATGCCTTCTATTTATAAGATTTTCCCAAAGGTAGGGGGTAGAGTGAGATAACCATGGTTATGCTTGGGTAAGGTCAATTGGCTTTGCTTTGTCCCTAAATGGGGGGACAAACATTTAAATGGTTTTAAAAGGCTGAACCATTTCAACAAAAGTGAGTGATTTGTGTCCATTTTGTCTCCTTTTTCCTTTGTTGAGAGAAATTCATATTTATTAATTAATTAAAGTAATTAAATTTAGCCATGAAGGGTAAGATGTTCATTTTGATTTTTGCTTTCAACAACTATGTCATTAATTGAATTTAATCAATTTCTTAGTATTTTTCCCCTTTTCAAGCTTTATTTAATCATTTAATCATTTAATTGAATTTTCCTTTGATTTGAATTGTCTTTGTTCCATTTATCAATTTTTCCGTGCTATTTTGATGATTTGTTGCACCTTTTTATTGATTTAAGCCTTTGGCCAATTTTTCATGTCTACAGTGATATATGACTTAAATGAAATACAAATCAAATTATTGATATTAGATCCTTTAATTACAATAAAGATATCACCTTGTTGTGATGAGTATATCCTTCTGAACTACTTGGTAGCCTTATATCTATTCTAATAAATTGAATGCTTTTGTCAAAACCCTATCTGATCTTCATATGTCCTTGAGTGCAGCTACTTCTTGATGATACATGTCAAAATGACATCCTTAATTTTTTTATATCAAATTGATCTTGACCTAATTAGGGTTTTACATTATCTTATAAAAACTAAGATCAACGGTTCATATGATTAACCTAGATCATCATTACATAGGAATCATCATTCATTAAATGATTACATCCACAATAAATATTCACCTTGATATTGGTAAACCATTTTCTTGCTCGAAAAAAAGTTGTTCACCTTGAACTATGTGGCATTCCAAAATTTTATGAAAACTCTAGATTACTCATTAAATGTTGTATCTCAGTTTCAGCATTTACTGGCACTTGGTAATCCTATGTACTTGGTAACTGTTATACTCGGTAACCTCTTTTCTCAGTGACTACTATGTATTGATAATTGACAAAATTGTCTTCCTATGTTTATCGATTGTACAAATGAATACTAATGACAATACTTAATCCATTTAGGAGTAACATTCTCCCCCTTTGGCATTAGTATTAAAAACTTATATGTATGCCAGCTATAAAAGTTTGAATTCTCAAAAACTTCACAAAACCAAAAAAAAAATGTAAACTCAGTGACTCCCCCTATGAACATGCTCTCGGTAGATATACATATGTTTCCCCCTTTTTTGAAAATAATGACAAAGAATATACTTATAATTTGTCTAAATTCTTAGGATGGGTTTTCTTGAGATTATCCATAAGTTTTTCCCATTATTCCTTTAGATTATCTAGAGCCAACAACTCTAAGCTCACTTGAGCATGCACATAAAAAATTATTTTTAGTGATAGAAATCTCAAGGGTGGGAATAAATTTATTTGCATTTGTCACATGTTTTTGCATCACTTCCAAATACGGCAGTAACTCATCATGTAGCTCGGTTACCTCTTCTTTGATTCAGTCCTATTCCTTTCTCAACTCAAGTCTTAACCATTGTATGTGTTTAACTTTGGAATAATGCAATTGGAATGCATGTTGTTCAGTTGTAGGATGAGTAGCACTATATTTTAGATCTTCATCTAATTTGTTTATCTTTTCACTAACCTCAGTAGTGAAGTGATATAAAGTGCATAACTATTTCAAAATTGTAATGACTTTATCAATAATGCTTTCCAATTTAGTTACAACTTCTGGAAGCTTTACCTTGTTCACTACCACTACTTGGCTGATCTTTTCAGTTAACTTATAATGAATCTTTTGTTCGGCTCTCTCTTTAATCATTTGCTCGATGTCAGTAGTAGGGCCATTGATTATTTTTGTGAGAAGTGCAAGTTGATCAATGATAGGGGTGGATTCATCAATAGTTACATCTGGAGCAACTTGCATTAGGATCTCCTTGACATCCTCTAGCACCTTTGTGTTCTTATTTTCTTGTCTCAACTTTTCCTGTGTTGCCTTTCAGGTGCATAGCTCTCTATATTTTATGAGAGCTTCAGGGTCAAGTATCCTTAGGTCACATGATGGTATTTCTACGATTTCATCGAGTGTGACTGGACCCTTAGTTCCTTGCTACCTCTTCTTCTTCTTCTCTTGCACACTAGATGATGGAGATTGTGCAGTGGAAAGTTGAGCCTTGTGCTCGGGATCTACCTTTGGTGTCTTGGTGGATTTTATTTCTTCCTTATTTTTCCTGGTAAGTGATTCTACAATCTATGGTGCAGGGGCTTGTGACCTTGTGTCAGTGGAAGAAGTTTATACCATTGACTCTATTTGTACTTGTACATTTTCTGCCAGTTCAATGGTCTTTGTAGGTGTGTTGTCTTGTGTAGTTCCTCCATTGTGCTTGGTCTTTTTACCTATTTCCTCACCCTTTTCTTCATTTGTATCTATTACCTACTTGGGTGGAGTGTTCTCATTTTGTGTTTTAGTAGCTATCTCGATAGCTTGTACCAATATAGGTAGATTACCTGGTATCATTGCTCGGGCTACCTTGGTTACTTCTTCTTCACTAAGGTTCTTAGGAGCACTGATGATCATTTCATCTTCTTTAGTCTCATCATCGGGGTCTCCTTCTATTATGTCTTCTATCAATATTTGTTCATCCCCTAGAGTAGTCAACATCTCCAAAATTCCTTCCATCACATTGTTAGCAACAGTTATGAATTCTTCTTCATTAGTTTCTTCTTCAGGCTGCTCAGTATCTGAGATGTGAATAGTCTCATCATCAACATTGATATGCTCTTCTACTTGTATGCTCAGTTGATGTTCCTTGGTATTGATTTTCTTTGTAGGACTTAGGAGTTTAGTCCATATGTTCCTGCTTTCATCATCTACCTCTTGCAGTTTCCCTTGTAGAATCTTGAATGCTCTAGCCTTTGTAAAATAATTATTTGCATATTATTTTAAATATTCATCCATCTGAGCAACAAAATAGTCAAATCTTACCAAAATAGGTGACCTTTCTCTCATCCTTTTCTCATTTGTAATGCATATGTCCATCTAGTAGAAACTTTATCATACAATTCTTTGGATACGCTACTAGCGAACTCAACTGAAACTATTTTGAAGGTAATCATCATGCTTATTATTTCTTCCTCAAGCTTATCCTACTTCCTCAGTACTCATATGAGGATACCTTTTAAGTTTAGGAGTACCAATTTTTCCAGTAGTTTTTATTCTTTCTACTACCTCATCAATGGTCTTGAGGTCCTTTATTCACCACAACTCATAATTTTTTTGTGCCCTCCTCTTATGAATCTTTATCATCCTTTTCTCTAATAATTTTTCTTCTCTATTTTGGTTTTGGGATCTTGGCGGTGGTCTTTGATTTTCTCTTCTAATATGTATGAGTCAGTGTGGTCCTTGTTATCTTTGCAACACCTTTCTTCAAAGGTAGTGAGCTAGCAGTTTTTGACCTAGTCCTAGTTTGGGTTGAAGTATCAACCTATTTACATTTACCTTTTTTAGCCTTAGGTGGCTCTTCTTGTTCATGTTCCTTAGACTCGGTGACCTCTTCATCTATGTTCTCACCAACTAGTGTATGTTCCTTTGTTTCTTCTTCAACTGATTTCTCAATGTCTTCATTAGTGACACCAATTTTTTTTTGAATTTTAACCATTTTCTCCTTTTTCTTGCCCATCTTTTCAACTATAAGTCTCATCTTGATTCTGGACTTAGCTTCATCAAAGGTTCCAAACCTTATAGCCTTCTTGTCCTTAGGCTCGACAAGTAAAGCCGTTATTGCTTTTGTAGCTATATCAATATCAATCTCATAATCCATGGGTGGTATCCAAGCTATTCTTGGCTCTACAACTTTGATTAGGGTGTTGTCGGTATCCACCAGAAAACAAATATCATCTTTAAATTTCTCTAGCAACTATTTTGGTATCCTTGTTATTTTCTCTATTCTTTCTTTGAACTTCCCAAAATAATCTTCCATGATAGGTTCAAAGTTCTTTCCTAAGTTCTGAATGGATTCACTAATTTGAGCAATAATTGGTCGATTGATATCCCATTATACACTACCAAATAATGGCAAAAAGTTCTACAAATAAAAGAATGTACACACCAATAATGAGCCAAATTTACAAGTGTTTGATCTTGCTACTCTGATTGTTCTCATGTTTTCCTCTAACTGTCTCAGCATCAACTTGGCAATGTCGACCACTCCACATACAACACTATTTGGTCTTCTTGATTGGAAAATCTTGTATGCAATAACATATGCACCAAATCTCATTTCAGGGTCACTGATAATGTTTATTCTCAAGCCTCTATCATCCCATTCTGCTCTGGTTAACTTCTCAATCTCGGTTCCTGTCAGGTGCCTTAGGCCTTTAGCTTTGTCATTCATGGGATACCTTGTTAGTGCATGTATGACATCCTTTGTGATCTTAATTGGTTCATCTAGCCATAAATTTCCTTCATGTACATGGCTCAGTATCAACATATAATACCCTACTGCATATTAATTCATGTTGATTTGGTATTCACACAATAGATATAAGGAACTGTTATAAGATATAATATTTTGAAATTTAGTTCCATACTTACTTGAATAGCTTAGGTGGAGATGGTGAAATCACCTAATCCAATGGATGAGGTGTCACTGAATTTTGTGCTTGGTAAAACATTGTCATTTGATGCTTTTCTCCACATTTGATTCCTTATCCTCATGATTTCCTCAGTTGTGTTTCCATTTTCACTAGTACTTGGTTTTGGTACTTAGTCTCTACAATCTTTACTCAAGTGACTGACCTTATGATAGTGCAAACATGCCATTCTAGAATTTGACCAATTTCAAGATTTTCCTCTCTAGTAATTTTTCATATAATTAGATGCTATATGTCCATACCTACCACATGTTGTGCAGTTAACCCAAGTGTTGTAATCCCAAGTGTATGCATTGCCTTTCCTTCTTAGTTGATTTGTCTTGTTTTGTCCTCTCGATTTCTAGACTTGTTTCATCTTTGTCCTGCATATTTGTGATATGTGTCTATGCATGTTTCAAGTACGATAGTGCTTTTCCATACAAAGTTTCTTAGATGATTTATTCAGCTTTTATCTACACTCATGTTCTTGATGTCCATATTTATTTCAATTGTAATAGTAACCATTAAATTTAGGATTGGATTTAGAAATACCTTTTTCTTTGCTTTTGCAAACATTTGATGTGTAGCCTAGTTTTCCACAATGATAGCATGAGAGCTTCTTTGGCCTTGTATTTGCATAGGAATTCTTTTGTTTAGCTTGTCTTGATGAATCTCCATGCTTGGTACAACCTAAACCAGTAGTGTTGTCAAGTCCTCTTTGACTGCTTAGAAATTCATCCATCATTTTTGTACTTTCTTCAACTTTCTTAATCATCTCATTATGTTCTTGTTGAATCATTACTTCATTCTTTAATCTTTCATTTTATTCTCTCATTTCACCAATGTCTTCCAATCTTATAGTAAGTTCACTGTTCACTCAGTTGACTTCCCGACTCATGACAACCATCTGATTGGAGATTTCAAAATGATGCTCGGTAAGTCTCAATATTTTAGATTCCTTTTCTTGTAGCTTATCTATCATTTTTCTTCTATCATCAATAGCTAGATTCCTTTCTTGTTCATCTTGCCTTGAATTATTCATGAAATCAATCATTCTAACCATTTTTGTCTCCTGACTGATCTGCAGTGCCTTCACTTGTTTAGTAAGATGTTGATTCTTTTCAAATAGATCTGATATGGTTCCTTCAGATGCATCAAATATGCTACCAGATCTAGATCCATATCCTTCAAATGGATCATCTATCTCTTCTTCATGATAATTAGTCTCATTATACTAAAGTTCCATATCCTTCCTCTTGACCATTAAATCTCTCAATGTTTCTTCAGCTTCTTTGAATTGTTCAATGTAGATCTGAAACTGCAATTTCTTATTCTCAATAGTCTTGTCAAGCTTATATCTTTCCATCATTAGATCTTTTCTCTTCAGTGATTAAAATTCCTTGACAAGAGAAATAGCTCTAATACCAATTGTTGGAATTATAAAAAGGTGCATACTGAGAGGGGAGGGGTGAATCAGTATCCTCAAAAAATTTCAAACTATTCCTTGTAAACATTCACTTCAATAACCGACTGTGTAGATTGCATTCACCATAAATTCAATACTATAACTAAAATGTAAATTCATGTAAGAAAATAAATAAAACATACATGAAACTTAAATACACATGATAAATGCATTTTGGTATTGCAGAAACCCTTGTTAGAAGGTAAAAACTGCGGTGGGAATGAAACCCACAAAGCTTTACTTCTACCGAAATAAAGTTGTCAATTAAGGCTTACAAAGGTTGATCACTTTTGGTGATCTTACCCTATTAGGAGTAATAATAAGATCAACTAGATCTACCTGGTTAGAGGATTTTAGCAACACAACACATGTGTGCACTTGGTTAAGAGATTTTACTAAGGACGGTTAAGTCCACTATGTTAGGAGATTTTGAGTCTGCTACAATTGTTAGAGAGTAACAATGATATATGACTTGAATGAAATACAACTCAAATTGATGATATCAAATCCTTTAAGTACAATAAATATATCACCTTTTTGTGATGATTATATCCTTTTAAACTGCTTGGTAGCCTTATATCTCTTCTAATAAATTGAATGCTTACGTCAAAATCCTTTTGTCAAAACCCTATCTTATTTTCAAATGTCCTTGAGCACATATACTTCTTGATGATACATGTCAAAATGACATCCTTACAAATTTTATATCAAACTGATATTGACCTAATTAGGGTTTCACATTATCTTAGAAAACCTAAGATCAACGGTTCATATGATTAACCTAGATCATCATTAAATAGGAATCATCATTCATTAAATGATTACATCTATAATAAATATGCACCTCAATCTTGGTAAACCATTTTCTTGCTCGATAAAAAGTTATTCACCTTGAACTATGTGTCATTCCAAACTTTTATGCAAACTCTGGATTACTCGGTAAATGTTGTCTCTCGGTCTCAGTGCTTACTAGAGCTTAGTAATCCTGTGCACTTGGTAACTGTTATACTCAGTAACCTCTTTGATTGATGACTACTACATATTGATAAATGACTAAACTGTCTTCCTGTGTTTACTGACTATACAAATGAATACTAATGACAACACTTAATATGCTTAGGAGTAACACAGTGTATCTAGGACTTATTAGAGTTGGAGCCATGGGTTAGCCCAATGCTTGGTCATTTACTGTATACCTCAAGCTTGTAAGAAAGGAGCAACTTGAGGAAGATAGCTCTGAATATAGAATCATCAATGATGCATTTGTCTTCCTGATCATCCATTCCATATAAGGTGATTGTGCCAAAAGACTATCAGAGGAAGCTACAGAGAAGGTGAAGGCCCTAGGGGCTTACTATATTTAGTTTAAGACTTTCACTTACATAAGGGTGGCCAGGATTACTTTGACTCTAAAGAAGTTACCAAGGTACCCATTAGATAGAATCATCCTAGTGGAAATGGCTAGAAAGCTCTCTGATGCATATAAAGCACAAGAAGAAGCACTGTTGGGATTTCCCCATTTCAATCGGTCCCTGCTCCCTGAAGGACATGAAGGTCTACAATTCCTTGGTGTATGAATGGGATGAATGCTCCCTATAATAGTTCAACTTGATAAGGACCAGATTTGACCCCATAAGCACTTACAATCACATTATTGGAAGACATTACATTCATGAGCCTCATTTTGAGGACCATTTGATGAATTGTATAGATGACTATGAAGTCAATATCTATGATTATTACTGGATGACCCTAGAGATGGCACAAGATGCCTTAATCCTTCACATTCCACCCAAATTATGGGATGCAGACACTGAGGATGTCTTGGACCCATTGTATAACCAATATAACATCTATACATGGCTATTTTGAATGCCGAAGTAGATAAAGAGGAGAACGAAGATATAAACTTCAAAGCTTATCATGTGATAAAGATGAAAAAGGCCTAGATCACTAGAACTTTCAAGATGGATCCAGTTCCTATGAATTAGTAGATTTCCCCACCTTACAAAGAAAAGAAGAAGAAGGGATAAAAGGTACTTATGCCTCAACTCAATGGAGTTGCTCTGCAGAGGTCAAAGATAGTGTATAGGTATGGGTGCCCAATAGCATATGGTTTCAATCCTAAGGCCAAGCCAACAAGGACCCAGGTGATGGTGAGTGCCACTCCACCTAAGACCTAGTCTTTCGCTAGTCAAGAGTAAGCCGATGTTCCAAAAAGGTCACCAAGAGTGAAGATTACGGGACCCAAGGCTACCAGTTTAGAGAAAGGAAAATTCTATAAAATGAAGAGGTCATCTACATCCCCACACTTGGAAATTGTGCTGGAAGAGGAAGAGTTAGAGGAAGAAGAAGATAAGGTTCCTCTAGCCCGAAGGACTCGATTGGGAGCCTTCTTGAAGAAGAGAAAGTTCCAAGAAGAGGAGGTTCAAATTAATGTTGATACAAAGACTCAAGAGGAAGAGCTAAATCCATGAGATGCCTTGGGAGATGACTAGTTCTATGTATCTAATTTTGAGGGTCTCTATGGGTTTAAAGATAAAATGTTAGAACAACAAATGCCTACTACAAGACCTTCTTTTGAAGAACAACTGTCGTTTACATTTACTCCCCCTCCAACTCAATTCACTACTTCAACTTTGGAAAATACTACAAATAAGTCAACAATGGAGAATGAATCGACTCAGCAAGCATCTTAGGGCACCGTAGATGAGCCAATGGAGGTAGACGGAGAGATACCACAAGGTAAGTCAGTGGAGCTAGATAAGGAATCGAGCTAAGAACCTTTAGTCAAAGTACCCTTGGAAAAGGATGTTGAGGCTGTTCCACTTCCACCTCAACTTCCAACAACTCCACTTCCAACAACTCCACCACCTATGCTAACTCCTCTACTCTAGACTCCACTAATCTAACTCCCTACTCCAACCCCACCTCTGATACATATTCCCACACCTCCACCATATTTCCCTTCACCCACTCCTCCTCATCTTAATCCAACCCCACCTTTAGTTCAGGCTCCCGTTCTTTCTCAACCAACACCCCAAAGGCCTATTCCTCCACCACCTATGCCTACTCCTTCACCTAATTTTCCTACTTCTCCACCATTTAATTCCATACCTTCTTTTGAGGAAACCTAACAAGGGACACATGAGCAATAAAATGAGACAACATAAGAAAAGAGTTCCCTTCCTTAGGAGAGTGAAGTCAATGAGAAATCGAGAGGAGAGGAAGAAGAGGAGGTAAGAGAAGAAGAAAAAGAGGAAGTAAGACAACGGGCACCAAAAGAACAAGAGGAAGAGAAAGAACAAGAATTGGTGACCTCAATTTTGATAGCACTGTATGAGCCAATAAATACCTTCACCAAACCTACCTAGTTCACCAAAGAAATAAAACCAAGGGTAAGGGTATATTTGGATGAGGAGGAAACTGATATGGTGGTGCTAGGCCAAGATTTCCACTAGGGAGAATCAAGTGCTCAGGAAAGGATGATTTCATATGTTACTCAAGATCACAGGGGCCAATGGAAAGCACAAGTGGTGATGACAACAATTGACTCCAATATGGCAGAAATAACTCTTGAAGACTATGTCTTCAAAGAAGTAGATCTAGGTGATCCTACAAGGTAGGGGAGTAACACATTGGCTACCTTGGGATTAAAGCATGCTCTAGGATTTATGGATAAGGATGAGGAGAAGATCAAAGTTTTGATGGAGAAAAATGAGGTAGTGAAAAGATTCATTCTTAAAATGACAGGTCCCATTAACCTTAGCAACCCAGAGGCCTCATTACAGGCTATTTTGGAAAAGAGGGTTGCTCCTGAAATGCTGACAGATATACCACATTCTTTCATTCATGCTTGCTTAGATTGGAAGGCTTACTTTGAGGAGTTCACAAGGGCTGTCTTAAGGACAATTTTGAGACCCTTCAGAGGAATTATTTGAGAGATCATCAAATTGGTGGACATGATTGACATCGAAGAAGAATTAGAGGCACAAATAGAGCAATGACAAAAGGTCTTGGATGAACTTAAGATAATAAGGAAGCAACACTTCTGAATTTTGGTTAAGATTTATGAAGGTTTTGAGTTAGATAATTTTGAGATATGGATTAAAGATATAACTGGAGCCCTAAATATTTATCAGAAATGCTTAAGCCATATTAATAAAAATAGAGATAAAGGGATGATCTGGGTAGAAGAGTTACAAAAGTTCTTTGAAGGTCTAGATCTAGATTTGTATGATGATGATGATAGCTAGACTATGTATCCTATAAAATACATCATACATCATTTCATGGAGATTTTGAATGGTGTAAGAACAAAGGATGACCTCCAACATATGTTCTACTAAAAGGAGGATATGTAGATGATGCTAGCTCGAGAAGAGGAGATACAAGCTTTCACTACTGAATTAGCCACCTTTTGAGAGAAGCAACATGAATGCCTTGGAAGTATCCAAATGGCAGATTTTGAAGAATTTTAGGAGATAGTAGAAAGACTCCATAAGGCACATCCAGAAATCCTTCCTAGTGGTTAAGTGTTCAGTTTTGGACTTAGTCAATTTTTGCATGAAGGAGATTTTTTAACACTTAGCCAATTTTTCAGTCCAAGATTTTCGGCCTCTTGGTCTCTGAAAGTCCAAAATTTTGCCTAGCATGGTGTTTTTAACTTAGTCATTTTTTCAAGAGTCATTTTTCAAAGTAGAGATCACGGTTTGAAATTTGTGGGCCATTGCCATCAAGAACTTCCAGTCTTCTATGGTGGATTTTTAGTTTGATTGATTGCATGTTTTGGGTCATTTTTGGATGCTTTAAAGATATATTTTAGTTAGAATTGCAAAGAGGAGCCATGATGAGGATTTACGAGAAGAACTCCAAGTTTTGAAGAAAGATTACAAAGAAGAATGATGAAACTCCAGGGAAGATTTTGAGTTTTTTTAATGCATCTTAGACTTTGAAATTATAATGCACATGGATTAAATCCATGCTGGATAGTTTAGGGTATATTTAAGAATAGTTTCCTTTTAGTAAGGTTTAGTTTAAATTTATTTCAAAGTTGCATGCATAGCTGAAACCCTAGCTGCGAATTTCTTATTTTCCCTAAAAGGTGAAGCCCTATAAATTGTAAATCAATAATGTAATTATAGTCGATTATTATTACAATACAAAATATACAATTGGTGCTTCAATCATGGTGTGATAATTTTCTGCTATCTTTGCAAAGTTTATGGATGTGTGTTTGCTCATTCTTTTGATTCAAAGAGCCAATTGATTGTATGGTGATTTTGATCTACGAATTGTTAGTCCGATGTTTATCATTGCTGCAAATTATTTTTTCAGTGATGAATTATTGGGAAGATTTTTCTTTGGTGCTTCAAGATAAATTTATGTCATGTGTGTGCATGTTCATGGTGGCTTTGTGATTTGATGAATTTTGACAAATCTTACACCTACATTTATTTCCATTGATGATTGCATATGCAAAATTGCGGTTGTGAATTATTCAAATCTACATTTTTGTGGGTTTTCTTCATGTTCATGGTAATTTAATTTGCAAGGTTGTGCAATGATGGTTTATGTCCATTAGTTTTACTTTCTACAACTTTCATTCAATTCTTGTTACCTTGATATTTCTATTTTTTGAAAATAAATCATAATATATTATATTAAATCTACATGTTTTAGAATTTGTTGTCATTAAAATATTTTGAAAATACAAAAAAAAAGAGAGAGAAAGATCGTTCGTTTAAGATTTTTTTTGCAGCCTCTCCAAGATCGAACCAACAAAGGCCTCCTCGTGAATAGTTTCACATTTATCTTTGATTGAGTTATTCAGAAGGTTGAGACCCAGCCCAAAAGGAATCTTGATATTGATTTTATCATTCTTCCAAGAGGGGAATTTATTCAGCCAAATTCCTAGTTGTTGTCTCATGTAAAAATGACACTCAATAGAAGTGGCGCTAGAAGGAGGGCCCTCAAAAGGGAGATCCTAAAATATTGGATCTTTCTCTCTCTAAGAGGTTTGAATGAGTCCTTAGATCATCACCTAACAAAGGGGAATTCCTAAAACTCAAAGAATTTCACAGACCTCATAGCGGTAAAGTGAAGAAAAAGGAAAGTCTTCCCCATCAACTGGGTCTACACAACCATTCCCTATTGCCACATATTTCTGCTCCACTTGTCATTGTCCCATTACCACCTCCAATGGCCTTTTTTGCAAATGCATAAAGTTATTTATTAAATCTACAAGGCCAGATCCATGAGCTACCTAAAAACCCCAAAAAAATTTGTCCACGTTTCATCTATGGTGAATCTAGGATAGTAGAGGAACACATCTGTGCTTTCAAAGAAATATGAAATCACAAGGAGATTGTACATTAGGATGTTGTGTGTGATATTTTCCCTTACAAATTGGGAGAATTCACATATAATTGGTACTTGAATTTTCCATGAGGGTCTGTTACTAGTTGGGACATGCATTTAAGACCAAATTCCTCAACCAATTCAAATTGTACGTGGATCCTGCCACTCTCCATCATCAATTCATCTCAGTAAGAAAAGATCACAATGAACCAATTGTAATGTTCAATCATCATTTCCACAAGATGTATCAAATACTTGAAGCTCCTTACACCGTACCTATAGGGGCTTCCATACAAGTATACTTGTGAGCCTTGAATCCTTTGACATCCATCTTTTTGAAAAGGTTTCCACCAGCAGATATGGATACCTTGGAAAAGGTGTGCAATGAGGTCATTACATTCATGCAAAAGATGGATCCACAAGCTGGTGGAAACTATGGTGCTCTACCCTCATTGGGGAACACAACCATGGTTAATCCATTTGCAGCCAATAACCAGCCTCCAACTCAACATGCTCCAAATCTCAACCCAATCCCGACTTCATATGTTTCTCCCATGCTACTTGTCATCACATACCTAGGATATGATTCACATAAGGTAGCATTCTGTGATCAAAGGGCTTTTGTCCCAAATGAACCCGATAACAATTTGGTGAGCAAATTAGATGCGATGAAGAAGATTCTATCACAATTGGCCAATGAACTTACAAGAATGAAATTAAACCCATCTCAGAACCAAGGGAACTACCAACAACCTACAACTACCCTGAATACTTATCCATAAAACCAAAACTGTAATTTCAATAATTATAATAACAATAACTACGGTAACACCTCGCAAGACAAACAATTTGGGTAGCAATGAACTAATAGGCCTTGGAACACATGACCCAACAATGGAAACATACTTGCTGACAATACCAATGCTTATAATTCAGCTGAAGTCAACTTCACTTAAACTAAAAATGCATGCCATGCAGATAATGAATGTAGGAATGAAGTTGACAATCAACAAAATCAGAACTTTGGCAATCCCCTAACGCATTTCAATGCCATGGTTTTTGATTCTTATGAACCAATGACTAAAGAGGGTTCTAATAACAACATGATAGAAGAAGATTTTTTTTCCCTTTCCACCAACAAAGTCAACCTAAATAATCTAAAGTTCATGCTTTTAAAAACAACAACCGGAACAACTATAACTTGAGAAGTAGGAGGGAATCCTTGACCGATGATATTCCTCTTGGATTGCAACCCACCCCTTCAGATCCAAAAGCTAATGATAATCCCTCACTCCCTAGGGGCCTGAGTGTTTCTATCCCGATAGCACAACATCATCCTACCATGCTCAAGAACTTGACTTGGTCTATTGAGAAATATAGTGCACTGGAGGAGCTAAAATGAGTAAAGGCTAATATGTCAATGTATGATATGTTACAAAGTTGTCTTGCACAAAGGGAAGCACTTTTAAAATGACTAGATCATTCTAAGTTGGTCACATCAAGAAATAACGTGAAAAATCCTTCTTTCAATATTAACACAGTTGAGGCCATGCTGACAATTTTCAAGGGCAGAGTCCAAGTGCCTCCATTCATACTTAGTCTTAAGATCTTTGGAAATAACTTGCACAATTGTTTAATTGATTCAGGGGCTTCATGCAATGTTATGCCTTTATCTATATGTCAAAAGCTAGGAATGAATCCTCAACCAACCAATAGGGTTGTGATGAAATTGGCTAAGACTGAAGTCAAGGTCATTGGGGTCCTAAAAGATGCTCATACACAATTAACAAAAAACCCAAGGATACAAGACAACATAGATATACACACAATGGATATCCCAAAAATTTATGGCATGTTGCTTAGTAGGGAATGGATTAGATCCTTGAGAGGTTGATTTTCTACCAACTTCACACAACTGTGGTTACCTTGGAAAGGGTTAAATAAGTAGATCAAAATCGATGTAGAGCCAAAACTTAAACAAATGATCACTGAATACAATGCCCCAAATGAATTTTTGTTCTCATAGGCTGATTTGGGAGTATATTGGTTTGATAGAATCCTGATGTTGCACATCAAGGAAGAGGACAATTTCAGTGGTAGCCCAATACAAGGATTGATACACCCTTAGATACCTAAAGATATTATTCAGGAGTTCATTAGTAATATGACAAAGATTATGAAACATCTCGAGCATGAAGTCGATCCAAACATACTCATGCTGCCAGGATATTGTCACCTACATTGAGTCAACCATTCAGAGTTTGAGTGCCACAATTGCCAAAACACCATTTCCCAAGTGGTAAGCCAGATACCCCAAAAAATTGAACCTATCCAAGGGACAACATCAAAAAAATATGATGAACACTCCTATCATGATGAAGAATCCCCAATCACCATTCATATGGAAGAAAGAAACCAAGCCCCCGCAAAGGAGAATCCTCCACAAGAGGAATGGAGTTCTTTAGATGATGGGAACTTGCCATCACTTCAAGGGACATGGAGGAAAAAATTAAGGATAAAACAAAAGACAAAATGGGTATCCATCATAGGAAAAGAAAGTTCAAATGCTGGGGTTGAAATGATTGACGGGGCAATAATTTTTCTTTATTTTATGATACTTTTATGCTATATTTTTAGACATTTCTAAAACACTTGTTATGTCTTTTCAGTACTTGAACTTATGAACATGCTATAAGTGTAGTCAAACCAAAAAAACCTATGGGTAGAAACTACTTGATATACTTTTCCAAATATTATACATATGCTGTAGTATTTCATATAATTGTTTGAATGTATGTTCTAATATTTGGATTAAGTTGAATGGTTGAATACTTGAATATATATGCTTGTGCTACTAATATGCCAGGGAAAGAGGAGTGAATGGAGAGTGGATTAGAAAACATTGATGAAGAGAAAGGAAGGCTCAGTCATGATGATGAAGAACCCATTATGATACCGCAAGACATGCCTGATAAATTGAAGAAAGGATCATTCCAGGATATATAGGAACACACTTACACTATATTTTCTCTATGATCAATGTTCTATTGAAGTGGTTAAGCAACCTTTATGCTATTCTGTCATGGACTATTACACTTTTCTTTCTTTATGGTGTGAATTAGTTCGACCTTATCTTTGAGCATCAATCCTCTATATAAAGGGATATAATTGTTAGATAGAGAGTTAGTCAGATGGTTGTATTCTCATTATAATCTAAAGAAAAGTTACTCTTTTTAGTTCCATGTGTTGTTTTATGTTAGTGTAATCAATTTTCTAGAAATACAATGAAGGAGTGATTTTGAGTTATATTTTGTGTTGGTAGTTAGAAAAAGCTGACCAAGGGGGCCCACTTGGGAGGTGGATTAGAGTAGATTAGATTAAGTTGTCTAAGCATTTACAATAGTTCAAGTAGAATTCATTGTTCTTTTCTGTAGCACTATACACTGTCTATGTTCCTACAACACCTGCAGAGATAATCATTGTGAATCCTTTGGGTTGACAAAATAGGTTAAGATTGAAATTATAGTTTTCAACATCATTTTCATTAAGTAGATGTGTGTGTTTACTTTCCTACAACAATAGTGTAAGTTTCTTTCATATATTTTCCTTCCTCTAGCTTAAGCAAATTGACTCTATGAGAGACTTAGTGCACAAACCGTGCTGTCCAAGTATACGTCCCTAGGTTGAAAATTTAAATGCACTTCATGATAGGAAAAATGATACTTAGTTTGAATATATTATTACTAGGAGAAGCCTTGGCATGATTATTATTACCTATTATGGGGTTGTTCAATAATTCCCCCTTGCAAAGACACCATATCGTTAGACAATTTCATTGAACCCTAGACTGAATCTCATATGCCAAAAATTGAGTCTGAACCTCAACCCAATCCCCAATCCCCCAATGGAAATCTAGTATAGAAGTTAAGGTTTGATGGTTCCAAATGCAAACAAGGGGTCGGAGTAGGAATCGAGTTGATTAATCCCTGAGGTAGTTCTTACTACACTACCTATAAGTTAAAATTATTTTGCACTAAGAACATTGTAGAATATGAGGTATTAGTATGAGGCCTTCTCATGGTGCATGAAAAGAAGATCAAATTCCTGATAGTGGAAGGTGATTCCTAGCTAGTGATCTGATAGATCTAAAACCAATACTCATGCAATGATAAGTGACTGAGTTTATACCAAAATCATGTCTGGGATTTGATCAAAGATTTTGAGGCATTCAAGATTAAAAGCATCCCAATAAGAAAGAATGTAGTTATTGATGTTTTAGCAGTATGATCAAGTTCCTTACACCCATTGGAAGGATCAAAGTTAAAGAATTTTTTAGTCGAGCTCAATGTCATACCAGCTATTCTTGATAACATCACCAATTTTCAAGTATTCCAGGAGGATCAAAAAATACTTGAGTTCATCATGAGTGATGGATTATTTGAAAAACAAACCATTGATGAAGAAGTTGATGAAATGAAAGAACCTGATAGCCTAGGGATCCTAAATTTAAAAACTAACTCTATTCCAAAAGGGACGGTGGCATTAGACAAAATATTTGACAATGATGACTATGCTTAGGAAAGGAGGAAGGCCCCAGTCATCAGTGGAGATGATTGTGAAATATATAATTTGGGTACCTAACAAAAACCAAGAGAGGTTTGTATTAGGAAGATTGGTATAAACGAGGAGAAATAACAAATGGTAGAACTACTTATAGAATACAAAGATGTTATAGCGTGGACCTATGAGGATCTAAATACTTATGATCCCTATGTCATTGTGAAAAATATACCATTGAACCCTAATGCTAAGCCTTTTGCCAAAAGCAGAGACTAGTCAACCCAGTAATCGAACCCATGATGCAGAAAGAGGTGCATAAATTGTTTGACGCAAAGATCATTTTTCCTGTCCGACATTCGACCTAGGTGGAAAACTTAGTTCCCATAAGAAAGAAGAGTGGATAAGTTCGATTATGTGTAGACTTTTGAAACCTTTATAGATCCTCTCATAAGGACAATTACCTATTTCTATCCCTCAATGAAGTATTGCAAATAGTGAATGGGTCACAAATGACATCCTCCCTTGATGGTTATTCTAGATACAATCATATCATTGTAAAGGAAGAAGATCGATTGAAGACAATGTTTACCACAAAATGGGGGAATTTTTCTTACTATCACATGCCTTTCAGCTTAATCAACATTGGGTAAAATTTTTAATGTGTAATGGATGAGCCATTTAGAGGCCTTATGAATAAGTGCATTTTCATATACATGGATGACCTAATAGTGTTTTCAAGAAACCAGGCTGATCATATTGATGATTTGCACAAAGTATTGAAGAGATGCCAGAGTTATGGAATTTTTCTTAACCCTAAGAAATGTGTCTTCGGGGTAACCCAAGGCAAATTTTTGGGACACATCATATCAAAGATGGGTATCTCTATAGATCCTAAAAGGTTTGAATCCATTCTCAAACTAGTTCTGCCTAACAATAGGAAATAATTGAAATCTTTCTTTGGGAAGATCAATTTTGTCAGGAAATTCATCAATGGGTTTGCCAAGATAGCGCATCCATTAAACACCATGCTGAAGAAGGATGATAATATAGAATGGATTACCCTAGCCAATGAATCATTTGAAGAAATCAAGACCTCCATTGCTATCGCTCTAGTTCTGGTTAGCCCAGATTACACTTTACCTTTTAAGGTCTAATTTTTCACCTCATAACACTTGTGCACATGGATCCTCACTCAAAAGAGGGATGAAAAAGATGAGAGACTGATAGCCTTCATGAGCTATCCTTTGAATAATGTCAAGCTTAAGTATCCTAATTTAGATTAAAAAAATATTTCACGCTGGTGAAAGCTATCAAGAAGTTCAAATATTACATTCTTAGGAGCAAATTTATTGCCATTGTTCCCAATCCTACCGTCAAATACTTGCTGATGCAAAATGAACTAGGAGAATGGAGAGGGAAATGGATGGCCATACTATAGGAATTTGACATTGAAATTCAACCTATGAAGCTAGTAAGGGGACAAGGCCTCATAAAAATGATAGCTGAGACAGAGCAAGGATTGGTGTGCCAAGTATACACTAATGAGGAGATTATAAATGATGTTTGGTATCAGGATATGGTTTATTACTTGGTTAAAAAATGATGTCTTGAAGGACTAAATAGTTTTGAAAGAAGAGACTTGAAGATTAAAAGTGGCTCTTCCATGCTCAAAAATAGGAAGCTCTACAAACACAATTATGATGGTCTCTACTTAAGATGTCTAGATAGGATGGAAGCTAAACAAATCCTCACTGAGTTTCATGATAAATATGGTACTAGCCATGGGTCAATCGACATCACCACACATCAAATTTTGAGATTTGGATACTACTGGCCAACCCTATTCAAAGATACAAGTAATCACATGCGTTATTGCCATGTTTGCCAAACTAGCACTACTCGCGAGAGGTATCCCAATATGCCTCTGCAACCGATCTATGAGGTACATCCATTTTCCCAATGGGGATTATATTTTGTAGGAATGATTAAATCCCCTTCCTCAGTAGGAAATAGGTACATTTTAACAGCAATGGATTACTACACAGGATGGATGGAAGCCCAATTCCTTAGAAATTGTACCACTGAAGTGATAACCAAATTTTTGGAGGAGTATATCATCACATGGTTTGGCATGCCTTTCTTTCTGGTATGTGACAATACACCCTCTTTTTCATCTACGTCCCTCATCCAGTGGGCCTTTAAGAATCAGGTAATCATCACGTTCTCATCTAATTATTACCCAAAAGGGAATGGATTTGTAGAATCAACAAATAAGAACTTAACAACTATAATCAAATGCCTCTTAGATGAAAATCCTTGAGATTGGCACACACAGTTAAAATATTCCTTGTGGACTGACTGAGTGAGGATAAAAAATGCTTTAGGGACTTCCCCTTACTATAATACCCCAAAAATGGGCTATAGGTTCATTAACCTCCTATATCGACACATTGAACGAAATCGATACAAAAGTCCTAACCAAAGGCACATCTGCGCATCGAAACCCTAATTGATTTCATCCTAATTCTGCATTGGGGAATATTTCCTAAATATTCCTAATTTATCTAATTATCCTAATTAAGTATTATTTGGTGATAAAATATTTATCCTAAAATTTGATTAATTGATTATTTAATTAATTAAGTTTAATACTGCCACTTAATTATTTAATTAGAATTAATTTTATTTACTATATTATTTAATTATGACAATAAATCAAAAATCCTATGAATAATTGATTAAATTCTTATTTAATTAATTAAATCAAAGTTGTCAAATTTAATAATATATTTTTAATAAAAGTTTGATTAAATAATTGACTAACCCATAAATAAGTTATTTTTAAATTTAAAATCAGTTAAGTTAAAAGTAAATCACTTTATTTTTAAATTAATTCATATTAAATCATGCACAATCAGAAAAGTAGTCAACTTCAAATCAATTATCAATTTCACTTTGTTAACTTTCTAAACTCAACATGTGATTGTGAGTTGAAAAAGTGAACTGAACTCTATTTTGAGTCAAAAAGTGCTTTTGCATGATTTTATGAGATTAATTATTCCTGATTTCTTGTTAACTCAAAAATCAACCTGAGTTTATCAAGAGTGATTTATGGATTTTCCCAATGCATCCTCAAGCCCTGGATTTCTATAAAAATAAGGCTCAACTCCTCACAAAAGGACCCCCTCGAATTTGCACAATTACTCTGGTGAATTTGCATCTGAAGAATCAAGCTCTTGCGACAAGCAATTGTGAGATTCTTTTTATTATTTTTAATCATAGCTTTGCATCCATTTTCATTCATAGCATATCATTGTTAGATTAATTTTGCATTCATTTCAATATATCTAGACTAGTTTCATATCAGTTTTCATCATAATTGCATCAAAAATTCAAAAAAAAAAGATTAATCTGCATTCATCCTACATTCATCTTTTAGCATTAAATCCTTTGTTTAGGTGTTGCATTGTCACTGATCTTGGTCTGAATCTAAGAATACCATACTCACACCTAATAGAAAGAAATAAATTGCCTGGTTAGCTTAGTTCATTTCATTTACAGATTTCTTGATTTGCTAACCTCTAATATTTTATTGAAGTGTTGTGTCCACAACTAGGTACAATTTTCACACACACACACACACTTACTACTTGGTTTATGGCTAGCATCTCTAATTTCCTATGAACCTGAAGATACCAATTTTGAGATTCATGGACCAATATGTCGAAGGTGAGGATAGGGTGTAGGTTTGACTCATGAACCTTTTGGACCTAGAAGAAAAATAAAATCATGGCCCTAGAACACGTATCTAAACATCAAGCTATTTTCAAGCGTTGGTTTGACAAAAGAGAAACTATAAAAGCCTTTAAAATTTATGATTTGGTCTTAATGTGGGACAAAGTGAAAGAGAAGCCGAGAAACCACACCAAATTTCAGTGACATGGGTGGGCCCATTCCAAATAGCAAAATTTTTAGGAGAAAACACTTTCAAGATTAGTTCTCTTGAAGGGGAGTTGGTTTCATTCCCTATCAATGGCCAGTATCTCAAGCATTATTTTGGATCCTAAAGGAATTTTTTCCATCCTTGTACTTTTACTTAGTTTAGGGTCTTTTGTCTTATTTTATTTTATTTTATTTTGGTCTTGTGTGAGTTTATTTTTTTTGTTGGGGGTTACTTTCAAGAAAGTGTCTCGCACTAGGTGGTTCTCAATAAAGAGGTAGAGGTATTTCTTACTCAATTATTTTTATATTTTATCTTGCAATAAATTGGGTACAATACTCAGGAGTGGAGGGAATTTCTTTTTAGTAATCAAGCTGATTTTCAAAGTTGATCATCCTCAACACAAATACACACTCTAAAATGATTCCAAGATTATAGTTTCTTGAATAAAATGTCAGCAAGAATTGATTAGAACCCATGGTTATAGAGGAAGTCAAAGTTCAAAACCCCTTTCCATCTAAGTCCTAACTAAAAAAAGAAAAGAAAAAGAAAAAAGGAGGAATGCAAGAGACAAGATCAACAAAATTGCTAAATTAGAGCTCCAATGCTTGGGTAGCACAGTCTAATCGCTACCCAAGTTATAAATAAGAAAAAAATCATTCAATTAGATGTTTGAATATTGAAGTAGCATAGCTAAAGACACTACTCTCAGCATATCACAAGTCATATTGAAATAAAATGGTTCAAAGGTACATTTGAAAATAAGAAGATGTATTTGCAAAAGAAAAATGTCGAGTCAAGAGCCCTCCAAGAAGTTTAAAACTTCAAAAGCTCATCATAAGTAGGAAAAGGGTGACTTTAGAAATCTCTACCAAGGCTATCAATGCCTGACTAGCAGTAGAGAAATGTTAAAATGATTTTGGCCAATTCATTTATGTGGGTGAAGGTTTCATCCCAACTAGTTTTTAAATTCAAGGAACTTTCAATAAGGGATCAAGGAAATCAACACACGTGTGCACTCACTGGAAGTGATAGCAAAGGATTTCAAGTTTTGACATGTTGGTAGGAGTATTACCACTACAAATGATGGTTGTGTTTGGTTTATTACAATACAAAATTTTGTTAAAAGTTTGATGATGGAGGAATGCCTTGGTCATTTCTTTCCTTTTTTTCAGGGCTATTTGTGGTGGTTCCATAACCACGCTCCCTGTTAGCCACTTAGCCATAGGCCTCCTTTTTTTTTTTCTTTTGCCTTCATTTGTTTGTTCCCCTAGTGCCCTTTTTGTCCTTTTCTTTGTTTACATGTTTGTCTGTCTCCTGCCAATAGCCTTCTTTTTTAGAATAAACCCTAGTTTTCACACTTTTGTACTTTCAGTATTCTCTGAACTCTGAAAGTGTGAAATCCTGAAGCTCCATCACTTAAGTAGTTTTCAGTTGCTTTGGCCTTTCAAAATTTTCAGACATTCGAACCTCTAAGAGTCCAAAAGTCCAACCCAGGTCAAAAGGGGTTCAAACTTTCACACTTTTAGTGTGTCAGAGGTCCTGTGTTTTTCAAACCTCTGAAACCCCAAAAAGCTGAAAGTATGAAACTTCAAAGGGTCAGAAAGGAGACTGATGTCACCTTCATTGGGAGCCTATATAAGGCACATCATTGGTCTTTTTTGTCACTTATGTGTTTTTCTTCTTTGTATTTTTGAAGTGATTAGAGAGCTTTGTCTTCAGTATTGTCTGAGTGCCTTGGTCTTCATTTCAATAGGGTTTTCAAGAGTTCTTGAGAGAGTGGGTTTCGTTCACTTGTTTTGCATGTGAAGATCTTCTCAAAGATAGATCCCCTTGTAGGTAGGGAGGATATTGTTTTTATCTCACGTTCACTTGGTTTGGTCCTCAACTTTGATTAGTACGTTCTCTCTTGGTCCCACTTAGAGAGCTTGGTAGACATAGTTGTTGACATCACAAATCTTGGTGAGGTAATTTCAGTCTTAGTGTGTCAATTGATATGTTTTCTTTGTTTTGGTGAAGTGAAGAGGCTAGAGGATTATTCTCTACTCCCTTTTTGGGTATTATCAGAAACTTAGATCCTTGAATCTGAACTAGTCCCCATGTGGTCCTTTTTGTGAGTCACCTTTAGTGAGGGTTAACTGTAGTGGACATTCCCTTTATTGGGTCAACCACATGGATGAAACCTCAAGAGGTAATAGCCATTTTTTCCATGGTAGCAACAACCACTATATAAATGTCTTTGTGGAGGAAATCTCCACATGTGTAGTCTCTTGTTGGGCTGTCAGATCTCCTCAGCAGCTCCTGATTGATTAAATTCTCAGACTGTGTCAAAACCACGGTGCGACTGGATTGGCTTTTTCCCTCTTGAGATTACAAAATTTTTAGAGTTAGACCATTACTAAAAAACCCTAGTGCTACCAAATTTTTATTTTTAGGTCTCTATGAGTGATTGGAAAAACTTTTGAGAGCATACACAAGTAGCATTCCTAGGGTTAGAATAATAAAGTCACTTGATTGTTCATGTGCAAGGTTGCTTTGTCCCTTGCTCATTATTTTCAGATGTGCTTGAATTCCCTTGCTTGCTATTCTATGTGCTTGATACCTACTTGGTTACTTGAAATGAACGAACCTGGGACAAACTTTTACACAGATCTTCAAACCTGGACAGAGAAATTTGCAAACAAACTGATACTAAAAAATTGAAAAATTGCAAATTTGAATTAAAAATCCTTTATGGTGTCAAAAGTCATCCTTAACCTACAAAAATTGTATGAGTGTTTTCCAAGTGTCATGCCAGAACCCCCAGATTTTCATATGAGAGGTTGTATATTGTCATATAGACATTGTTAGAAAAGTCAAACAAATCTCACCCTGTTGTCAATTATTGTACGAGCCTTGTCAACTGTCGTGCCAAAGCTAAACTAGACTCGTACGAGCCTAGATAAACTCATATCAAAATTTTACAAAGTTGTCAAAAAACTCTAGAATTTGTTAGAAATCTAGTTTTTGCAGCCTACTTCCAGATTTTGTCAGAAAATTCACTGTGTCAGGAACAAAGCAGAAACCATAAGAATCCAATCTATTTGCCCAAAGTGGTCTCTTGAGTTTGATCCAGCCTTCTGATCTATCGATTTGAATCCTGTCTGATCTTGTGTCAAAACCTTGTCAAAATTATCTTCAAATTCAATCTTCAAAATGGCTAAGTGTTGTGAGCTTGTGTCCATAATCTTTTGGGCATCTACCCATACAACTAGGGCATAATATCCTTCATTTATGTCCAATCAATATTTTTATCAATTAATCAACCTAATCTTGACAAGGTTGTGTCATTCAATTATTCCTAAACCAGATCATTCATCAATTGTCTTCATCTTGCTCTTTTGCTTCACCCAAGGTTAATGGTGGAAACTAGAGCTTCCTCACAATGAAAATAAAGAGAACAACCCTAAATCTCTTTAGCGACATCTTTTGTGATTGCTCAAACCTTTCATTAGTCTTAAGACACAACTAAATTTGTAGAAGATTCTCTTGGAAATCTCTACTTGAAAGGTGGTTATGTTACTCCTCCTGCATCAGTTTACAGAGTTAATCCAAAAAATCCTCCCATATCAATCCACGAAGGTAACCACTAAAATTTGCATCAATCAATCCACATGAATTCTCAGAACAACACAATGTCTCAAGGGGGGGGGAAACCAAGGACCCCAAGGCAATTAGTCTCATCACGAGGACCCTGACCCAACTCCATCTGAGATTGACTGATTCTAAATTGATGAACACTTTCAAAAATTGATACAACATTTCTTGCAAGAGGACAAAGAGATATATTTCCTTGAGCTAGCAAGACAAGGAGCTAAAATTCCTCCCAACTTCAATGTTGAAAATATCATCACTCATGAGGAAGAAACTCCTCTTACTTCCATGATGAAATAGATGCATGCCATGCAAGTTAAGCTCAAACAATTAGAAAAAGAGAAGGAACCTAAGGAGTTCTCTATGGAAGCCCTATGTCCTTTTCCATTTGATAAAAAAATGTTCATGCTGCCATTCCCAAACAGTTGGAGATACCCAAATATGACAAATATGATGGCAACTCTAATCCCCAAGATCATGTTAGAGAATTTTTCACTCAATCTATAGATTTTATGCATGAGCCAACTTACTTAATGCATCTATTCCCATGATCTCTGGGAGGATCAACCATTCATTGGTTCTCTAAACTTCCTCCAACCATCAAAACCTTTGAGGAGTTAATCAAACTATTTTATCAATAATACTCCTACAACATTCAACATCCGGTCACCATGATCGATATCTACAATCTGAAACAAAAGACAGGAGAACCCTACCTGACTTTCCTCAAGCGATGGAGGAAGAAGTTTTTTCTCTACGCTAGATCTATTCCAAAAACTAAAAAATTAGAAATCTTCATCAACAATCTGATTCTAGAACTCAATTACCATCTGCAAATACAAAATCATACTTCTTTTGAGAAGATGGTAGAAAATACTATAAAGTTTGAGAATGTGCTTTCTCGTAAGGGAGACATAACAATTAACAAAGATAGAAAATATGTCATCTGGTTCTGGTTCCAACAACAAAGATAGAGTTAAATTCTAGAACAAGAACAAGAATGTCATAATAGATGGTGTTGTTGATCACATCAGTGCTCCATCAAAAGCACCCGCATTCAATCTCACTATGAGCACTCAAGCCATCAAAGCTTCAAAAAAAAGGTATCTGAATCATCCAAAAAGTCTAATGACTATAAACCATGGGTTTCAAAACCAAAGCGTGAGTTCACTCCTTTGGGTGAGTCCTTAGAATCTACCATGAAAATGCTCTTGGAAAACAAAATCATCATGTTTCCTGAGATCAAATCATTTGATCCTGAACCTAAACCAAAATAGTGGAGAGAGAATGATTTCTATGACTTCCATCAGAACAAGGATCATAAAACTAGTAAGTGCATACATTTAAAGCATCTCATCCAAGATAAAATTAATGAGGGAGAAATTGTAATTGACAATCACAAGACCAACAATGATCATACAACATTCATAGAGCCATTTCTAAAACATGGTCAAGGAGATTCATCTTCTCAGCCTAACATTGGTGCTAAAGTCAATTACACCTACTCTGGAAACAATACTATCATCAACATGGTTGAAACATGCCTATCTGAACATTGCAATGTCATCACTATTGTAATAAAGGATAGAGATAATCAATCAACAAATGTAGTGACTCGATCACAAGCTCAAGCCCAATTACAATGACAAAACTTGGGTTTATCAAATACCCCTAAGGTGCCTTTCAATCTTTCCTCTGCTTCTAAATAGAGAGTTGCCTCAAAATCATCAACTCCTAAATAAACTCAACCGACATCATACAATATTGTCCAACAACTCTAGCATACCAATGCAAAAATATCCATGTTTGAGTTAATTCAGATATCTCTTACTCATAGGGCTATTCTAGATAAAGCTCTGCTTGGCTCCAATATTCCTGACAATCTTGATCTAGACAGATTCCAGACTATGGTTGGTCATTTGACATCCCCCCAGTATATCTCCTTCTCAGAGGAAGATGAAAATTCGTTGAGTCATCCGCATAACCAACCCTTGCACATTGAAGTCTTGATCCAAAACCGTCGTGTCAAACATGTGTTGATAGATGGAGGCACTGGTCTAAACATATGTTCCTACTGTATACACCCTAAAATGGCCACCTAGACTTTGGGCCCCATTTATTAAATTATCAAATTTCCTGAATCAATGCTTTCCAAAATTCAAATCAATTTCTTTGATCAATCCTAATTAGTTCAATCATTTCAATATTTCCTAAGGTTTGATCAATTTATTTAATTAAAAGAAATATTCTCTCTTAAATAAATAAAATAGCCTTATTTAATTGAAAGAAATATCTTTTAAATGAAATAAATTTATTTAATTAAAATCTCTTTTAATTAAATGATTTTATCTTATTTAGAATAATATCTCTCTTTTAATTAAATAATGTTATCTTATTTAATTAATAGAGAATCATTCTTTTAAATAAATAAAAAATCCTCTTAAAGCTCTTTTGTGATGAAACAGAGAAATAAAAATAAATAAAATAAAGAAAATTCTTTTTCTCTCCACACTTTCTAAAAATGAGCTTTCTTTCCTCTTTTTGCGTTTATCCCACATTGCTCTTGGAGATGCATTCTCTTCCACAATTTCTTATATAAGGAGCCCTCTCCTTCTCATTTGAGATCCAAAATTTTCATAGTATTGTTATGATGTAGGTTTTCTTGGCGACATTGGAGCTTTGAAGATCATTTCATTTTAGCTTTCACATTTACATATTAGCTTAATCTTCATAGCATCTTAGCTTAGTCTCTTTCATTGTTTTAGCTTAATCTTCATAGCATCTTAGCTTAGTCTATTTCATTATTTTAGCTTAATCTTCATATAGTTTAATTAGCAAAGGAGAGTAAAACTTCCATTTCAATAGAATAGTTTGCTTCTTTGCATTGCTATCATCTAGATTAGTTTCATTTAAATGCAATAACTTGAAGATCAATGGAGATTAGCATTCTTGCTTTTCATCCTTGAATCTCTCATTTCTTGGTGTACTTTCATGGGTTAATAAGGTCAATCTGAGGGCCTCATACACAACCTTTGAACTCCATGAATAGAGAGCTATGAATTGATATTTGAGACCTCACTGTTGAGTGTTCTTGAATGTAATGATTTACAGAAGTGTGACTACTTTCTAGCACACATTTTTGGCACCCACTGTGGGGTAGAATGACTCTATTTTGTCCTTCTTTTTATACATTTCCGCTGCCTATTCTAGTGTATTTGAAATAGTTTTTGAGGTTAAGGGTGTTATTCTCTATGGGACTTTAGCACTTTTTCTATCAAAACTGCAATTTTTAATTTTCTGTCTGTACTTCCGTACATCACTATTACAAAATCTCACATGAAGTTTCTCACTATATCGCATGAAGTTTTGCTGGTACTAGCACTTTTGCGCGTGACAAAGGTGTTTTCTCATGCGAGCTTGTGTACTTTCTCACGTGAGCCTTCATACTTTCTTGTGCAGGCTTGTGCTTTCTCACGCACGGTTCGGTACTTTCTCATGCAGCCCTGAGTACTATCTCACATGAAATTCCATGACAACAGAGACAAAATTTGCAGATTTGTAATTTTAGATTATTGATTTCTAACGCTTACGATTTGCTGTTGATTTGTCTTGATTTTGTACTTTCAGATGTGTGCTAAATTCTAGATTGTAGATCTTTGGACCTAAGATGAGTTACTACAATCGCTATAACATTTGGATTTTGGACATAAAATTAATCTCTTGTGTGTTTGGCTTGAGTGATTTATCGCTTTCATAAACCACATTTCAATTTTGGGGTTTTAAAAAGAATATAGATTCATTTCTTGCATATGTGTTTCACATAGATAAGTAGGCCCTATTAACACTATTCATGGTTCTTGAGAGAGTGGGTTTCCAGTGAAGCTCTTCTCAACAAGAGAACCCTTGCAGGTAGGGAGGTTACTAAAACTATCTTTGCATTCTACTAGGTTTGTAGTCTTTGACTTTTTGATTGATGCATTCTCTCTCTAGAGAGGTTGACAGATCATGAGTTATTGACATTACAAATCTTGGCAAGATAGTTTTAGTCTTAGTGTGTCAAATGAATCTATCTTCTATGTTTGGGTGAAGATAAAAGGATAGAGGATTATGCTCTACTCCCTTTTTGGGTAGTAACAGAAAATCAAACCCTTGGATCTAAACCAAGTCCCCATGTGGTCCTTTTTGTGAGTCACCTTTTAGAGAGGGTTAACCTTAGTGGACATTCCCTTCATTGGGTAAACCAAGTGGATGGAACCTCAAGTGGTAATAGCCACTTTTTCCATGGTAATGACAACCGCTATAGAAATGTCCTTGTGGAAGAAATCTCCACGGGTACAGTTTCTTGATGGGCTGTCAGATCTCCTCAGCATCTCTGATTGATTAAGTTCTCAAAATGTGTCAAAACCCTGATGCACCTAGATTGGAGTTTGCCTTCTTGAAATTGTAAAATTTGTAGAGTCAAGCCATTATTAAGAACCATAGTGCAGCCAATTTTTTTCTTTTTAGGACTATGTGTGTGATTGGAAAAACTTTTGGAGAACATACACAAGTAGTATCTTTAAGGAATAGCATACTAAGTCAATATTCATGTTCATGAGAAAGGTTTCTTTGTCCCTTGCTCATTGTTTGAAGATGTTTGCTTGCTAAAACTCCATGGTTGTTGTTCTATGTGCTCGATAAATGCTGAAAATTTGTTAATATGCCTAGTTAATCTTTTAAAATGAACAAAAAACTGAGTTCCTGAGTTTACAAACTTGTTGATTAAGTGGCCTAATCCTATTTTGTCACTTGGCTATGCACATTCTCATGCGAGCCTAGTATATTATCATGTGAGATATCATCTCCTCACATGACCCCTGGTGTTCCCTCGCGTGGGACTGCATTCCCTCGCGTGAATCTATACCCTAGTCTATCAAAATAGTGAGCTATTTTTGGTCATTTTCAGTCCTCCTTAGTTGATCCAGATCAGATCAGGCTACTCACCCTACCGTTGGAAACTTGTTTTCACTTGGGATTCTTGTATTTTTGACCTCTTTAATTAGTGACCTTTGATTTTACAAGTAACCTTTCTTGGAATCGGTAAGTCAAAAATCATCTTTGTTGAGTAGACACACCCTTGGATTCTTTGATAACATGCTTGGAGAGTCTTAGTAGTCTCTTGTCCAATTAAATTCCACCCAAAATCAATTTCAATCAAATATAACTCAGTTAAAATCATTCTCTTGATCCATATGTGCTAGGATACTTATCCGTTGATTGGGCACCTCTGTGGCAGTGTTGATTGATGCCTTTTGCAATTTTCTATCTCACCATCTCTCTTTTGGACAATTGAACACTTTTACTATCCTAGTTTGATACCAACATATCTTAGGGTCATCTTATCACCAAGTGCTTTTCCATTCATGTCGATTATGACAAGGTATCAAATGAGTCAATGGAAATGACCTTAGGTTGTCTTTAATCAATTACCCCCAGTCCAAACTCATCAAAAGAATAAGGGAAAGGAACCCATATTTGACCAATCACCTAGGAGAAAGTCTACTGAGTTGAGGACCCCCTTAGCATCTTCCCATTTAGGTATGGATATGAGTTATACCATGACTCAGTGGGAGAGGGAAGCTATGGATCAAAACCTTGATGACCTCTATGAAAGACATAGAGACAACATTCTATTTGGTAATTCCTCTCATGATGCTCAACCTGGTTCACCCCCCATCAATACTAGGTATCTAGATGCACATCAAAGAGCCAAAAGGCATGAGGGATGAGCTCATCTAGAATAATGGTCACAACACAAAGACCAAGACAATGAACCTGGTGATGCTCATGTCTATGCAATGTATACCAATGATTTGTACAAATAGTCAAGACCAAACTCTCCACTTCAAATGACCTCAAGGTATACAAGTGAAAGGCTTAAAAGGATTGAGCGTGAGAAGAAAGCCTTTCTAGATGAGCAAGCTGCGAAGCAAGAAAATTTTAGACAAATTAAGGCAGAGAGACAAGCTTTTTTATAATTGGAAAGGAAAGCCTCTCAAGAAGAGAAAGATAGGCTTTTAGCCCAACAACTTAATACCCAATTCAATAATAGGGGTGCCAATAGTGGAAACAACTCTCCTTCCTCCACTCCTTCTAGAACACCATGTAGTAGAAGGTGTTCAAGAACCCCTTCAAGATCTCCTAGTCCTAGAGGAAGAAGGACCTCACAACATGCCCATTATAAGAGACAAACACCTCCTAGGAACTCGAGGCAACCTTTGCAGCGTGCTCATCATAGTTCTCAACATGGGGGTAGTAGCTCAAACCTTGATCTTAATTCTTAGGACTTCATGAGAATGCATCAAGAGCCGCTCTTCCAACAATATGTGGAGAAGTACTTGGAATAGAACAAAGATAAGTTCCTCGAAAGTCTAATCAACAAGGGTGAAAGAGTCCCTTATAATTTAGATGTGGATAACAAAATTAAGAAACAAAGTCCATCAAAAGAAGAAGAAATTAGACAAATGAAGAAAATGATGGAGAAACTTTTGGCACCTAAGACTTCATTTTCTCTTGATTTGATCTGTCCTAATCCTTTTGACAAGAGTGTGAGCATGAAGGATTTTCCCAGAAGGGTTGAACTCCCTTAGTATGACAAATATGATGGTAGTGGCGATCCCCATGATCATGTGCACCAATTTTACACTATGAGCTTTGAGTTTCACCTAGATGATTCCTATCTAATGAGGTTATTCCCAAGGCATATTAAGGGGCAAGCAATGGAATGGTTTACCAACATAACTCCCCCCGTCAAGACTTTCAAAGAGCTTTTTCATATATTTTTTCAACACTTTGCATATAATATTTCAAGATTTGTCACTATGTTGGACCTATGTAACCTAAAGAAAAACCAAGGGGAACCATTTGTCTCATTCTTGCAAAGGTGGAGGTGATAGTGCTCTTGTTATCCTAGGACCATTCATGAAGATGAGAAAATTGACATCCTTGTCAGCAACTTGGTGCCCAAAATGTGGTATGAGGTTTGAAAGATGATCTTCAATTCCTTCAATAACATGGTCTAAACTGCATGCAGAATTGAGGATGTTTTAAAAGAGCAAGGAATTTTGACCAGACATGGCAACAATGACAACAATGGTAAAAAAAATAAAAAATTCCAGCAAGGATAAGGGGAAGAATGTGCATTGGAACAAAAACAAACAAGTGGTCAACGATGGAGTTGTGGACTCTCCCCAACCTAAGGATCAAGGTGTCCTCTACTTGTCCAGTGCAGTTCAAGCTATGAAGCTCAATGCACCTCCTCAACAAGAGAGTAGGCCAAGGTATCAAGATAAGCCCAAGAAAGAGAGGTGACAATTTTCAAAGCTTGTTGATTCCTATGAGGATGTTTTCAAAATGCTTATTGCCAACAATCTTGCACATCCTTAAGATCCCACAAGGCACCATATTCCTGATGTCAAACCACATTGGTGGGATGAGAAAGCTTTTTGCAAGTTTCATAATGGCATTGGGCATACCATTGAGAATTGTTGGAAACTCAAGCACATTATCCAAGATCTCATTGAAAATGGAAAGCTTAAGGTGGATGGTCTAAAAACCAATGCCGATCACAAAGCATTTAAAGAGCTATTGCCTAAGTATGAGAAGGGGGAAACCTCTAAAACCAAGGATGGCAAGGCTGCAATCAATGACACCTACACAGCTGCAAAAAATGTGGTCAACATGCTTGAAGTTGTGGAGGAAAGTGTCAACATGACAAGGAACAAGGATCCCTATGGTTATGAATCCTATGCAAACTCTCCCCCTATCTTTGATGAAGAACCTATTATGGTGATGAGGGGTCCTCACTCTAGGATGTCATCTCAGGCTCTTAATACTGTCACAAGAAGTCAAGGCCTTGTCGTCATTAGAGGGCCTAGTTTAGGTCAGCCCAATAAACCAAAGCCAGTGGTATCCAAGAATGCCACCATAAAAATAGCTGTCAACCCCAAGCTAAATTATAACCTTGTTGACTAGTTACAAAGAACACCAGCTTAGATTTCAATCTTGAAGCTTTTAGAGTTGTCCCCAAGACACAAACAGGTCCTTGAGGATGCTTTACGCACAGCCAATGTTCCCAACAATTTAGATGTTGACCAATTCCAAGGCATGGTTAATCATATTACCAGTCCTCACTACCTTACATTCTTAGAAGATGATGAAAAAGCCTTGAACCACCCACATAATCTTTCCCTTCACATCAAAGTCATGATCCATAAAACTTGTGTTAGGTATGTGTTGATAGATGGGGGTGTTGGGCTCAATATCTGTTCTTTGAGTCTGTTAAAAACTTTGGGCTATTCTGAGGAAGTGATCAATACCAAAAAGAAGATCACTATAAAATCCTATGATGAGGCAAAAAGGAGTTCCAAGGGGTTGGCTGTTCTTCCTGTCAGGATTGGCCCCATTGAGAGAGACATTTTGTTCCAAATTGTTGATGCTGGTCCTATAGCATACAATATCTTGCTTGGTAGGCCTTGGATCCATGAGATGCAAGCAGTGCCATCCACCTACCACTAGTGTGTTAAGTTCCCCTACAATGGAGTAGAAGTTTGTATACCTGGGGATAAAACCTTATCTGTCAACTCCATTTCGATAGGGACCCATGCTCCCCTCAATAAAGAAGCAGAGGATTTCAATGCAACTCTATCATAGTGCAAAGATAAGTTCAAATCAATAGACCTTGGTATGGGGGGATACCAACTTAACTCCTTTACAAAGATGCCCATTTCCCCTAGGTCTTATGGTAAGCCTTCTCAAGGGATGAGAATTTCTTCTTCGGCCATGACTTTGTTTGACACATTTGTCGAGTCTTCAATGCCTATCCAGGATGAGAAAGAAGAAGTAGCTATTAAAGATTGGATCTACAAAGAGGAGAAGTATATGCACAATGAGAACTTCTCTCCTTCTTCTAAGGTTTATGGGAGAGGATATATGTTGGTCAAACAAATGGGCTATCCTAGACGTGGCCCTCTTAGTCATAGATTAGATGCTAGAGTCAAAACTCTCAATCATGCTCTTTTTGGATGTAGGTCTAAGAAGATGGTTGGCCTAGGTTTTCTAAATAATAACAAGAATACTATTCCTATCCTTGATGAGTCAAATAGTGAGGATGAATCACAGTGCATACCAAATTTGACAAATCAACAAGACATGTGTGATGATTGGATTCCTTCTACTAGTCTCCTTTGGGAAGATTCAAATAATCCAACCATTCATGCAACATTTTCAAGCATAGAACAAGATGGATCAGACATTGACCCAAGAGAAGGTGTTACCCTTCATGACATCAAAGCTTCTACATCAAGGCATCCCAAGCCTTCTTGGTGTAAAGATCCTAGCCAGGATTCAGAAACAAACTGACATGAGTATGAGTGGGAATATTTCTCTGATTATTCCACAGTTGACATGGGTGTTGATGTCATCCATTCCTATAGTTCTCAACCTGAGTTAGCTGATGAGTCATGTGTAGGGCTAGAGGATTGGAACCCATGTGTTGCATTAGTGAATGATTCTTCACTTGTTAGGCCGAATCCTGATTTGGGTAACTTAGAAGAATACTTGACAGACTCTAACTCTGCGGTCACCAGAGATGATACCATCCATATCCACAAAATTGAACCAGCCATTGACTTACCCCTTTCTCACCCCTACTTAATTGATTGGTCTCAATGCTATCAAGAGCCTCAGATCTTAACTCTCTAGAATGACTATGAGATAGCTTGTTACCTAAATGCTCTTGAGCCTATAGTCTCTTCCACCAGTGAACCAACTACAAGCATGACAGAACCAGATATCAAGTACCTTAGTCACAAAATAAAGAGAAAAGAAAATAAAAAGAATAGGAGTTCTGATGGTGAAAACCACCATGTGGTGGTATCAGAACCGAAAAAAGTAAGAATAAATGATGTATCCAAAGGTGAAAACCTCTTTGAGGCACCTAAGGATGAGGTACTTGATCATCTTCCTAGTTATTTTCAAGATAGATCATCAGTGCTTGTTGAGCCTACACAACTAGTAAATTTGGGTACAGAAGAGGCACCACAAATAGTACATTTGGCTAAGTCTCTATCAACACAGGAAAAAGAAGCCTACACTGAGTTCCTACAAAGAAAGAAAGTCAACTTTTCTTGGACTTACTCAGACATGCTAGGGCTGGACACTAATTTAATCATGCATCATTTTTCCATAGCTCCAGGTGTTAAACTAGTTAAACAAAAATTGAGGAAAATGCATCCTCACATTGCTCTTTTAGTCAAAGCGAAACTGGAAAAACTCCTTAGTGCAGGATTTATAAGGGCTATTGACTATGTAGAATGGATATCCAATATTGTACCAGTTTCAAAACATGATAAATCCATTCAAATCTACACAAATTTTAGAGATGTCAATAGAGCATGCCCAAAGGATGATTTTCCACTCCCTAACATAGACATGATAGTGGACATGATGACGAGCTTAATGGATGGTTTTTCTAGATATAATCAGATTAAAATAGCTCTTAAGGAATAGGAAAAGACTGCATTTACTTGTGCATGGGGTACTTATTGTTGGAACGTCATGCCTTTTGGATTGAAAAATGTAGGAGCCACATATCAAAGAGCTATGACAACAATTTTCCATGACATGATGCATAAGAATATGGAAGATTATGTGGATGACACCTTGGCTAAGTCCAAGAAAAGAGACACACACTTAGGTGATTTAGAAGTCATTCTAGATCATATGGAGCAATTTCAGTTAAGATTAAATTCAAAAAAATGTGCATTTGGCATCACCTCTAGAAAGCTTCTAGGATTTATCATTTTAGCTAAAGGAATAGAGGTAGACCCAGAGAAAGTTCAAGCAATATTAGATATGCCACCTCCCAGAAACATTAGATAAATGAGGAGTCTGCAAGGACGTCTTCAATCTATCAGGAGGTTCATTTCACAACTGGTAGATAGAGCTCAACCCTTCAATAAGAACTTGCATAAGGGGGTCAAATGTGTTTGGAATGAGGATTGTCAAAGGAGCATAGATCAAATTAAGGAATACTTGGCAAATCCTCCAATTTTAATGCCTCCTATCCTAGGAAAACCTCTCATATTGTATGTTTCAGCAACAAAATCTTCCTTGGGCGCATTATTAGCTCAACTTGATGACACTATGAAAGAATGAGCCATATATTACATCAGTCATGCCCTTGTTGCATATGAGGTCAATTACACTAGTATTGAGAAAGCTTGCCTTGCTGTGGTGTTTGCTTCCAAAAAATTGTGACATTACATGCTTGCGCATACAATACACCTCATAGAAAAAATTGATCCTCTCAAGTATTTTCTCGGTAAGGCTACCCTCATAGGTAGACTTGCTAAATGGATGATGGTTCTTTTAGAATTTGACATAGAGTATGTTGAGCGCAAAGCTATAAAAGGCCAAGCCATTGCAGATCAATTGGCTGATTTCCCAATTCAAGATAGCATGCCCATTCAAGTTGAATTTCTAGATGAGCACCTAATGTACATGATTGAGAGAACATGGAAGATTTTCTTTGATGGCTCTTTTATGTAGAATGGTTCAGGAGCTGGAGTGTTGTTTGTTTCTCCTCATGGGTACACAATTCCTAAGTCCTACAAACTATTGTTCCCATGCACAAACAATATTGCTGAATATGAAGCCTTGACAAATGGACTCAAGATGGCTATTGAATGGAATATCACACAACTGCACATCTATGGGGATTCACAATTGATAGTCAACCAAGTTAATGAACAATATCAAACCAAAGATGAGAAACTGGTACCTTATGAGAAAATGGTTGATTCATTGAGATGGTATTTCACATTCATCACATTTCAACAAGTCCCTAGAGTAGAAAAAAAATAGCTGATGCTATGGCCACACTTACTTCGCTTCTTCAGTTAGAGCAACATGAGTCTAGATTTGAATTTCTAGTGGAAGAGCTACACTATCCTATTTATGACTCCCAAGAAAGCCATGTTATCTGTACCCTTATCGGTCATGAATCATCCCACTACGATGCCATTTACTTAGACCTGCGTGATGGCATCATCCCTGAAACATTTAACCAATCTGAAAGAAGAAACCTTACCTGAAATGCCTCTTTCCATTCCCTCATCTCTGGTGATTTGTATAGGAGGGGTTTAGATGGGACACTTCTTAGGTGCTTAGAAAAGGAGGAATCCGATCAAACACTAATTTATATTCATGAGGGCATTTGTGGGGGACATTCCAATGGTCTTTCCATGGCTCGAAGGTTGCTTAGGGTGGGGTACTATTGGCCTACCATGCAAATGGATGCGGTAGCTTTTGCAAAATCATGCGAAAAATGTCAAAAACATGGTCACCTAATCCATGCTCTAGGCAGGGAGCTCATTCCTTCCATATCTCATTGGCCATTTTAGTGCTGGGCCTTTGACCTTGTTGGGCAGATTCATCCCAACTCATCAAGTGGACATAAATTTATCATCACTGCTACTGACTACTTTACCAAATGGGTAGAAGTTGTTCCACTTTCTGTTGCCTCAGGCAAGATAGTTTCTCTATTTATCTTGAACCATATCATCTGTCAATATGGAGTTCCATCTGAGATAATCACTGACAATGGAGGTTAGTTTAAAAATAAGGACCTTACACAACTCTACAAGAAATTCAAGATAAAACAACATTGGTCCTCCATTTACTTCCCGCAAGGAAATGGACAAGCAGAGGCTTCAAATAAAACCATTCTCAAAATTCTCCATTGAACAGTTCATAAGAATGGTAGAGATTGGCATTTATAGATAGATCCAGCCTTATGGGCTTATAGAATGAGTATTCATACTCCAACAGGGGCTACTCCTTTTGCCCTTACTTATGGTGTTGACACAATGTTACCTTTAGAGGTTGAGATTCCTTCACTTAGTGTCTCTCTCAAAGGTCTAGTTACCGATGAAGACTACCGCGCCATGAGACTGCAAGAGTTAGAACTTCTAGATGAGAAGCGTAAAGCATCATTTGACCATATGAGGGTCTATTAAAAGTGGATGTCCAAAGCCTTCAACAAAAAGTTTCACCCTAGAGAATTCCAAGTAGGAGATCTTGTCTTACGAGAAAATCCTAAGAACCAACAACATAGAGAACAAAAGGGCAAATTTGAACCGAATTGGCTTGGACCATACATCATTACTGTAGCTTTTGGGACAGGTGCTTATTTACTATCCACTGAAGAGGGGGGGCAGCTCCCTAAGCCTATCAATGTCTTGCACCTGAAGAAGTTCTATCCTTGATGCCCATTCTGTCTGGGGGCATCCTTTGTATATATTTATTGGTCCTGAAAAAATACCAAAAAATTTCATATATGATGCTGAAAAAATTCTAAAAATCAGAAAATGTCTTGAAAAAATGATCATCTTAGTGAAAACCTAGCAATAGGCGCTTCGATGTATCTCAAAAAAATGATATATTCTAAAAATACCAAAAAAATAAAAAAAATAAAAAATTCAAAAATTCAAAAAAAGAAAAAAAGAAAAAGTGCCTTGGTGAAAACTTGGAAATAGGCGCCTTGGTAGGAAAAATACAAAAAAAATAAATTATAAAAAGTCCTGAAAAAAATTGCAATAAAATCCAAGTGGTGAAAACCTGGAAATGGGTGCTACTTGAGGCCTTTGCACCCCTGTTTCTTAGCATGTGTACTTGACACTTAGCCTTTCTCCATCATGCCTTGTCCTTGTTGCCTTGGTTTGGAATCAGTCTTTGTCTTTTTTTAGGGGTCATAACTATGTTAGCTTTGGTCTCTTGGATGCGTTAGTCTTTAGGACACCTCACAAATAGTGTTTTTCAACACAACCCCTGACATCAAGTGTTTTTCAACACTTCTTGGTTTGGTCTTACCCAATTTTGTCATGTGCTTTTACTTGCTTGCAAGCATTTGATCCTTATCCTTGAAACTCAGTATCAGTGAACACACTTAAATTTTTAAACACAACACTTAATGCTTGAGATATGTCATTGATCTTTTATTTGTTTGCTAACTATTATTGATTTTCGTTGAGTACCCTTGTCTAATAAGTCTCTCCATGACACATAGCTAGAGGACTTGGGGCATGGGGCATGTTTTTATTTCTTTTTACTTGTGGGTGTGCTCTCCAAGCTCTTGAGTGTCTCTTGTTATTCCCTTGACATACTTAGGATATTTGAGGCATCATCCTTGACTGTTTTTGCACAACCGTTCTTATGGTCATCCTGGCATCTATGCTTTGATGCGAGAGTGGTTTTGCTACATTAAATTGGGTAAGCTAACATCGAAGTCATCTTGAATTTTATGTCTTTGATGCTTATGTTAGAATCTTTCCACATTCCAATCTGATATAAATCACATTCATATCTTCATAGCTGCGCTTGTGACTAGTGATGATTGTGTGATTTTTCAATGTCCGTTAATAATGGCCGAATGATGAAAATAAGTTCTTTACATTCTCTAATGAATGATGAACATAAAATCCTATATTATAGTTTCCCTATTGCAAGTACACCTTTGCATTTTCATGTAGCTTGCATTGTTAGACTTCATGATTAATTTGAATTTTTAGGCTGCATTATGAGTTTGAGAGGGTTTTCCTTCATCTTTCTTGTGGACTTTTAATCAACTGTGATCACATTTTGATCTTCATTTCCTTATCTTCTTTCATGATCTCAATCAAAATTTCCTATCTTAAATAGTTGATTGATTTTGGGGCATGCTCTTTCTTGAGGCAAATTCTCTTTCTTCTCTCCATTTCTTTTCATTTCTTCCAAACTTCTATCTTCCATTCGCTTTCACCCGACTTCTTTTCTTCCAATTCAACCTTGGGGCATAATCTTTCTTGATGATCTACCTTGGTTCTGTGATCCTTATATCTTTCATCTTACATCAAGAACCTTATCTTTAGTTCGGTTTGATCAAAATTATCAATTCATTGTTTCTCCTCCATCTCATTTCGATTTCGATCACGAGGGGGTAGTACCTATCAAATTTCAATCCTTGATTCAGCTTTATCAAACCTATCAATCAAACCTTGCTTGAGACTTGACAATTACCTATTTACAGGGGTGTTGGCCTTGTCTTTTTCAATCAGCTTATCTTTGTCCTGATGTGTTTCCATCCATCGAACACACATCTGGGCTGTTTTGTGATCCCAAATCAATCTCACACTTTAATTCCATTCTTTGACTGCATGTGATCCCAAATCGACCTCACATTAGTCAAAGAGGGGCAAATGTATACACCCTAAAATGGTCGCCTAGACTTTGGGCCCCATTTATTAAATTATCAAATTTCCTGAATCAATGCTTTTCAAAATTCAAATCAATTTCTTTGATCAATCCTAATTAGTTCAATCATTTCAATATTTCCTAAGGTTTGATCAATTTATTTAATTAAAAGAAATATTCTCTCTTAAATAAATAAAATAGCCTTATTTAATTGAAAGAAATATCTTTTAAATGAAATAAAATTATTTAATTAAAATCTCTTTTAATTAAGGGCCCGTTTGGACGCAGGCATACGGAATGTCAGATATAGTCAATTCTGGAATATGCTGCAATTCTAGAATATCATATCCTCAAAATGATATCCGGAATATGTGTTCAACCCATTTGGACGCGCCTGTAAGATGATCGAGAAGATGTATTTTCCGCGTTTGGGTGCCACATTTTGGAATTGGAATATGCACTGAATGAGAATTTGTTTTTAATTTCTTTATAATAATTTGTGATTTTTTCAAATGTTATGATTTTTTCACATTTTGTTCGTGTTTTTGAATATTTATTTTATTTTTGCAATAAAATAATAAAATAATAAAATAATATTTTATTTTGTTTTTGAATATTTATTTTATTTTTGCAATAAAATAATATTATAATATTTTATTTTGTTTTTGAATACTTATTTTATTTTATTTTATTTCTATGCGATTTTGAATATTTATAATATTTTGAAATAAAATTATGTTTATAAGTTTATAAAAATTTTAACATTTTGTATAACTTTTTTATTAAAAAAAAATCCTATACAAATTTATAAAATATGTAGACCCAAAATACACAAATTTATAAACAAGTCATTTATTTTATTATTTATTTTTTACAAAATGTTGCCAACCCAGCTTAATAAGAGCACCGGTAGGAAAGAGTCGGGTGGAGAAAACCTCCGGTCTAGCCCCACAAAGTCATGAGCTGATATAAAATTACAACTTGAATGAGGCATTCCTCATTTTACATAATGCAGATACAGTGTTACAACTTGAATGAGGCATTCCTCATTTTATATAATGCAGATACAATGTTACAACTTGAATGAGGCATTCCTCATTTTACATAATGCAGATACAATGTTATAATTTAGTCTGATGAGTCTTTGACGCTCTGTCATGCCTGAACTCTTGTTTTTGTCTCTAGGCACTGCATACATAGAACATACAACTACTTTGTGCTTTTGTTAGTACACCAATGAAGTACATTCAGTTGCTCACTTTTGTATGAGTTTTTTTAAAAAAATCTTATTAATTATTATTACCTTCTATGACCTCCTTTGATTCTTACCTGAATGATCCACACTTGTCAAGATCAAAACACGACCAATTAAATGAGTTTATACATGATATATCTCTGTTAACCTCAAAATTCCTCTACAAACCTAGGTTAGAATTCTACAAAGAAATAACCATGAAAACAACATTAAATCATGTGACTGATAGTAGATTTGGGCTCACCTAAGCCATAAACATGAAAAATTATTGTGAAAAAATATGTGGACCATATATATGCACACTTGGGGCAAAGAGGAATCACACCATATCCATATTAAAATATTTAGTTACAATATCAAAATACAAAACTGACTGATTCCTAAGCTCATCTCCATATATTACAATATCAAAATACAAAACTGACTAATTCTTGAGCTCATCTCCGCATATGGTCACAAAAAAGATATGCGATTACAATACAAAGAAGGCATCATAAAAATATAATTTCATTTGCCCTAGCTTGACAACTTTTGCACTCAAATCCTGGATTGTGGATGAGTGGAGATGGGCGGATGTCTAGATCGTGGATGACTCGAGATGGGTAGATAGATGTAGATGGGTTGTCATCGACCCACCTAAAGTATCCACAATCATGATAGCCCTGTGATGCCCAATCTACATTAGTTTTTATAATATAATGAATAGTATTTACATTACATTCATTAAATATAATAAATAGTATTTACATTACAAACATTAAATATATACACATTAGCAACCTTTTTTCTATTTGGACAACACCAATATTGTCATCCAGGGTTGTCCACTGTCCGTGAAATCTTCAACTGGCACTGCCCACCACCACATGGATAGCTTGGCACATTGAGAAGAGCCATCAAACCGATATCAATAATGCACCTATATCAACAATCCCAAAATTAAACAAAATTCATTGAGAAAAACAAAAAGTTGCAAGGCTGAATCAACCATAATCAGTTATGACATATTGTAGTGTTGTCATGTTATATTTAATGTTGTCATGTTATATGTAATATTATCATGTCAACATTGTGTTATGACAAAAGAAGTGGGCAACATGGATCCTCCCAATAAAATGTATATTCTAAAATTTAATATGCATCAGCAAGAGAAGAAATGGACCTCCGTAACAATGAAGAATATTCTAAAATTTAATATGGAACTAGCTGCTAGCTGTCAAGGAGATTTTGGAATCTATTGTAACCATTCAAGGGTGCTATTGACCCAAACTAAGTTCAAGAACTTCAACTTAACTCAAGAGGCATCTAACAATATTAATCTCTCTTCTTTTGACAATCACTATCAATGATGATAATAACTTCACATGTTCATTAGGCTCAACTCACAATATCTTTATGTCAGTGGTCTTTCCACTATCTAAGATAAACTGATACACATCATGCTCCAAAAGTCTATTAGGTTCTGTCAACAAGTGACTGATCACAACCCTTCAACACAACTCTCAACACTTGAAAAGGGATTAGTAGTTCAACTTAAACCAATGACATTCCATTCATTCTATCAAATATCTTCATACTGCATTACATAGTCTTAATGGAGAGAAAGATCATTGAACAAGACACTTCCATTTATGGACTGTCAACATACCATCTGCCTGGTCACAGTCATCTGAAAAATCACCTTAAGATCTTCAGGGAATTAGTTTCTTCTAGATGCCTTGACAATAGATAAGTAAATATTATACTTCTCAAGCATTTTCTCATCAAGGAAGACTCAAACATTAGTGTTCAATCTATAGGGAGAGACATTTATTATCTACTGACTGCCACACAACATTACAATAATGCATACAAATAGTTGATATTCCACCGATCCTCTTGATACCTACTATTGGAAATGATCTAAAACATTTACAAGGCATGTAATACAATGGATCACTGATTTATGAAAGAACAAAAAAGAGATCACTGATTGGAATAAAAACACAATGGATCACTGATTTATGACAGAATAGTGGTCAAAACAAGACTCAAAACTCCTTTCCTTGCATTCCAATACTGTAGAAGGTTTCAATGACCATTGCCAAACATCCTCAATCCCTTACAACATCATGAGATCAAGTTTTCAACAACTAAATGCGCGAATCCATCAAACTGCCCTTTTATTCACTATGATTAGTACTGCAGTCCTAGGGCCTACTCAAAACCATAGCAAATCAAGTCCATTTAACCCACAACAGAGAATACAAATTAATCCAGAGCAAAGAACTCAAAACTATATTCTATGCAGCCATTTAATCCACAGCAGAGAATACAAATTATTTATAACCTAATGTGTAAATGATCCTGAAACAGTTAACAATTGGTAATTACATACAAAAATAATAAAGGCACTTAAAGCATTGCCTGAAAAAGTGAAATGGTATAAAAAAGCAACATTTCACAAATGAGATTATAAATGGCAGATTTCACAAACTGTTTAGCAACATTGAGATTGTAACCACAGATTTCACAATCTGTTTAGCAACATGGAAGATTTCACAAACTGTTAAGAAACATTAGTTATTTTTGATTTTAAACATTAGTTTTGATTTTAAATAGAAGACCTAATAAACATCGATCAACTAAAGTCCAAACTTCAATATCATATATTGGATTCTCTCCCCTTCATCCATTGTCAAGAACAATGCGGCTGATTGTGGATCATGCATTAACTTTTCGTATGCTTCAATTATAGTAGAGTCGCGAAGGCCAGGGATTGCTTTAAATGCTTTATACAACTCCGCTGCCTCATTTCTCAAAATAGATGATTTATCCACTTTCAGAGGCTATGCAAGGCCTGCAGATAGATCTTTGATCACTTCACAAATCTAATCCAATGAACCTGCCAATGTTCTCCTCCTTCTCTTTGGCCTCCTTGACAATGTTGAAGGGTTATCTTTTCCACTTGCACTAGATTGGTTTGATGTAGGTGTATTAATAGATTCGTTATCATCATTAGCCAAATCAGCAACAGTCTCAAAACATGCATTATCCATACCATGATAACTGAAATCTTCATCATCAATGAAATCCTCCTCCATCTCTTGAGCTATTGCAGCTGCAGTGCCATCAGCTATGTCATTCCCAACAATACAAGATAATTCATTATAGTATTGAAATGGCTACCTCTTATACATTCTGGCATTTTAAAATTCCTTTCTCTATATCATGGCATAAAAATTGAATTCATTATTGGTCCTTCATTACTTAAAAAGATATATTCAACTTAAAAGGAGATTTGAAGACCATGTTACCTTCAACAACTCATCCCAAACACTACCATCAACATCCATAGTTTGGGTAGTCTCATTCCAGGCTAAGCCACTTGTATTGCTCAAGTCTTTCATAACTCTATACCCTTGTTTCCAAGTTTTCAGCTTGTTCTTGAAGTTTTCCTTTGATAGCTTCATTTTCATCTCATTATTGAACCTCCTTTTGATGGCTGTCCAAGCCTCTTTCTTGAAACCCCCTTCAGCTTTCTTTCCAAGCTGCACTTGCTCCTGTAGCAAGTCTAGCAACTTGCATTCCATCTCTTTTGTTCAGAACACCTTCTTGGAAGAAGAAGTTGCCTGGATAACTTGAATGTCACCATCCATAGACATACCTGATGCACACACAACATGATAATGTACACTCATTGTAAGGACAGTCACAAATGAGGACAGTCACTCTAAAGACAACATGATAATGTACAATCACTATAAGGATAGTCACAAATGAGGACAGTCACTCTAAAGACAACATGATAATGTACACTCACTGTAAGGATAGTCACAAATGAGGACATCTTATAGTGAGTGTACATTATCATGTTATCTTTACAGTGACTGTCCTCATGTGTGACTGTCCTTGTCAGAAATGAGGACATCTCACAGTGACTGTCCCTTGTGTGACTGTCCTCATTTGTTGAAGAAGAAAAGCATTAATGTGGTTCAATAGAAATACATTCAAGTGGCAATTACACAAGGGATAGTCACTATGAGATGTCCTCATTTGTGACTATCCTTGTTTACATCCCTAGACATACCTGATGTAAACATTAAATATAGCAACATTAAACATAACATGACAATATTAAATATAACATGACAACATTAAATATAGCAGCATTAAACATAACATGACAATATTAAATATACCATGACAACATTAAATATAAAATATAGCAACATTAAACATAACATGAGAATATTAAATATAATATGACAACATTAAATATAACAGCATTGAATATAACATGACAACACTAAATATGGCATAATGGCTTTTATTAATGTATAGTATCAGTTTGTGAAATTTATGAAATCTGACATTAGTTTAAACACTACCATAATAGTTATTCAACTGACTAAGATTGGGATCTATAGTCTTCCCACATTCTTCTTGCTATTTCATCTTGAAAATTGGCCCAATCATCTCTTTCACACTGGCTCAACCCATATGTCTCAAGCATTGGTACATCTATCCCATCACGACCATCTTCCTCTTCAAATTCTACCTCAGATGGAAGGCCATCCTCTATCATAATGAAGTTGTGAAGTATGCAACATGCCAAAATAATATGTGTTTGTGTCTTGATTTGATAAGACGTCGCATGCTTCAATATAGGAAAATGCTACTTCAAAATCCTAAATGTACGCTCTATTACATTCCTAAGTGAGGAGTGTCGATGATTAAACAACTCTTGTGGGGTGTTTAATGGGTTTTCTCTTGAAAAATCCTTTAGGTGGTAGTGTGTGCACTGATAAGGTGTGAGAAATCTTGGTACATTTGGATATCCAGCATCGACCAAATAATATTTACCTAAACAAAACAAAATGTCATTGTCATAACGTTGTCTTATTTTTTGTATGCTTCAATAATATAATCATATTTTACAAACCTGGGGGAACTACCAATGGATCAGCTCTAGATAGAGCCAAAGCTAGAACACGACTATCTACAGCAGACCCTTCCCAACCAGCAAGGATGTATTAAACTTATAATCAAATGAGCACACTCCCATAACATTTTGTGACAAGTTGCCTTTTCTATCAGGATATTTAGCTTGCAAGTTGACATCGAAAATGACTGGTATATGAAATCCATCCATTGCTACCACACAGTTCTATAGTTAGATAAATCATAGGTCTAATGAACACGCAATAATAGGATTACAACTCTAAACAAAATTAAACCACTGGGAGATATACCTTGAAGAATGGATCAAAACGAGTCTTCCCAATGATTTCTCAAGGAGTTTTTGGACCAGGGGGTATAAAATAATTTGAATGGAGCGCCAAGATAGCCCCCAAGACCTTATGGAAGTATCAGCTTACCGTCTCTCCAAAGTGCCCAAAGTTATGGGCAATCTTATGATTCCTTAGCTTGTGGCCAAGAGTATGGAGGAACATGACTAATTGTTCTTCTAACATGAGGAATTATGTATCTCTAATGCTTCCTTTTTGCCTTAAAATATTGGCTAGTTTAAAGAAGGATCGTCTAGTCATGCATATTTGGTCATGGCAATCCATCTCATTGGAGTTGATAACACGCTTATAAAAATGAATTGCATCTCTTGTGCGGTTACACATATTTTGACTACCTTCTTTTATACTCTCCGCTATGGACACGACAAGGGTGGCAAGAACAATTACAACAACAGGCAAGACTCTTGTCCTCCTAATAATCTCTCCTTCCATTTCAATATCATCTTCATCATCAATATCATCAATGAGATCCATTGAATTACCTAAAAATACCAAAAAAACAATCACGAAACAACATAAGAAAACACCCAACTATAATGCATAAGAATAGAGTTGCAGGTTGAGTATACAACATGTGTAGACAAGAAAGTACCTTGTGTAATTTCACAAAATGAGAAGTTCTCACAGTGACTGTCCCTTGTGTAATTGCCACTTGAATGAGGGCAGTCACTGTAAAGACAACATGACAATGTACACTTACAGTGAGTGTACATTATCATGTTGTCTTTAGAGTGACTGTCCTCATTTGTTGAAGAAGAAAAGCATAAATGTGGTTCAATAGCAATACATTCAAGTGGCAATTACACAAGGGACAGTCACTATGAGATGTCCTCATTTGTGACTGTCCTTACAGTGAGTGTACATTATAATGTTGTCTTTAGAGTGACTGTCCTCATTTGTTGAAGAAGAAAAGCATAAATGTGGTTCAATAGCAATACATTCAAGTGGCAATTACACAAGGGATAGTCACTGTGAGATGTCCTCATTTGTGACTATCCTTACAGTGAGTGTACATTATCATGTTGTCTTTAGAGTGACTGTCCTCATTTGTTGAAGAAAAGCATAAATGTGGTTCAATAGCAATACATTCAAGTGGCAATTACACAAGGGACAGTCACTATGAGATGTCCTCATTTGTGACTGTCCTTATAGTGAGTGTACATTATCATGTTGTCTTTAGAGTGACTGTCCTCATTTGTTAAAGAAGAAAAGCATAAATGTGGTTCAGTAGCAATACATTCAAGTGGCAATTACACAAGGGATAGTCACTGTGAGATGTCCTCATTTGTGATTGTCCTTACAGTGAGTGTACATTATCATGTTGTCTTTAGAGTGACTATCCTCATTTGTTGAAGAAGAAAAGCATAAATGTGGTTCAATAGCAATACATTCAAGTGGCAATTACACAAGGGATCGTCATTGTGATATGTCCTCATTTGTGACTATCCTTACAGTGAGTGTACATTATCATGTTGTCTTTAGAGTGACTGTCCTCATTTATTAAAGAAGAAAAGCATAAATGTGGTTCAATAGCAATACATTCAAGTGGCAATTACACAAGGGGCAGTCACTGTGAGATGTCCTCATTTGTGACTATCCTTACAGTGAGTGTACATTATCATGTTGTCTTTAGAGTGACTGTCCTCATTTGTTGAAGAAGAAAAGCATAAATGTGGTATTATAATTTTTGACATCCACGTGATTACCTTGTTTTTGACATCCACAACGGTATTATTTTTGACATCTCACAGTGATTGTCCCCTGTGTAATGGCCACTTGTGTATTGAACCATGCAAATGTTTTTCTTCTTGAACAAATGAGGACATTATCAAGAAGAAAAGCATTTGCATGGTTCAATACCAATATATTCAAGTGGCAATTACACAAGGGATAGTCACTGTGAGATGTCCTCATTTGTAATAGTATTTTTAAGTACCAAACAACAAACTGGTAATAAAAAATATCTTGAAGAGATCAAGTAACAGTGTAGTATATTTGAACCTATAAGTAACAGCTTATAAACATCTTATCTGTAGGTTTTGATGCACTAACATTCGATAGATGGAGACTGCATGGCAATCTTGAATCAAAGGATTCCTCAACAGTGTAATATATTTGAACCTATAAGTAACAACTTATAAACATAAACCGAATGTTAGTGCATCAAAACCTACAGATAAGATGTTTAGCATACTCTTCAAAACTTTCCCTACTCTTCAAAACTTGAACTTGAATTTTGATATATTGAAAACTATGAATTATAATGGTGGTACATTTCCAAAATTTTTCCCTTTAGACACACCCTCTAATGTAGGACTCTGTTGAATAGCTAATGGCTATAGGAACTTGAGAAATGTGTACTTGAAAAGGAGAAAGGGCTTAGGCAATGTGGACTTGGAAGTTCTTGTATTGAAAGGATGTAAAATGGTGACTGATAGGGGATTGGTGCCATTGGCATTAGGGTCAACTGCCACAACATTGAAAATGCTTGACCTTTCTTTCTAAGCTTATTCACATGATACCATCTTTCAAGATCAAAGAAAGCCTCTCATTAACAAATGAGAAAGTAACACACATCTTTTGATGGCCCATCTACTCAGTAACAATATATTGAAGTATCAATTATTTGAATAGCCACAAAAAGATAAGGTGTTTAAAGATCTGATTCAAGTATTAGATCAGATGGTAGCATCATCACTACAAGTCCTAAGCAACTACCATTAGATTCACTTCTACAAGCAATTTTTTCATTAGCATCAGAATTGCAAACATGGGCCAAGGGGGTAGATGAAAAACTAGGACCACCTGAAGATGTTCCAAACTGCATGCTCTCTCTGACACCAAACTAAGTAGAATTTAAAATGACAACTTCAGTTCCTCGAGTAGTGAATGACCCAGTAAAAAATATCTATATAGTAACATGCACAGTGATATGAGGATGTGACAAACTACATTAACATAAGCTAGTTTCACAACATAAAATGTAGTATAGTACAAGTAAGGAGTTTATTACAAAATCAACTTCATACACAGCCTGAAAACTCAATAATTAACAACAGCAATAAAATTGGCTTTTTGAAGACATGTTCACATGATACCTGGCATATTTCTAAGCTTATTCACATGATACCATCTTTCAAGATCAAAGAAAGCCTCTCATTAACAAATCTCATTAACAAATGAGAAAATGACCCTATTTTTCAAGTGCCACAACACCTCCACAACTGTTACTTATAGGTTCAAATATATTACACTCATAAATCCTCTTTTTAGTTTTACATACGAGAAACATTTTGACAGTAGCTAGTTACCTATGTTTCAACAGGGGTTAGGGTTTCAAAACTGTGGACCTCCCACTGGCGTTGCAGAGGGCTTCGAACCATATGCAGCTTTGAACATGGATGAATGAAAATGCAGCTTTGAACGTAGATGAACATGCAGCTTTGAATGCAGATGAATGAAAATGCAGCTTCAAATGCGGATGAATGAAAATGCCATTGTGGATGTCAAAAATAAGGTTAAAATGTAGATGTCAAAAATTATAACACCCACGCGGACCCGACGACATTTCAAAATTGGCATTTGGAAACCAGAATATGAGCCCGATATTCCAATTCCACCTTTTCAAGTGGAAGATGATATGCCTATTTTTTTGGTAAAATTGGAATATCAAAATTCCAATTCCATCCTTTGCTGTCAACCACAAACAATGGATACCATCTTCGACATATAGAATTCTGGTATATCAACCGATATGCCTATGTCCAAATGGGCCCTAAATGATTTTATCTTATTTATAATAATATCTCTCTTTTAATTAAATAATGTTATCTTATTTAATTAATAGAGAATCAATCTTTTAAATAAATAAAAAATCCTCTTAAAGCTCTTTTGTGATGAAAAAGAGAAATAAAAATAAATAAAATAAAGAAAATTCCTTTTCTCTCCACACTTTCTAAAAATGAGCTTTCTTTCCTCTTTTTGCATTTATCCCACATTGCTCTTGGAGATGCATTCTCTTCCATAGTTTCTTATATAAGGAGCCCTCTCCTTCTCATTTGAGATCCATAATTTTCATAGTATTGTTATGCTGCAGGTTTTCTTGGTGACATTGGAGCTTTGAAGATCATTTCATTTTAGCTTTCACATTTACATATTAGCTTAATCTTCATAGCATCTTAGCTTAGTCTCTTTCATTATTTTAGCTTAATCTTCATATAGTTTAATTAGCAAAGGAGAGTAAAACTTCCATTTCAATAGAATAGTTTGCTTCTTTGCATTGCTATCATCTAGATTAGTTTCATTTACATGCAATAACTTGAAGATCAATGGAGATTAGCATTCTTTCTTCTCATCCTTGAATCTCTCATTTTTTGGTGTACTTGCATGGGTTAATAAGGTCAATCTGAGGGCCTCATACACAACCTTTGCACTCCATGAATAGAGAGCTGTGAATCGATATTTGAGACCTCACTATTGAGTGTTCTTGAATGTAATGATTTATAGAAGTGTGACTACTTTCTAGCACACACATACAAATTGATCACCCAACTGGGATTATCAGAAGATTCTATTGATCCTAAAAGGAAAATAACTATAAATGCTTATGATGAACAAGAAAGATCTTCCAAGGGAACAATTTTCCTAGCGATCAAAATAGGACTAGTCATCAGAGATATTACCTGTCAAGTTCTAGATCTTCCATTGGCTTACAACATTCTTCTAGGGAGGCCTTGGATACATGAAATGCAAACTATTCCATCCACATACCATCAATGTGTGAAGTTTCCTTTTGATGGAGTAGATGTAACAATTCCAGCTGACATATCTACATCTTGCAATGCCTTGAAAGAAAGTGTTGACAAACTTGTTCCACACAATAGGGAATCTTCCAATAAGCAAACAGACATAAAATCTACATCCAAGATGGAAGATATTGAAAAATAGGTCAAAGTCAAGGACACATGTATGGGAGAATACACTATGGAACTAGTCCTATCTCTAACATCCCTCCCAATCTCACCTAAATCCTATGGGCAACTTTTAAAATAGACAAAAAAAGCATCTAAAGAACCTCAAGCTATCTACAATGGAATTTTTGTCACAGAGAAAGTGTCCAAGAAAGAATTTGAAGAAGATGAAGTTGTACTTGCATGGCTATACAAGGATGAATCTCAATCCCAATAGCTCAGAAGTGTGACTCTAAAACACCCAAAATCCTTGTCAAGTCATATGGATTGGGTCACAAACTCATGTCTAAAATGGGATACACTAGAAAAGGACCTCTAGGAACAAGAGGCAAAGGTCTTATCTCACCCATCGCTCATTGTGGCCAGACAAAAAAAGATACTATAGGTCTAGGTTATCAAAAGAAATCCTTCCATCTCAATGGAAACTCTCCTCATGTGATAGAACAGATAGAACCATAGGTGAACAAAAATGAAGAGAGAGAAGAAAAACAATCAGATAGTGATGATTCAGACACCTCTAAGCTTATTCCCTATGAACGTTTACCTAAAGAAATACTAGATCTTCTTAAGGATGAAGAGAAGCCTAAGGAGAATATCAATGTGGTAGATACACAAGAACCTACTACTAAACAAGAGGAAGGTAAACCTATCACAATCATTGAACATTTGGGACATTCTAGTGATTTTGAGATAGACTCTCATGAATATGAATTCCACTCAAAATATGAAGGTAATCCTACTTGGGGGATTTGTCCTAACTTTACACATGTTCTCAGATTTCCCAAAGGTCTAGATGAAGAAACAAAGGATGAATCAAATGACTATGAATGGGGGGTTATCCTAGAAGAAGATGAGATTATCACTAAGAAAGATATTGATGTGATTCACCAATATTCACCTAAATCTAATGTTAGTCTAGAGCGAAATGATGAACTTAGCAAGTCTGATCCACCTATGGCTGAAGTGGAATCCAATAATGACATTGAGCCTATTCATGAATTGAACATTCTGAGTAGTAATATCACCTTTGAATTTGAGAGTCAAGTTAGGACCAATGATGACAACACCATATGCATGAACACCATTTTGCAATCCTCCCCAAACTTGACTATCCAACATCCAGAGCTTATAGACCAAACAACTACTGATCCAAACCAAGATATCCACACTTTTATGACTAACTACACTCTTGCTTGCTACCTCAATGCAGTGGAACCTATGACAAATTCTATTGGTGAACCTAGCATTAGCATGATAGAGTCAGATATCAAATATCTCAATTAGAAAAATAAGAGTAAAAAGAAAAAGAGTTCTGAGGGTGAAAACCACTTTGTGGCAATCTCAGAACCTAAAATAGTAAAAATAAATGACATATCCAAAGGTGAAAATCTCTTTGAGGCACCTAAGGATGAGATATTTGATGTCCTTCTGAGTCATTTATAGGATAGATCTCTAGTTCTAATTGAGGCCACTCAATCTATCAACTTGGGTACAACAGAGGAACCACAACTAATCCATGTAGCATAATCCTTATCAGAGAAAGAGAAACAAGAACTCACCAAATTCTTGATAGAAAAGAAAATCAACTTCGCATGGAAGTACTCAAATATGCCAAGGCTAGATCCAAATTTGATAATGCATCATCTTTCTATAGCTCCAAGAGTCAAACTTGTTAAACATACATTATGAAAGATGCATCCACATGTTGCACTACTAGTCAAAGCTGAGCTCAAAAAGATACTAAAAGTTGGATTTATCTAAGTTATTGACTATGCTAAGTGGATCTCCAACATTGTTCATGTTTCAAAACCAGACAAATCTATAAGAGTATGCACATATTTTAGAGATGTAAAAAAAGCATGCCCTAAGGATGATTTTCCATTACCAAACATTGATATGATAGTGGACATGACTGAGGGCTTTGAAATGTATTCCTTAATGGATGATTTCTCTGGATACAACTAAATCAAAATTTCTCTAGAAGATTAGGATAAAACAACTTTCACATGTGCATGGGATACCTTTTGTTGGAATGTCATGTCATTTGGTCTTAAGAATGTTAGAGCTACATATCAATGAGCTATGACATCTATCTTTCACGACATGATGCATCGAACTATGGAAGACTATGTTGATGAAACCTTGGCTAAATAAATGATAAGATCAAAACATTTGAATGACTTGAGCAAAATACTAGATAGAATGGAGAAGTTTAGTCTCAGATTGAACCCCAAAAAGTGTTCTTTTGGTGTCACTTCTGGAAAGCTCCTAGGCTACACTATTTCAAAGAAGGGCATTGAAGTAGATCCTGCTAAAGTCAAAGCTATCATGGAGATGCAACCTCCCAAAAATATCAATCAAATGAGAACCTTACAAGGAAGGGTGCAATCAATTAGACTTTTCATATCTCAGCTAGTAGACATATCACAACCTTTCACAAAGACATTACATAAAGGTGTGACCTTTGCATGGAATGAGGAGAGTGAAAATAATTTCAACCACATCAAGCAATATCTATTAAATCCTCCTATTTTGAAGCCTCCTATTCAAGGGAAGCCATTGATCCTATATGTCTTTGCCACAGACACATCATTGGGGGCATTACTAGCACACCATGATGAAAACAAGAAAGAAAGAGCTATTTACTATATCAGCAAAATATTGGTAGCATATGAGAAGAAATATTCAATGATTGAGAAAGCTTGTCTAGCTGTGATCTTTGCATCACAGAACCTAAGACACTACATGTTAGCTCATACAATACAATTGATAGCTAAGATAGATCCATTGAAATACTTATTGAGCAAAGATGCCCTCACAGGTAGATTAGCTAAATGGGTGATGCTATTGAGAAAATTTGACATAGAATACATTGAAAGGAAAGCATTCAAAGGCCAAGTCATTGCAAATCAAATGGATGAAGCACCATTGTTTTATGATACACCATTACAAATGTAATTTCATGATTCATCCATCATGCACATCTCTTCTAGGACTTGGCATCTTTTCTTTGATGGATCTTATACATAGAATGGATCTAGGGTAGACATATTGTTCATAACACCACAAGGTTACTCAATACCTAAAGCATTCAGACTAAAATTTCCTTGCACAAAAAATATTTCTGAATATGAATCCCTTCTTAATGGTATGAAGATAGCAATTGAGTGGCAAGTGAAAGAGTTGCACATTCATGGAGACTCATAGTTAGTCATACACCAAGTCAATGATGTGTACCAGAAAAAATATGAGAAACTAATTCCATACAAGCACATGGTTGATGACCTTAAGAAGTATTTCATCTCAGTCACTTTTAAGTAGATTCCTAGGATGGAGAACAAGGCTTTTGATGCTATGGCAACACTATCATCTTTACTAAAACAACCTGAACATGAGCTACGTTATGAGTTCCTAGTGGAAGGATTGTCGTTCCATGTATATGATTCCCCTAAAACCCACATGATCTACAAAGTTGTTGGTCATGATTCTTCCATATACAAAAACCTATACTCCTACCTTAAAGACCAAATCATCCAAGATACCTTCAACCGCCATGAGAAATGATACCTTATCCAAAATGCATCATGCTATGTTATCATAGGTAATGATTTGTACAAACAGGGTTTAGATGGTACACTTCTTAGGTGTCTAGAATGTGAAGATTCTCAATGTGCATTAGAGGAAGTCCATGATGGAATATGTGGATCACATTCCAATGGTTCAACACTAGCTCAAAAAATTATTAGGGCTGGGCACTATTGGCCTGATATGGAAAAATAAGCTATCAAGTTTGTAAAGAACTGTCAAAAGTGCCAAGTACATGGTAAATTAATTCATGCACCAAGGAGAGATCTTATTCCCTTTACTACACAATGGCCTTTTCAGCAATGAGAATTTGACCTAATAGGTGCTCTTTATCCACATTCTTCTAATGGACATACCCATATCATTACAGCTACAGACTATTTCATGAAATGGGTAGAAGCAATTCCTTTGACTCAAGCAACCAGCAAGCAAATCTCCATGTTCATTCCAAACTACATCATATGTCGGTATGGTATCCCACATTCAATAGTCATAGATAATGGTGGCCAATTCAAGAACAAGGACCTAGACTCCTTATGCTCTAAATTCAAGATTACCCAACATTGGTCATCCATTTACTATCCTCAAGGGAATGGACAAGTAGAGGCATCCAACAAGAATCTATTAAAAATCTTGCATCACACAGTTAATAAAACATGAAGAGACTGGCATCTCATGATCAATCCAGCTCTCTGGGGCCTACAAAACAAGTATCAGAATGCCCACTGGGGCTACACCATTTGCTTTAGTTTATGGGTCTGAAGTGGTATTTCCTATTTAGGTTGAAATCCCATCACTAAGAATCAAAATGCATGGTCTTGTAACTGATGACAACTACAAAGTGTCTAGGTTGCAAGAACTTGAACTACTAGATGAGCGTAGAGAAGCATCATATGATCATCTCAGAGTATATCAAAAAAGAATGTCTAGAAGCTACAACAAGAAAGTTAGACACAGAGAATTTCAGGTTGGTGATCTAGTCTTGAGAGAGATTCCAAAAAATCAATCACATTGAGAACACAAGGGGAAGTTTGAACCCAAATGGCTAGCTCCCTTTGTTATCACTACTACTTTTTGCTCTAGAGCCTATCAACTCTCAACGATTGATGGAGAACAGCTTTGAGAACCAATCAATGTTCTCCATCTAAAGAAATTCCATGCCTAAGGCATTCAATCTTTGCAAAATGTCCTCAAAAAATCATAAAAATTAGAAAAAGTCCTGAAAAAATGATCATCCTAGTGAAAACCTAGCAATAAGCGCCTTGATGTATCACAAAAAAATAAAAAAAATGAAAAATACAAAAAAAAGAGAAAAAGAAAAAGTGCCTTGGTGAAAACCTAGAAATAGGCACCATGGTAGCAAAAATAGAATCTCTGCCAAGATGGTGAAAACCTGGCAAACAAGCGCCACTTGTTCAAAATGCTCCATCTATCAGCACAGTCTTGGTATTTCCTAGCTTTCAGTCTGCTTTAGTTTGTACATATCTCTTGGTTTATTTCTGTATTCCTTGTTTTCAATAAAGTCAGTTTGTACACTAATCAACAATTGCATTTGTATCCTATCAATGTTCAAACTTGGGGGAAATCAATGTCATATCCTACAGTCCTCAGTACCTTAGATGTGTCATATCTAGTTAGAGTCCTTTGAAGCTTCATCTGAGTTAGTCAGTCAGTCTCCTACCAGAAAAGATTTTGCAATCAACACAAACACACATCAACAACAAAGAAAAAACAATCTATGCTTCATGGTTTTCTCTCCTTGTATGCTTACTAATTCACATTAATATTTTTGCATATTATGTACCCTCAAGCTCTTTGATGATGTCCCTCATAGGATTTAGAGAGTGATGACTGGGGGCATAATATTTTATTTGTTTTATGCTTTGAGTGAAAATTTAATAACTTTGGAAATTATGGATTGAAATGGTATCCATCTGTAAGAGCCTCCATCTTGTATTGGATGGCCATGTGTACCTCAACCATTGATACCTGGATGCTTCAAGGAAGTTTGATCTAACTATTGTCTTTTGAGTAAATTCTTGTTCCTACTATGCAATGCGATCTAACCTAAGGATGTGAACGATAAAGGGTCACTACAGGTAATTCATGATGGATTTAGAATGATATCTTGATTGTTTGATGTGTTTGTTATACAAGGCATATTTAGGTCATCACAACATTTATGTTTTGATGCTTATACAAATTACAATATCAAAATGGACATGATATTTAGGTCATCCTGGCATTTGTGCCTTGGTGCTTATATCTAATTTGACATTCTGAAAACAAAATCAATATTCATATGTCCATGGTTGTCTAGCCAGGGGGTGTTGTATTGACTTTGACACAAAATCAATATTCATATGTTCATAATTTCCTAAACTAGTGAATGTTGTATTGATTTATCTGGTTACCTAATAAATATTCAGTGATGAAAATGACCGACACATGATCAGTGACTAAGTCCTAGGTCTTAGGTTTACATTTTATTCTGCATGTCACTTTGCACTCTGCATGATTGCATTTATCTCATGATTTCCAAATCAAAATTGAACACTTAAATGATTCTTCAAACCTAATCTAACCATGACACAAAGGTTGAGTCTCACATGAAGGTTCTCTTCACCGATCAGTAAGCAATCACCATCCTGGGTTAAACATCCTTTTTGACACATGATCGAGTACTTGTCTTCATCAATACCTACAAAATATATCATGTGAATCATTGCATTTACATATTCCTTATATTACATTCATTACATTTCATACATGTGCATCCATAAGACATGAGAAAATCATACATTTTCATAATCCATCAACACATGCATTGCATAGTCCATACATATGACAAGAAACATTGCATTTCATAATCCATGCATTCTATACTACTCAAAGCATTTTACATCACATGATATCATCATGAATAAAAAAGACAAGTAAAAATGAAGTCATAACCAAAAATAATTGATCTCATATATCATATATCAGAATAGTCAGAGGTGCACTACTAGCACAAGGTACAAAAGAATGAGCTCATGTGAGCTATCAAAATAGATCAGTATGTATGGACAAAAATGACAAAAATGATTAGAATACTAAGGTAGATCAGTTGTCTGCTTGCTCCTCCTCATCTGGTGGTGGTAGGGCAGGTGCATCAGGAGGTGCATCAACCCTTGGTGCTTTGGCTCCCTGGGAAGCAACCATGTACTAAGAGTAATTGGGTACTCTCCGCGCTGCAGGAACTGTGGCATAATAAGCAGATACATAATATGAGGCCCATGCAGTTTGATGTACGACATCTACCTGTAATCACCTTTTATCTGCCTTGTGCTCTATGTGCTGCCTCTCAGACTCCTTGAGCTATACCTCAAGAGTAGTGATCTACACCCTCAAGTCTCTAATTTGGAGTCTCAACTGCCTAATGATGTCCTGAGGAGTTTGCCTTAGTCTAGGATCTACATCTACCACTGGCATATCTATGTCCTCACTTAGCTGATCAACAGCCTCTGCCCTGTGTGCCTTGTAGTGTCTAACCTCAGCACCAAGATCAAAATTAGGATCAACCTGTATATCGTCAGCCTATCCTCCACCTACATCCTGCTGTGCCCTGAGAACCTCATCCACACTCCCAATACTGCCAAGAGTACCACTCTCTCCTCTAGTATATCTCCTTTGCAAAACTACAGGTTTGCTTGTTGTTGAACTAGGATGGTGAGGTGGCCTCATCTGTCCAACTGGCCTCTATGGGGTAACCATTGCTCTAGGTCTTGATGGTGTAGGCTACACCATTGGTATCTGCACATCCTGACATCTCTGGCCTCTACCCATGGGAGCACCTGTCACATCTACCACCTCCTCCATGCTTGGGATCAACTAAGTGGGATCTGAGAAACTCCATGTCAGGTGCTCTGCCAGCCACACAATGAAAGCATCCATAACCCTAGCATCTGCTACCAGTGGCCTATAGTCCCACTCTCTAGGTACATATCCAGTGTACTCCTAGCTGCATAAGGTGTAAGATAGATGAGCTATCCAACCTAATACCAACTCTTAAACAAAATGGGTGTATGTGGCATAGTCATGTGGAGCATCTTGTATGATGTCGTACTACCTCCACACCCGTGTGATGATGAATCTCTCAAGTACAATAGTGGAATGACCTATCAGTACTTGGCTCTGGCAGAAGTAACTAAATTGGGCACGTTTAGTAGGCCATGCCTCTACCTGTAAATATGGTCTCCAAATGACAAAGGTCATCTCATTAAGGACACACATCTAATGCTCAATGATGCCCATATAGACTTGTGTCACATATCTAGAATATACATATATGATAGGCTCATGTGGCTGTTGCTGACTTTGACATACCGGTCGACATATGAGAATGTGCTCCCATGCCCAAATCTATAGAATAAGAGCACCTGAAGCAAAATACTTGCCCTCGTGATACACTATCTCATGCATCTTTGAGAACATGTATGCAAGCATGCACTAACCCCATCCCAACTCAGAAGGTGAAGCCATCAATCGAGAAACCATCAGGGTCCAGCCCATCAAAAGACTATTTTGTTGACCATCTGACATGATAATCCCACCTATCATACCAACGAGGATGCACTCCAATCTATGGGTCTACCCATATCTTTGTACTAATACCTCCTAGGAGATAGACTGTGTCAATTGATCATCATCACTGAACAACATCCTAAAAGCATGAAGGTCGACATTCCCCGCACTGACATAGTCAGGATGAGGACCATGGAACGGTATCTAGAGTATCCTATAGACATCCTCAGGTGTGACTGTGATCTCTCCAATGGGTAAGTGGAAATTTTGTGTCTCCAAATGAAATCTCTCTATCAGTGCAGTCAGTAAACCATGGTTCACCTGAATCTCAGGCAAATGTATGAGATACTCAAATCCATAGGCAGCAAGGTGTACCCTGAGAGGGTTAGGCAGTGACACGCAGAGTCTCTGGGTTGCCGAGTGTGAAATTCAGACATGAACATCAGCATAGATGACCTACATAACATAGAAAAAAGGTAACCTATCAGTAACTTGGTCAAAAATTAGGCTATAAGTACATAATTTGACAAGTTGAACACTTCATAAGGTACATTAAATGCTAAGGAATCAGCCTATGAAATCAAAAAAAAAAAAAATTTGACCTAAGGAGGTGACAAATGCTTGTTGTTTTCCATACGAGTTTTTAGACTGGTGTCAAAACTCATACAAGTTTCTACAGGTTCCCACACGACAATAAAAAGATTCCCGTATGACACTTGAGGGACCCGACGAAATGTCATATGACAGATGGGTTCCTCTCATATGAGTTTCAGACAGAACATGGATGACACTCTATATGAAGTTGAAAAGTCATACGAGTCCATACAGACTGTCATACGAGTTTCCATGGTGCAAAAATTGAAAAACCTAAAAGCGTACAAAAAAGATCCTAAAATGCTAAAAACATGAAAAATTTGAATGCTAGAGAGGCATAGAGGTCCACTTACCGGGTTCCTGTACTGGAGAGGTCACTGGTATCTCCAGCTATGCTCAAAACGATGTGAGGAGACTAGAATTGCCATGTTTGCCATTTTTATCTCAGAGGGCTCCACAAGGTTCACAAAAGACAAAAGGTTGAAATGATTTGAAAATGACCCTTTTGACCCTTACATAGGTTTTGACCTAATTTTTCAAAGTGCTTTGTTTTCCACAAAAATTGCACCCCTGGCTAATTTCGACATTCTGAACCCATTTTTGGGATCAAAATTGAAATCTAAGATTGTTTACTTTGTCAAAATCATGATTTAAAATTTTTGGACCCAGGACGACTGACTGCTTGCATAATCAACCTTCTAATCATCACAAAATCCAACATTCAACTTAACTAATTATCTTACATCAAACTATCAAAATTTCAACTTGGTCAGCCATGGTCAACTCATGGTCAAACCTAGTCAAACTTGGTCTCTAGGACCTTTAAACGATGTAGAATGCATTTCCAGACATGTATAACTGTGTGTGTGAATTTTGTACCTGTCTGTAGAACATAACACTTCAGTAAAACATTAGAGGTTAGCTAAAATCAAAATCGTGCAATAAATGAAAAACTAAACTAACCAGGCGATTTACTGCCTTCTAATAGATGTGAGTATGTATTCTCAGATTGGACTGAGATCAGTGACCTTGACGACACCTAAATGAAGGATTTGAATGCAAAATCTAGATATGGAATGATACAATTAATCTATTTTTTTGGTTTTTCTGTGCAATTATGATAATGAAAACTTGATATGAATCTATGCTAATATGAAAATTGATTTAACAATGATATGAAATAAAACTAAAATGAATTGAAAACAAGATTGATCTCACAAAAATTGTTGATTCGCAAGAAGCTTCAATTCTTCAGATGTCGATTCTCCAGAGTAAGTATGCAAATTTTGTGGATTCTGTGGATGATTTGTGAAGAGTTGAGCCTTGATTTTATAGAAATCTAGGGCTTTGGAGGTGCATGAGAAAAGCCATAAATCACTCTTGATGAACTCAGGTTGATTTTTGAGTCAACAAGAATTAAATATTAATTAATCCATAAAAACATGCAAAATCATGCAAAAACAACTTTTTAACTCCAAATAGAGTTTAGTTCAATTTTCAACTCACAATTGAATCTTGAGTTTAAATTTAAACTTGATTGTTGATTTCTAGTTGACTTCTTTTTGATTGTGCATAATTTAATACGAATTAATTAAATAAATAAAGTGATTTATCTTCAACTTAACTAATTTTAAATTTAAAAATAAATGATTTGTGGGTTAATCAATTATTTTAATCAAACTTTATTCAAAAATAATATCATTAAACATGACAACTTGCTTTAATTAATTAAATAAGAATTTAATCAATTAATGATAGGAATTTTGATTTATTGTCAAATTTAAATAATAATAATTTAGGAATAAATAGAATTAACTTCAATTAAATAATTAAGTGGCAGAATTAAATCTAATTAATTAAATATTGAGAATATTCAATTAATCAAACTTTAGGATAAATTGGATTTATCGCCAAATAATCATTAAATTAAAGATAATTATGATAATTAGGAATATTACTAGGAATATTCCCCGATGCAGAATTTTGAGATAATCAATTAGGATTTGATGATGTTCAAATGTGCCTTAGGTTAGGACTTTGATGTCGATTTCGTTCGATGTGTCGATATAGGAGATTAATGAACCTATAGCCCATTTTTGGAGTATTACATTTTGCCCCTCTTTGAATCGCTGTGCGAAGCGCAGTGGTTCAAAGATAGTCTGTGTATGATGTTGAACTGATGTTTGAAATTGATATTGATATGAAACGGAAACTAATTGAAAGATTTGATATGAAGATAATAGGTCCTGAATGACCAAAGATAATGTTAACTATAATAGCAAATGAACCGATGATTGTAAAAAAGTGTCAAAACGCCTGATTCCAAACCTTATGATTGCAAAGAAGTGAGTGACCAATTTCAGACCTGATTGTCCTTATATTGAATCACATTGGTATCACATCCGAACCCTTTAGTTTTCGAAGAACCAAGGAAATAACATAATTTTACCAATAGTTACAAAACTGATACAATTTACAAGATTAAGAGAATACTAGATTGATATGGATCTCGATGAATTTGATATGCCCCGAGTGATGATTGATTTGCCCCGAGCGATGAGGTATTTTGATGAATCAGCAACTAGACATGGTTGTTGTCTTGATTACTGAAGAAAGATATGCTTTCATCTTTAAATTACAGACTTTGAATGATATGCAATACCATGCCCCCTTCGGGATTAAAATTGAAATCTGACAAGAAAAGTCAACGTTGATAGGTTAGAAGCATGTTAATTGATTTAAGAAGTGGTTAAACACATTTGAAAACACATTCTGCATCATTTGGAGGTCCAGAAGACCAAGTTTGACTAGGTTTGACCATGAGTTGACCATGGTTGACCAAGTTGAAATTTTGATAGTTTGATGTAAGATAATCATTTAAGTTGAATCCTGGATTCTTGTGATGATTGAAGGTTGATTATGCAAGTAGTTAATAATATGAATGATCTCAGATTTTGATTTTGATCCCAAAAAAGGATTCTACTTGCTATTTCATTGGATGGACCTTCATGTAAGATTCAACTCTTGTTAGATTTGAAGAGACAAGTGGAGAATTGTTTAAGCATTGAAGTTCGTTTAGCCATTGTGAGATCATGCAAACATGCAAAAATGCAAAGAGACATGCCGTATGAAATGCAACCTAAGACCTAGGACCTAGTCACTGATCATGTGTCGGTCATTCTAATCATTGAATTTTTAGGTAACCGGATAAATCAATATAATTCCCACTAGTTATGAAACCATAGACATATGAATATCAATTTGTATGCGCAGGAATCAATACAACACCCATTGATTATGAAACCATGGACATATGAATATTGATTTTATTTTTGGAATGTCGGATTAGATATAAGCACCAAGGCATAAACGCCAGGATGACCGGAATATCATGTCCATTTTGATATAGCAATTTGTATAAGCATCAAAACATAAACGTTGTGATGACCTGAATATGCCTTGCGGTACAAACACATCAAGCAGTCAAGAGATCATTCCAAATCCAATGTGAATTACTCGTAGTGACCCTTTATTGTTCACATCTTTAGGTAAGATCACGTTTCACAGTAGGAGAAAGAACTCACTCAAAAAGGTAATAACTAGATTAAACTTCCTTGAATTTTTTGGGTATCAATGGTCAAGGTATGCATGGCCATCCAATTCGAGATAGAGGCTCTTACAGTCAGACACCATTTCAATCCAGAATTTCTAAAGTTGTTAGATTTTCACATACAAGCAGAAGACAAAGAAAAGATTATGCCCCCAGTCATCACTCTCTAAATCCTATAAAGGACATCATCGAAGAGCTCGAAGGGACATAATATGCAAAAATCTCAATGCGAATCAGTAAGCATACAAGGAGATATAAGCATGAAAAGCACATATTGTTTTCAATTTGTTGTTGATGTTTGATTGTTGTTGTTGTAGATGCAAAATATTTTCTAGAGAGGAGACTGACTGACTGACTCAGATGAAGCTTCAAAGGACTCTGACTGGATATGACACATCTAAGATATACTGGAGGCCATAGGATATGACATGGATTGCCCCAAAGTTTAAAACATTGATAGGATACAGACGCTTGAGTTGATTGCTGTACATACCAACTTATTGAAAACTAGAAATGCTGAAATAACTGGGAGATATGTACAAACTAAAGAAAGACTGAAAGCTGGGACAGACCAAGATTGCACTGATTAGATGGAGCATTTTGAAACAAGTGGCACCTATTTGCCGAGTTTTCACCATCTTGGCAGAGATTCTATTTTTGCTACCAAGGCGCCTGTTTCCAGGTTTTCACCAAGGCATTTTTTCTTTTTCTCTTTTTTTTTTTGTATTTTTCATTTTTTCAATTTTTTTAATTTTTTTAATTTTTTTGCAAATCATCAAGGCGCCCATTTTTAGGTTTTCACCAAGATGTTCATTTTTTCAGGACTTTTTCAAATTTTTAAGATTTTCTCAGGACATTTTACCATAGACTGAATGCCTTAGGCATAAAATTTCTTCAGATGGAGAACGTTGATTGGTTCTGGGAGCTATTCTCCTTTAGTTGTTGAGAGTTGATAGGCACTAGAGCTAAAAGTAGCAGTGATAATGAAGAGACCCAGCCAGTTGGGTTCAAACTTCCCCTTGCATTCTCGATGTGATTGATTTTTAGGATTCTCTCTCAAGACTAGATCACCAACCTGAAATTCTCTGTGTCTGACTTTCTTGTTGTAACCTCTAGACATTCTCTTCTGATATACTCTAAGATGATCATACACTGATTGTTTGCACTCATCTAGTAGTTCAAGTTCTTGCAACCTAGACACTCTGTAGTCATCATCAGTTACTAGACCATGCATTCTGATTCTTAGTGATGGGATTTCAACCTCAATAGGAAGTATTGCTTCAGTATGTACAAAGGATGCCCCTAGAAAAAATGGGCATCGAACTCCCAAGAAATATCACATCGTGTAGTCCCAATGTCTACAAGGTGGAGAACAAGAGGGATTAACAAGCTAGTGGAAGAGATGGAAGACAAGAGAATGAAGGATAATGAAGGGAAGAAATCCTCAAGGGAAAACTCCTCAAGGGTACCCAAGCTAGAGAAAAATTGTCATGTAATGCACATTTGGACAAGTAATGAAAGGCCATCATAGGATAAGTCACAAAAGCATAATTCCAAAGAAGGACAGGATGTAGTCCAAAGGAGTAGAAATGTCAAAAGGTTTCAAAGTATCGTGTTCTACTCTTTCTTTTATTAGATCAAGACCAAAGGGGAAAAGGATGGTGAAAGGATAGAATGAATGGAGGAAAAATAAATATGAAGGCTAAATAGGAAGGGAATGAAAGCAAGATCATCGTAAGATAGCTAACAAGATAGCTCACAAGATAGCCAAATATTTGTGTATAGATCAACATTGTCAAGATCAAAGAAAGAAGATGGAATGGATGAAATATGTAGAAGAACTACGCATGATGCCTGATTGCCAAGTTTTCATCATGGTACTTATCCAAGGTGCCACAAGGGAGTGGTTTTCACCATAGGATGAATTTATTTCTCTTTACTTTTGCTACCAAGGCACCTGTTTCCAAGTTTTCACCAAGGCACATTTTCAAAAAAAAAATTCATTTCATTTTATTTATTTTTTTTCTCTTTTTTGGAAGAAGGCAAGATTTTTAGATAATGCTCCTTGAAAAGATAAACCATGATATGCTAAGGATTCAAATGATATGCTCAAAGATGCTGGTAGGGAAAGGAATATGGAAGAGAAAAATGGAGGATAGAGTTTTATGTAAAACAAGTGAGGTTGGAAGATAGGAGGAATAGGCAAATGAGGAAAAGGGATAGAAGGTAGAAGGATAATGAATGGAAGGATTGTGAAAGGGTAGATGGAAAGGAAGGAAAGATCAACATCAACACACACCTTGAAGGGTGGTGAGAGGATGGAGAAAATGTGAATGAAGGAATATGTGAAGGAATATGGTGAATGAATAGCAGAGGTTGTGGTTTAGGCGCATGGAATGGAAGAATATTTTTGGAAGAAGATGAAGTGGAAGTCTTTGGAAGCTTGAATGTCAACTTAACTTGTTTCTCAACATCATACTTTTTCAAGAGATATTTTGGAATCCATATAGCCATAGGCTTTTCATTTATTTTTGACGATTTAGAGAGAATATCTTCAATGATAGATTTTGGAACCCATACTTGTCTTGTAGTTTTTTTCTTAGATATCTCTTTTGACTTTATGCCTCCATGTTGATTAGAGGAGACATGGTGATCTTCTTTTTTTGATGGATTCTTGTATTGCTTCTTTTTATTATATTGAATATTCAAGTTACTTCCAAAAGACTTGGGACTTGTGGAAGAAGAAGGAGGATATGACTAGTTTAGATGGGTGGCTGGATGAAAAGGATTCAAGGGTATGAATCTATGTTGATCTTGAGTAAAGATAGGAGATGGAGGGATGTAAAGACCCAATATGGAGGGATTTAATACCCCAAAAATGGATGGCGAATTAGGAGAGTTAGGAGGGGAAAGTGAAGGGACATAAGGGCCCAAGATGGAAGGAAGGCGTGAAGCCCTTTGTAGTGGTGGAAAAGGTCCAAGGATGGAAGTGGAAGATGCAAAAGGATAATTAACAAGCTCATCAACATTTATATGACAACCAAGGACATCAACATCTTTAGAGTGAGCATTAGGATTTTCAATAGAATTGTGGACATCTTGAATATGAGCACCTTCTTTGATAGGATTGTTCAAAGCATGCAAAGAATTAGGAAGAGTAGAAAGTGGAAATGAACATGGAGTGGTAAAATAAGAAGATGGAAGACTTTGATCTTGACAAGGATCTTTGGATAGCACAAGTGTACAATTTTTTTCTTGATTTTCAATAGGATTAACATTGGAATTAACAACACCATTTTTACCAACCTTAATGGAAGTATCATCTTTGGAAATTGGAAGTGTAGTAAGGTTATTTTGATTGTCAATAAGCTCAACGGTGTAAGTAGTAGCTTGATCTTGCTTAGGAGAAGGCTTAAGACATGGTGGAATGAATGGGAAAGGGCATGCATGATCAAAAGAACCATGAAATAGATAAGAGACATCATGAAAAGGATTGGATGACATGGAGGGTTTTTGATCTTGATCTTTCTTTACGTTCTTTTCTTTATCATTTTTAGAGTCCTCTTGAGATGGAGCCATTGCTAAGGACAAGGAAGCATGTTGGGATTGTATGGAAGACTTTGGAAGAGATGGTGGAGGACTAGCTAAAGTAGGAAATATAGCATATAAAGGCTTAGAATCTTTAGGTTTAGCATTATTGAAAGTATTTGTAGCCAAGTGAAGGTTAGCTTAAGTTTCTTTAAGAGGTAGCCCTTGAGGATAACTATAGGAAATCACATGAAAAGTATTAGGACCTTTGGTAGATAAAGGACTTGTGAAAGATTTGATAGGCTTGGAAGCTTTAGGAAATGTATGGGTATTGGAGGAAGTAGGGGATGGAAGGGAACCATCACAAGACAAAGGTTCAACACTAACATGATCTTTCTTGAGAGTGTAATCTTTATTTTCAGCATGAGAATTCTTAGAGGAGAGATCCTTATAGTATGCACATTTATAATCAGCTCAGTAAGCTTTCTCTTCCTCAATAGAAGTAGATGTATTATCTAGGTATTGTTCATAGAAATCATCAAAGTCTCTTTCAAAATTAGAATCATATGGATCACCATCAGGATCTATCCAATGTGACATCTCATTTTCAGTAAGCACAAGCACATGGTGAGGAGGACTCTTAGGAACAGAGGTGTCATAGGTATCACTATATTGTCCCTCATCATAGTCATCATAGTCTTCAAAGATGGGTGTGTCACTCTCTGCAGAAGAAGTATCAAAAGGATTATCACATTGTTCATATTCTATCTAAGGGCATGGTGACATGTACAAGTCTTTATCAAATGGAAAAGGGCATAGAGCTTCCATGAAGAACTCTTTAGGTTCCTTTTCTTTCTCAAGTTTGTTAAGTTTGACTTGCATAGCATGCATCTGTTTCATCATAGCTGTGATTAGAATTTCTTCCTCATGTGTACTAATTTTTTGAGACATGTTAGGAGTTTTAGGACTCCTTGGAATAGATTGATGTAGAGTTTGTTGATTGACTCCTTGAATTGATGGAGGAGAAATGTAACCAGATTTCAATCAAAAATTGCCAAGACCGTCATCTTCATAAAGACCAGAATTGTAGAGTTGGTCAAGAGTTGGAGCCTGGAGAGCATTCAAAGGTATGGTATGGGATATTTCTCTAGATTTCTTGTGAGAGGAAGCTCTAGTTTCCACCATTAACCTTGGGTGAAACAAAAGAATACGATGAAGACAACTGAAGAAAGATCTGATTCAAGAAGATCAAATGACGTAACCTTGTCAAGGTTTGATTGATTGAAGCTTGGATTAGATGTAAATGAAGGAGACTGTGCCCTGGATGTATGGGTGGATTCCCAAAAGATAGCAGACATGAGTTCACAACACTTAGCCATTTTGATGATTAATTGAAGATTGATAGTTATGACAAGGTTTTGACACAAGATGATAAAGACTCAAATTGATTAAACAGAAGGCTAAATTGGATTCAAAAGGTCACTTTAGGAAATGATTGGATTCTTAGTATTTGTTGCTCTATTCCTGACAGTGATTTGTTTGACAGGTCTGGAAATAGGTTGGAAAAGTTGGATATCTAGCAATTCTAACAATTTTTTGGCAATTTTTCAAAACTTCTCAAATGACTTTTTGCAGGCTCGTACGACAATGGGTATAGCATGAAACAAAAATTGACAAGCTCGTACGACAGTTGACAATAGGAAAATTGACTTTTGAAAATGACTAGCAGAAACACTCGTATGACAATATACCAATTACCATATGACAATCATGGGGTTATGAAATGACTCTTGACCAAAACTCGTACGATTTTATGACCAGATGAGATGAATTTTGACTCCAGAAAGGAATTTCACTTCAATTTTTGCAAATTTTGGGTTTTCAGTTTCAGATTATTTGCAAATTTCAATGTCCAGATTTGAGGATTGTAATAGATTTGTTCTCTTTCAATAACTAGATAGATAAGCAAGCACACAAAACAACAAGCAAGTGATTTCAAGCATGTTTGAAGACAATGAACAAGGGAAAAAGAAACCTTGCGCATGAACAATCAAGTGACTTATTTGTGCTAATCCTTAGAAGTGCTAATTGTAATACCCCAAAAATGGGCTATAAATTCATTAATCTCCTACATCATCAAATCATACAAAATCGACATCAAAGTCCTAACCTAAGGCACATCTAAACATCATCGAATCATAATCGATTATCTTAAATTCTGCATCGGGGAATATTCCTAGCAATATTCTTAATTATCTTAATTAAATTAAATTTTATAATTATTTGGCAATAAATCACATTTATCCTAAAGTTTGATTAATTGAATATTTTCATATTTAATTAATTAAATTTAATATTTTCCACTTAATTATTTAATTAAATTTAATTCTATCTATTATTAATTGTATTATTTAATTTTGACAATAAATCCAATATCCTATGAATAATTGATTAAATTCTTATTTAATTAATTAAAGCAAGTTGTCATTATTTAATAATATAGTTTTTAATAAAAGTTTGAAAAAATAGTTGATTAACCCATAAATCAATTGTTTTATTTTTAAAAGCAGTTAAGTTGGAAATAAATCACTTTATTATTAAATTAATTCATAAATAAAACATGCACAATCATAAAAGTAGACAACTATCAATTATCAATTAAAGCTAAACTCTATTTTGAATTAAAACTTAGCTTTTGCATGTTTTTGTGAATTCAATTATCTTTATTATAAAATAACTCAAAAATCAACCTGAGTTATTTGAGTGATTTATGGTTTTTTCTCATGCACCTCCAAAGCCCTGGATTTCTATAAAAACAAGGCTCAGCTCTTCATAATTTATCTCTCAATCATCTCTCAAATTTGCATCCAAGCATCTCATATTTTGCACAATCACGCTGGAGAATTGGAATTGAAGAATCAAAGCTTATTGCGAATCAAGGCTATTGTGAGATCAATTTTTTTTATTTTAATATTCATTTAGATTCTTTTTCATATCATTGTTAGATCATTTTAGCATATCAATTTCATATTAGCATAGATTCATATCAGTTTTTATCATTCTTATTGCATAGAAAATATAAAAAATATAGATCAATTGCATTCAAATCCTTCATTTAGGTGTCATCTAGGTCACTGATCTCGATTACAATCTGAGGACATCAATCTCGCACCTATTAGAAGGCAGTAAATCGCTTGGTTAGATTAGATTTCAATTTTGCACGATTTTGATTATAGCTAACCTCTAATATTTTATTGAAGTGTTGTGTCTACAAATTAGGTACAATTTTCACACACACATTTCTGGTGCCCACCGTGGGGCAACCCACCTTTGCATGCTGGTTTTGATTTTTTTGGGAGCTAAAACCCCAAAGTTTCAAAGATTTAATTTTATCTCCCAAACGGCTTGAAATTTTGCTCTAAATTTTTTTTGTAGGTTGGTGACATGTCAGGGAAGCTACAGTAAAAAATTTAAAATTTTTTGAGATGTTTTGAATTTTTAATAATTTTTTCTTGAAATTCTAGAAAAAATTAATATCTGACGCAAATCAGAATATTTTTCAAAAAATTTTATATTTTCAGAAAGCTCTTTAAATTTTATAGGGGGTCCAATCTTTGTGTTTTAAATTTGGACATGATATCATAGCTCAAATAGTTAATTTACAAAAACTAGTTTGTTTTGATAAAATGGGTCTCTAGAGCACAAACGAAGAGATTTTTCTAAAATTTTTGCATTTTTGGAAAGCTCTCTATTTTTTAGTAGGGGTCTCTATTCTGAATTTCTATTTTTGTGGCCAAAATCATATAAAAAAAATTAGATCTTGTTGACTAGATCAAATGCAGTGCAAAAAAATTAAAATTTTGTGATGGGTATGCACTTATTTTTCATATGATTCAATGCATGATATGAGTTGTCATTTGGATTAATTTCTAGTTATTATTGCTCCTAAAAATTTATTTTTAGATCTAACCCTAGGGTTTTCATAAGTTGAATATACCTTGCATATCTTGTTTGCTTGTTGGCTTGTTGGAGAGTTCGTAGCTTGCTTGCATAGTAAAGCTTAACAAAAATTGCTAAAAATAAGGTAAAATCTACTAAGCATGTTGCAAGGATCCAAGGTATTCTCCTTCATCTATTAACATTTCAATTTGGACTTAAAATAAATCTCTTATGTGTTTGGCTTGTGTGCATCCTTTCATGCTTTTATCTATTTCTACACACTTGCATAATTGATACTAGGTTGTGACCCCTTAAGGATTCATTAAGCAGTCTTAGAATACTTGTGATTGATCTTGATTGCTATCTTGGGTTATTGGACTCGCTAATCCGCTGGCCCCTCATTTCCACCCCGTGGTTGCAATCTCAGTGCCATAAAGGGGAGGGGTCAACAGGACATAAGCGTTAAGTGTTCCACTTGGCAACCCTTTTGTGCTTTTAGGAACTCACTTGTTTTCTAAGTTGGGGACTCATTTTCAGCTTGTGTGAGGTGTTAAGTGTTCCACCTTGTGGACTCATCTCATATTCGCTTTAAGCGTTAAGTGTTCCTCTTTCTGCTTTTTGGGTACTTTTGGTAGATTTGCTTTTGAAAACATACATCTGTGCTCACATAGTAATTAGGCCCTATGAACACTATTCGTGATTCTTGAGAGATTGGATTCCTAGCAAAATCCTTCTTGATGATAGAATCCTTGTAGGTAGGGAGGATACTTAGTGCATTTCACATTCAACTTGGTTAGTGAGTCTTCTCTTATTGATCGACACATTCTCTCTCCAGAGAGGTTGATAGATCACGTGGGGTTGATATCATGAGCTTTGGTGAATCAAAATTGGCTAATACATTTGGGGTGAAATTGCGATGACCATTTGTGACGGCAGGCAAATGTCATGTGGTTTTGCCCTTTTTTTTTCAAATATAGCCCGACACCGTCGCAATTTGCGACGACAATACATTTGTCACTGTCGCAATTGTGACGTTGTCGGGATATAAGCGGCAAAATTAAAAAGGAACGTTGTCATGTGTGTTTTCAACAGCACCGTAACCCTCCGCGAAATCACATCAGGATATAAGGGCAAACAAAATAAGAACGTTGTCATTTGTGTTTTCAACAGCGCCGTAACCCTCCGTGAAATCACATCGGGATATAAGGGCAAAAAAAACAAGAACGTTGTCATTTGTGTTTTCAACAGCGCCGTAACCCTCCGCGAAATCACAGCTACAATTTCTGAGTACGTTGGGTTTATTTTTCTTTTGTCATTATTATGTAATCTGGTATTTAGCTGTTAGAGAGCTAAAATACCCAGAAATGAGGACATATCTATGTTGAATTTATTGTTAGCGGCTTTGGTTATTTAGAAGTTTAATTTTATTTGTTCATCTTTCAAGCACAAATGTTTTGTGGACAGTAACGTCTTCATTGTTTCGGGTATGCAGTGAAACAACCCTAACTTGCAATTGCGATGTTGTTGGGATATAAGGGCAAAAAAAAAAAGGAACGTTGTCATTTGTGTTTTCAACAGCACCGTAACCCTCCGCGAAATCACATCGGGATATAAGGGCAAAAAAAACAAGAATGTTGTCATTTGTGTTTTCAACAGCGCCGAGAGAGATTCCCTCCGTGAAATCACAGCTACAATTTTTGAGTACGTTGGGTTTATTTTTCTTTTGTCATTATTATGTAATCTGGTATTCAGCTGTTAGAGAGCTAAAATACCCAGAAATGAGGACATATCTGTGTTGAATTTATTGTTAGCGGCTTTGGTTATTTAGAAGTTTAATTTTATTTGTTCATCTTTCAAGCACAAACGTTTTGTGGACTGTAATGTCTTCATTGTTTCGGGTATGCAATGAAACAGCCCTAACTTGCGACTACCTTCACGGTACTTGTGTACATTATCATGTTGTCTTTACAGTGACTGTCCTCATTCAAGTGGCAATTACACAAGGGACAGTCACTGTGAGATGTCCTCATTTGTGACAAGGACAGTCACACTTAGGACATCTCATAGTGATATTCCCTTGTGTAATTTCCACTTGAATGTATTGCTATTGAACCACATTAATGCTTTTCTTCTTCAACAAATGAGGACAGTCACGGTAAAGACAACATGATAATGTACACAATTACCAAAAAATGATCTTGTTAATTGATGTAACACTTTGTCTTGCTCACTCCCTATCCTTCACTAGGGTCTCTTTAGGCCAATGTTTTGACTTGATAGGGTACTTAACTATCCCTACACTCTTTAGGTATCTCTACCCAAGATCCCACTCCTTCAACTAGTGCACACCAACAAGAAATACAACGAACTCTGCTCAATACCAATCTAGCTACTAGGACACTCCTAGTCTTGTCTTCACAAATTGAAACACATTCAACTAGAACTTTACTCCATGGAGAGGCTGGCCACTAGGACCTCTATTGGTTTCAATATTACTCCACCTATACTTTTCATCAGTACTTCAATCCGGTTCATCAAACCATGCCAATTGCACCCAAAAATAGGCTGCTAGCAATTAGGCCTTTGTCAAGCCTTTTTGTTTATATTAAGCCACCTAAAGGGCTTAGGATTCAGATGCCCTTTATTGAGAACTCCAAGATATCTAAGGTCTTCTCCTCCTAGATTTTTTGTACACCAACTGCTACAGCCATGCTTGAAAACAAGTATTTTGACACAACTTGGACAGTCTGACTAAGAGTTTGTTTTCTTAGCAGCCAAAGAAACTCACCCAATCTTCTAATTTGACTTGGGGCTTCTTTAGATGTGTGTCTACCTCTCCATGAGATTTTAGTTGAAGCAACCAATGCATTCAACTGGTTGTAATCTTCTTGTAATGATTTGTCATCCCTAACTGTGCTCAACTGACTCACCTAGGACATCATTGCAAACATAGAAAATGAGCTTCCCAGGGCCCCTCCTTCCAAACATATAGTACATGGAGTCTCCTCACCCATTCCAAGAGCCCGTACAAAATTGACAATGGAATGATGAGCTAAGACTCCATTTGTTCAACCTGCCTGGTTCAAACCAATGATAGGGTACTTAACAAAAGAATTAACAAACTAGTTGGAATGCTTCAAAACTCAAAAAAAACACAACACAGAATAAAAAAACAACTTGTACTAACTTTTCCAATAGACACTGCGAGCTATCTAATCCATTAATCAACTGAAGACAAAGAAACAAAAAAACTCAAGAATTCACTAAAACCGTGTTACTCTACAAATCTTCTTAATTCCAAATGTTTTTCCCCCCAACCTTTTGCATAGATCGATGGAGGCCTCTTATAGTTGATCTGATGCCTAATTCAATGGTTTCATATAGTTACATAACCATCTTACTCGAAAATGCTCCCTTGCACAAATGTTGTCAATGTTGTGAATGACAACATTGACAACTTGTTACAACCTTTGGGATTTTGGTTCAAAACTTATTGTTCAAACACCATAAGACCCTAACCATGACTTAGTTAGGCTATTTAGACCTCACATAGGCCAATTCTACACTTCTTTGCCCAATTTGACCCCTAAATGCTTCATTCCCACTTTTGCCACAATATTGGTAACTTGGGTACAAATTGGCACTTGCCTTCACAAAGGTCACACATGAGGACATCTCACAGTGATCGATTGTCCCTTGTGTAATTGCCACTTGAATGTATTTCTATTGAACCACATTAATGCTTTTCTTCTTCAACAAATGAGGACAGTCACTCTAAAGACAACATGATAATGTACACTCACTGTAAGGACAGTCACAAATGAGGACATCTCACAGTGACTGTCCCTTGTGTAATTGCCGCTTGAATGTATTGCTATTGAACCACATTAATGCTTTTCTTCTTCAAAAAATGAGGACAGTCACTCTAAAGACAACATGATAATGTACACTCACTGTAAGGATAGTCACAAATGAGGACATCTCACAGTGACTGTCCCTTGTGTAATTGCTGCTTGAATTACACAAGGGACAGTCATTGTGAGATGTCCTCATTTGTGACAAGGACAGTCACACATGAGGACATCTCACAGTGATTGTCCCTTGTGTAATTGCCACTTGAATGTATTGCTATTGAACCACATTAATGCTTTTCTTCTTCAACAAATGAGGACAGTCACTCTAAAGACAACATGATAATGTACACTCACTGTAAGGACAGTCACAAATGAGGACATCTCATAGTGACTGTCCCTTGTGTAATTTCTGCTTGAATTACATAAGGGACAGTCATTGTGAGATGTCCTCATTTGTGACAAGGATAGTCACACATGAGGACATCTCACAGTGATTGTCCCTTGTGTAATTGTCACTTGAATGTATTGCTATTGAACCACATTAATGCTTTTCTTCTTCAACAAATGAGGACAGTCACTCTAAAGACAACATGATAATGTACACTCACTGTAAGGACAGTCACAAATGAGGACATGTCACAGTGACTGTCCCTTGTGTAATTGCCGCTTGAATTACACAAGGGACAGTCATTGTGAGATGTCCTCATTTGTGACAAGGACAGTCACACATGAGGACATCTCACAGTGATTGTCTGTAATGTCCCCTTTTTGGCTAACTTGGAAAACAGGAACAATTACTCCACTTCTCAAACTTACTCTATCAGATACTTACAATTAAACTAAGTAATGGAGGTTACTTAAGATATCAACCGCTATTTCAGATTCAATCACAATATGTGTGCAAGATGATATTGATACCAATATGTTTAATAGCACTGTCGGATATAATGATATGAAATATGCTATGAATATGATGTTTCCTATCACTTATAGTGATAGTATAATGATGGTATGTCTGATATAAACAATATTGATATACAATCAATAAGTATTGCTTACAGCAATGTATTTGCTGTGTCTGATATGATGATGTAATTATGCAAATGTGTAATATCGCTATGAGTGATATGTTGCTATTTCAGATTCTGAATTATATGATTGCAACTTCAAATATTGATGCTGTTTCTGACTATCCTTTCTATCTGTGCAATCATGGTGTTGTCTCTGATCTGCAATGATAAACTTGAAACCAAACTGCCAAAGGCAGATGCTCTATTGAGTATATCCAAATATGGATAAGTAAATAAAGTTCTAATGATGCCTTGAGTGACTGATGAGAATGCATTCTTATATTGTCTTTAACAGATGAAGAGATGCTATGAATGAGACGTGTCTTGTTTCTTCCTCCATGTCCCTTTGTTAATCACACCTTTCCATAATTCGACAGTTCACATAATATTATTTCATTATTTTCTGATCATAGATAACTCCCAGATTGACTCAATATCAAATCTTTTTATGAAGGTAATCTTCCCTAATTGGTAGTGCAACCAGTAGTTAACATCCATTGTGTTTGTATTAGTTTGGTCTAACTATCATTAGTATTTAGTCAATCGATATTAACTCTTGCCTTATCCCATATTGTTATGATGATATCCAATCTTTCTACTCTGATATAAGTCGATATCATTTTCTGATAATTGTCCATTTATTGGTTGATTGCTGGTAATGGAGTTTGATCTTCAAATTGACTTCCATTCCTGTTAATACTTAAGGATACATTGTACTTATTATCCATGACTGATGCCTCATTCATCAATAGCTTGTGATATAATCACTGATGCTTTTGTGTTTCTACAAGATGTGGTTTATCTCAGACAATCGATAATCTTTCAATCCTTTAGTCGATATCCTCCTATGTGGTGTCTATTGATATAGATAGTAGAATTCAATCTAGTTTATGTTATTGTCATGATAACATAGGAAGTGATGGTGCATATTTGCTAGCGGGTCTTCATGTTTGATATTGCTTTATCGGATATGTCATTGTCTAAACTTGTGCAATTAATGATTATTTATAATATATGAATGGTTATCCTTCTTGCTTATCAATACATCTTCTGAAACACATAGCGACCTATCCCTTATTCATATCATGTTGATCTTGACTTCATAGTATTTGGTTCATTAATCATCCTCTCATGGTATCGATGTGTAATGACTACTGATTGTTGTATCACTTCTTCATTCCTCATCATGATAGATAATGCAGATGTTTAATGTAGATGTATATCGATTACAGATATTCGATATTGCTTTAAACGTTATTATTATTGTTATTATTATTATTATTAATGTTATTGTTATTATTAAATATTATAATTAATGATGTTAGTAATATTAATAATATTATAATAAATATTATTATAGTGATAACATATTGTTTTATATTGAGAGGTTTATTAATATTATTTATATATTAAAATTATTATATCAATAATTGATTTAATATTATTACTTAATATATTATTATAATATAATATATATAATTTATTAATAATTATTTATTATTAATTTATATTATAATTATAATCATAATTATATTATTTATTAATATTTTAATATTATTTAATTAACATATTACTTATTATGCTAACTATATATTATTATTATCTTTTGATAATAATTATATATTATTGTTATATACCGTTAATAATAGATTATTATATATCATCTAATCATTTTATTATTATACTAAGTTCAATATGTCACGGCTCATGACATTGTCCCTTGTGTAATTGCCACTTGAATGTATTGCTATTGAACCACATTAATGCTTTTCTTCTTCAACAAATGAGGACAGTCACTCTAAAGACAACATGATAATGTACACTCATTGTAAGGACAGTCACAAATGAGGACATCTCACAGTGATTGTCCCTTGTGTAATTGCCACTTGAATTACACAAGGGACAGTCATTGTGAGATGTCCTCATTTGTGACAAGGACAGTCACACATGAGGACATCTCACAGTGATTGTCCCTTGTGTAATTGCCACTTGAATGTATTGCTATTCAACCACATTAATGCTTTTCTTCTTCAATAAATGAGGACAGTCACTCTAAAGACACCATGATAATGTACACTCACTGTAAGGACAGTCACAAATGAGGACATCTCATAGTGACTGTCCCTTGTGTAATTGCCACTTGAATGTATTGCTATTCAGCCACATTAATGCTTTTCTTCTTCAACAAATGAGGATAGTCACTCTAAGGACAACATGATAATGTACACTCACTGTAAGTGTACATTATCATGTTGTATTACAAATGGACCTTATGTTGGTCGGGATATAAGTGCAAAAAAAAAAAGGAACGTTGTCATTTGTGTTTTCAACAGCGCCGAGAGAGATTCCCTCCGCGAAATCAAGCGGGTTATCATTTGTGTTTTGAACAAAGCGGGTTGTCATTTGTGTTTTGAATAGCACCGAGAGAGATTCCCTCCGCGAAATCAAGCGGGTTGTCATTTGTGTTTTCAACAGCGCCGAGAGAGATTCCCTTCGCAAAATCACAGCTACAATTTCTAAGTACGTTGGGTTTATTTTTCTTTTGTCATTATTATTTAATCTGGTATTCAGCTGTTAGAGAGCTAAAATACCCAGAAATGAGGACATATCTATGTTGAATTTATTGTTAGCGGCTTTGGTTATTTAGAATGCTTCCCCACAATACTTAATTACACAAGGGACAGTCACTGTGAGATGTCCTCATTTGTGACAAGGACAGTCACACATGAGGACATCTCACAATGACTGTCCCTTGTGTAATTGCCACTTGAATGTATTGCTATTCAACCACATTTATGGGCCCGTTTGGACCACGACACACAGTAGCATCTACAGAGAAGAATATCCTAGGTGTAACAAGTTGTAAGAATATACCAACAGTTCTAAGAAGTTCCCTAGCACGTAGTAGCATCTACAGAGAAGAATATACAACATGAGGGCAGCCACTGTAAAGACAACATGATAATGTACACTCATTGTATGTGTACATTATCATGTTGTCTTTACAGTGACTGACCTCATTCAAGTGGCAATTACACAAGGGACAGTCACTGTAAGATGTCCTCATTTGTGACAAGGACAGTCACACATGAGGATATCTCACAGTGACTGTCCCTTGTGTAAGCCACTTGAATGTATTGCTATTCAACCACATTTATGGGCCCGTTTGGACCACGGCACACAGTAGCATCTACAAAGAAGAATATCCCAGGTGTAACAAGTTGTAAGAATATACCAACAGTTCTAAGAAGTTCCCTAGCACATAGTAGCATCTTCTAATTGTCTATACCACTTCACAAGGTATTGTTTGCACACATTGTTTTTGGTTCTTTTGATGACCCTTGTTTTGAAATTGCTATTAGGCCTTGTAGCTTATATGTTTTGATTGCTGGAGAGCTTCTAAAGCTAAGCAAGAAGACCATTGCATGAGTTATAGCCGCGCGCTCAGGTTTGAAAATTGTATATTTTTTAATCTAATGTATATTTTAATCCTTTTGCCATGTCATGTAATATGTCTTGCCTTGTAGCTTATATGTTTTGATTGCTAGAGAGCTTCTAGAGCTAAGCAAGAAGACCATTGCACTAGTCGTAGCCGCGCGCTCAGGCATGAAAATTGTATATTTTTTAATCTAATGTATATTTTAACTAGACTTTTAAAATATTAAAGGATTTAACTAGGTCTAAGAAGATTTGTGTACTTTTGACAATTTTGCTTAGTCACTGAAAGTTGTAGACCGAAGTTTTCATAGCCCAATTTTTGCTTCCTGCGAAGAACGATCATGTCAGATAATATAAGTGAAGAACAAAATAGGGAGACAATCGCTAGATTGTGGTCTAACTTGAAAAGAAAAGGTGATGGAAAATGTTATTGTCCCTGCAAAATTTGTAAGGGCTTAAACCGTAGAAGATTGCTAATCAAAATAGTTAAGAGACATTGTAGGGAGAATGGTCACATTGAAGGGGGGCATGACTATCATCCACTGGTAAGTTGTTCATTATATCATTTTAACAATTTATATACATATGAAATCACTTGATGATGAGTTGAAGATCATGGTTTATTTATGTTAATCAATTTTATATAGGTTGATCTCCCCAGGGAAGTACATGATATGGAGGAACATGGGGGTGCGAATATCCAAGGTGAAGATAATGATCCCATGGAAGATGACGATCATGCGCCAGAAAACACAATTGAAGATGATGGTATAAATACATTGATCCATGACACATTTAGTCCAAGCGGATCTGATCATGATGATGATGATAGCCTTGATGTACCTCTACTTGAGAAGGCATACGAGCCCCTATACAAAGACTCCCAAACAACTCTTCTCTCTGCTGTATTGTTGTTGTTGAACTTGAAGGTTATGAATGGTTTATCCAACATAACAATGTCACGTATGTTAAGGTATGTCATATATGTCTTTATAGTTAACAAAGGGTGAATAATGTACCACTAATATTGTTTATATTAACAACTTATATTTTTTGCTGTAGATTGATAGGCAAGTTTTTGTTACCACCATCAAATATTCTACCTCGCTCATATCGAGAATTATCTGCTATTATGAAAGATATTGGAATGGAGTATCAAGCAATACATGCTTGTCCCAATGATCATATTATATATTATAAAGAACATGAATTTGCAACACAATGCCCTGTATTTCATACGAGTAGATATCGAACAGATTGAATAACAAAAAAGGTGCCTCACAAGGTTCTTCGTTACATCCCCATTATTCCACAGATGTGACAATTATTCAGGTGTACTAGCTTGGCATAATTTATGGATTACCATGCACGCAATATAAGTCGAGATGACATTATTCGAATCCCTACGGATGGTTCGACATTTATGCACATAGAGGAAAAGTGGCAACACTTCAAAGAAGAACCTCGTAATCTCAGGCTTTCATTGGTAGCGGATGGTGTCAATCCATTTGGAGAGATGAGATCTGTTTGCTCGGTGTGGCCTATTTTTGTTATCAACAATAGCATTCCTCCATGGATGTCAATAAAGAGGGAGCACATTATGTTGGCAATGATTGTTCCAGGTATTTTATCATTTGATAGTTATTAATTTACATGTACTTACAAATCTTACAGTAAAATGGTCACAATAATTATGTAATGTTACTGTTCATTCAAGTAGGTAAATATCAAGTTAAAGATATGAATGTATATATTGAGCCTCTTATTGATGAGTTGGTGGAGTTATGGAACGGTGTCACTATGTATGACGTGTCTAGACCAATAGGACAAAGACAATTTCAATTCCATGCAATACTTGTATGGACAATACATGATGCCCCAGGGCTAACACATTTTTGTGGTATGTTATAGTGAATTCAAGTTGCGCATGATAATTCTAATTATAAAAATCAACATATTTAATAATCCAATTATATCATTATCTTGTAGGTCTTCAAACAAAGGGAAAATTTTCATGTCCAGTTTGTGGTCCAAAGATGAAATCTCGTCATTCAAAAAGTTTAGGAAAGCATGTGTTTGATGAGTACAGACACTTCCTCCACAGGAATCATAAGTATCGAAGTATGGAAAAACATCTTTTCAATGGGAAAGAAGAGACTACATCAAAGCCACGAAGAATGACACCTCGCCTATGGAAGGTGGAATATAATAGAATTAATCGTCGAGGTAATGTCGTTCCACTTAATGGTTTATGTTTGTAATTTATATATTTCTATTGTGATTTTTGTTTACTAATTATGTAATTGATGATCGTGAAGGTCGTCAAGGCACTACTGACAACCTTCCAAAGGGACTAAAAAGCTATCCCAAAAAATTTAGTAGGTTGCCCTACTACGAGGACCTACAAATTGTGCATTTGTTTGATCTTATGCATGTTGGAAAGAATATAACAGAGACATTGTGGAAAATACTGGATGGAAGGCGTGACAAAGAAAAAATTATCAAAATTTGTAATGAAATTCATGAATCCAATCATGCACTGAAGAATTTCATTCACTCAAATAGCAATAGAGATCAGATTAATATAAGTGCCCTTCCTTGGTTATTAACGGAGCAGCAAAGTGATGCCATAAAAGAAGTCATACGAAAAATTCAATTTCCCACAGGATTTGCTGGGAACATAAGCAATCTCATATCAAAGAAAAGTGAATTTGGGTCAGGGCTCAAAATGCATGATTGGCATACTTTCATCAAGGTAAGTTATGTTCTTCTGTATTTACAATATATTCATAAACTACGTGTACTATTCATTATGTTATGTTAGAAAATAATGAAATGATTGGTTTATAATTACTGCAGTACGTGCTACCTCTATCTCTCCCAGAGCACTTCAACAATAACATCAAACAAGTGATATATGATCTTGGAAAATACATGAGGTAAGCAGTAATATCTGTTCAATTTGTTGTATATATTTATTATATTCGCGATTTATTTTTCTTGCTATGTAATCTATTGTATATTATTTTGTAAAGTCTCGTATTTATATATTTTTTGTGACTTGAATCTCTTAATGTAGGTGGTTGTCATCTAAAGAAATCCATAAAGAAGATATAAACTATTGGAAGAGAAGAATTCCTCATTTATTGTGTGAAATGCAAAAGTGTCTACCTCCAACTTTTTTCAATGCACAAGAACACTACCTCATACACCAAGTTGAGGAGATTGAATTGTGTGGACCTGCACACACTAGGTCAATGTGGATGGTTGAGAGGCACTTGAAATCTTTGAAGGCTTTGGTTCGACAAAGAGCACATCCTGAGGGTTCTATGGTAGAGGGATACATGGTATACCAAACTATGGTGTACATTACTGAATATCTTCCTAAGTTTGCTTCAAATATCCATGTAGATCGCATTTGGGATCTCGACCCTTTTAAAAAATTCAAAGGGGAGTACTTGATGGGGAAAGGTAGATTGAGGAAAGTGACAGGTAATAAATTATAAGATGTTATTGTAATAAATTATTTCTTAATCTTCAAAATAAATCGGTTGTAAGTCATCTATTTTTTTTTTGTACAGTTGCTCGAGAGTGGGATGCACTACATTTGTATATTGCAAACAATCTTGATTGGATGACGGTATGGATTGAACGATGTCAACATTCTGGTCACACATTAACATGGGAAGGTGTATCTTCATTGGTTAAAGAAGCTCATCGTAATGGAGATTCTAATGTTACGCAAAGGGAAATAGATTTAGCATATGGTTTAAGAGATTTCCAGGTACGTACAAAATTATTAATCACCCGTATGTTTATCAACTCACGATATAATAATTTTGACATGTTTCACATATTATTGCAGGTTAAACACCACAAGGGTATGTTCTGTAATGGTCAAAAATTTTGCGTCAAAGTGTTGGATGACACGAAGAAAACTTGTGATTCTGGAATAACTGTAGTCTTTCAAGTGACTAATATTTCATCTAGAAATGACTTAGATCCTCAAGAGTCTAAAAATCAATACTATGGCATTTTGGATGATATACTTGAGTGCGACTTTAGTTCCTTCAAATTAGTACTCTTCGTTGTCAAATGGTACAGGCTACGACTTAATCCAAATGATTCTAATAGAACTGTTATTGAACATGATAATGGATTTACAATGGTTAATACAAGGTCGTTTGAGCCAGTTGGGGATGAGCCCTATGTTCTTCCAAGCCAATGTGAGTAGGTATTTTACTCAGAGGTTTCACATAAACCGGGTTGGTCATTTTTTGTTAGACATGAATCGAGAGGAAGGCCGATAAAGTATAATGCGATGGAAGAAGAAGATACCGAAGAAGTAGAAGATGATGTAGATGATGATCACGATCGACAATTATTGGATGATGTTCCTGAGACAAATTTTCATGAAGAAGAAGAAGAAGATGATGCTGCTACTGATGATGATGATGAAGATGATGTTGATGTTGATGATGATGATGTTGATGATGACGACAACGACGACAACGACGACGACGAGGATGATGATGATGACGACGATGATGAGGATGATGATGATGATGATGATGATGATGATGAGGATGATGATGATGAAATTTAAAGGTATGCCATCAATCCTTAATGTATTTAATATTCATTTCTTGATAGAAATATATTTGTCTTAAATGGTTACATAGTTTATTCATTATCTATTTAAAAGCTATAAGTGTTATAATGTGTACGTTTTAATGTTTTTAATTTTTATGTGATGCTTATGATGGATGTGATTATGATTATGATGTGATTATGCTCATGATAATTGAATTACATTTGCAGGAAATTGAACCCCTTTCAAGAGCATCCCGCACAGTCTCATGGATCGACAGGTATAAGTCAATACACCTTATAGAAAGTCTATTTAATACACTTATCAATAGTAAGATTGATGTCTTCTAAGATCTCTCCCATTTACAGGTACCATCAAATAGGTATTTGTCAGAAGTGTCTTCCTTGAGTGAGGGAAATATAGGAATAGAAGAGGAAAGTGAGACATGCAGTTTATCTAGAATAGGGAGATTAACTAGAGGTCAAAGGACTAGAAGGAAATTCAATAAACACATGAAATTTTTCCTTGCTCAAGGGGGGTCATGTTCTTATGATGATGAGATGAAAGGCGACATCGAGGTGCCCTTGAGGTACCAACATCTACAGAAACATTGGGTACCCAAGGAACTTCCTCCAATAAACACTGATTTTTGTGTTAATGAGAGGATATATCGCATAGAACCATCATCATTACATGGTTTGGGCCTATTTTCTATGGATGGCATAAAGGTGTCTTACAACAAAGTTTCTGAATTGATGGAGTATGTTGGACCATGTTACGATTACAAAAGTTGGATGCATATTGTTCAATATAAAAAAAGTATGCGTAGGTATGCACTCTCGGCAAATTATATACAACAGCAAGACAATAATCAAAGTAAAAGTGTGGCTATATACATTGATGGAAGGCCAAAAGCAACAGGGAATATTGCGGGTTTTATAAATAGTACACGACCTGGGTCAACTATAAAGCAACCCAATTGCATATTTGAGGCGCGCGAGGGAAATCGTGTATTCATCTGTGCGATAAAATCAATACGTGCAGGGGAAGAGCTGCTTATTGATTACAATTTGAACCGCATAGATACAAACGAGGCTACTATCATGGGGGTGGTACATACTATTAAACCAACTTCTAATCAATGACTCCAACATACCATTTAGTTATTAAATTTTTGGCTAACATTTTTATACTTGATCTTTGACACAGGGGCACAATATGGAGCAACCGCCCGAAGGTGATGGTGACGATATTCCTAGCTCATCTACACATGAGCAGGTAAAACTCATTGTAATTGTGCAAACTAGATAGAAGCAAAATGTTATTTTTTTTAATGTTATTTTCTTCATTGTTTTGGAGTAATTTTTATAATACTAATACTATTGTTGTCACAGAGGGCCGGTGGTCGGAGAGAGGGAAAGCAACCTGCAGTCCCTCAGGAGTCCCCCCTTGTGGACCCTTTTTTTATTGATTTAGCAGAGACCGATGACCCGATCGGTTCCATTAAAAAGCTGCTAAAGAAAATTGGGAAAGAACTTCTACGTTTGGTATCCATACATCCTCAGACTCAGGAAATAAAAGACAGGGCAGCTGAGTTGTTGCGCACTTCTGAAAACTTTAAAGTAAGTATTAATAAAATTTTTAATTATTATAAGAGTTCAATAATGGTTTTTATGTTATGCTCTTTTATGACATTAATTAAAATATGGATGCATTGTCTTTACAGAGTTATTTGCGTAATTTTGAACCCCATTCCCATGATGAGGCCGGTATTGCAAGTGGTTCAGGTAGATCACATGTTCCATTCCCCACTTGTGTTTTCCACTGAATATATATAGGAATGATCATAATCATTGACAATACATGCTCGAACAATCTTTTTTTTTAATGCTCTAACAATCTTGTCCATGCTAGTCCACGCGTTCTATATTTATGCATGCTCTAACAATTTTATTCTTCAGCTCCTTTCCATGATGATATGACAACGCCGCCTCCATCCAGGACAGCCACAAATGTCTTGCCGACTGCCATGTCAACAACACACAGCCTAAATGCACCAACTGTTGCACCATCTACTGGTACACAAATCCCTCTTTTTCTCTCTTTTGTTATGTGTTTAAGTGTTATGTGTTTACGATGTAGATCCCTTGATTGTGTTTGTGCCATGGGTGCTCTGCACCAATTTATTTCCCTTGAAGTATTATTTCTTGGAGGCATTTGATAATGGTTTTCATTTTTTGCAATAGGAGATGCAACAAGTCCCGATGCAACATCATTTCCTGGATGTTCCCGTGTTCCTAGTACGGGAACGGTGAAGGATTGCGTATTGATCATCAGTGACGATGAAGGCGTTCCCTTAAAAGTATCCAAACTTCCAGGTACTTTAAAGTTATTATTATTCTATAGTGATATAATAGTAATTTAGTTTTTGATCACTCTTCATCGACTAATGATCCCATGATTATTTTGTAGGGAATGATATTTTTTGGCGAAAACTTGGTGACGAGTGTTTGTGGATATTCGGGCCCACCATACGTACATGGTGGAACATCATATCCTAACTAAAACCCCAAACCACTATTTTGATTTCATATCATTGCTAGAATAGTTTTCCTTTTCATCAATTTCTTGAACTATATTAAAGGTAGCTTCTCTTCATTTATGAGTCTAACATGTTTTTTTTTACTTAAAAGGTGGAATAACCAAGATAAAAAGTTGAAGGATGATCTTGTACATAGTCTGACCCAGCTTTTTGGACCTCGTGCATTCAAGAGAAACAAGCTCCTTGAAAGAGCTGGTTTATGTTTGAAGTATATTAGGGACCAGTACAGGAAATATTTAGAGGTTAACCCAAGGCACGAGCGTCCACCCTGTGTTCTTGAGGCTGAGTGGCAGGGTTTGATTTTGGATGGAAAGTATAAAGCCGACATGAAAAAAGGAATTACGCCAGTAGAGAGTAGAGCAAGGTATATGCCTCAGAGAAGAGGACAAGAGAATTGGCTTCCAACAAGGCTATAGAGCCGTGGCTGAACGGCTACGAGCTAAAATCAGTGTGCAAGGTTCAAATAATGATGCATCTGAGCCACAGGTAAATAAGCTAAATGAAATTTATTTCAAATTGAATACTTTACCAATTAGTCTATTTGATGTTAAGTTCTAATATAAAGTGAGTATATCTATTTTAAGAAAGCAATGATAACAATGTGTAGGATATTGGAATGTAGCCTGACAATCCTTCTACACAATCTATGCATAATGAAGGTTCGCATGATGTGCATCCTAGTGGTGGAGGTATACATTTGCTATTAAAATTTTTATATGTAATTACAATTGGTGTTTGGATTAATGTAACATTTTGTATAGCAACTGTAGAGGATCGAGGGGTCGGTGCTCATGAGCATGTTGAGGTTGAGTCTAGACAAAATGATGTGGCCAGATCAGGTAATTAAAGAGCGCCACAGTTATGTTCTTTAAAATAATTAAATACTTGTAACAATTATAATTAAATATTTTAAATTTAACTCTTTTATTTGTTATTGTAGAGGACCCCCCTTTGCAGTAGCATAGGAATTTGAGATCATCAAGAACAAAGAACAAAACAACTGATGAGGGGGGTATTGATGATAACACTGATGCTCGTCTTAGAGCTTACATAGAAAAAAAAATTAGAAAGAGAAAAAAGAAATGATTGTCATCTAAATACCTTAATTGATAATGACTGAATTTTATGTCTCAATGAATTTAATTATGTGCTAATGAATGTTCATGAATTATGTGTTTATTTTCATATTGATGAATGTTGTGTGTTAATGAATCTAATGTGTTAATGAATGTTATCATGTGATATTGATTGAATGTTACATTTTATTAATAATTGAAAGAATGAATGAATGTTAGATGTTAATGGGGAATGTAGAGTGATGTTAGGGGGAGGGGGGTGGGGCCAAATGAGCTTCCACCTTCACGTGGTTGGCCCTGTTTAGTAGAGAATATTAAACTATATTCTCGAAACAAAGTGAAGCTCAATAAGATACTAAATGATTCAAAATGGTTATCAAGGTCCTCTATCCATAAGATACTTGTAGTCAAAATGGTTATTAATAAGATAATTGTAGTCAAAATGGTTATCTAGGTCCTCTATCCATTCCGTAAGTTCTTCACCATTCAAACTTCCTCCATAACAAGGAATGTGCTCTAGGTTAGTCATGAAGCCTAGCATGGACTCTCTGTCAGATAGAGCCACTATTTCAGAGCCTTTTTTGTGCATTTCCTTCAAGCACTGTACAGTGTACGGATGTGAAAGGGAGGGCAGACCAGTGTGGAAGTTAGAGTATTTATATCTTATGCTTTGAGAGTTTATTTGGTAGATTCAAGACACCTTATATCAAAGTTATTCCTTTTTCTTATCTGTTGTTCTGTCAAACCCTCATTTTTTGGGTTATTGCATTCAAATGGCCTTAACTTGCAAATAAACCATAGGATATCCTCTGTTCTTTGTCAAATGCAAGTTAAGGGGGTTTATTTTCATATTTTAAAAGCTTTGGAACAGGATACTAAGCCAGAGAATTTCAAGAGCAAGCCCTAGGTCAAGAATCTCAATGTTCTTGACTAGGAGTTGATGGATTATGCAAGATCAGAGGGTAGCGGCAAGTAAAGGACCTCAAACCTTGTTGAATCTAGATCTTTAGAGCATGGTGGACATCTTCAAACTTTGATCTTGGTTTCATGCACCCATTTTCAATGCCTTGTTTTGGAACCCACACCCAAAGGCATGCATTAGGTCTGCGGACTCAATAAGGACATTGATATGCTGGAGTGGAGTCAAGGTCTGGGAGTTGGAGGATTGTTAGAACATCAAAAAGGGTACTCAAAAAACATATAAGTTCATAAGGTCCTTTGTCAAATTGAAGAGTTATTGTTGCAGAACAGGTTTTGGAGACCTACTAGAGTCACTAGGTCTATTTGGACCCGTTTGGACCACGACACACAGTAGCATCTACAGAGAAGAAGTTTGGTATGCAATGGTCTTGAAACCTCCTGAGAAATTCTTGGTATGCATTTGTGTGGTGCAAAAGCTTCGTTGAAAGAGAAAAAGAAGAAAATAATAGAAATGATTTTTTTTCTTTTTATGTCATATACTGTAACCAGCTACTTATAACTTGCAAAAATTATTATAACCATTTGAAATTGAAACTTAGTTTAATGTGAAATTGAGAACTGCTTTATTAGAGCTTTCTGTGATTTAGATTCAGACATCAAGAACATTGTTTGCCTAATATTGTGATTAATGTTTATTTATTAATATCTCATACTGACAAACAATTGATAATTGTAGGGAAAACGCCATTGGGGGTCTTTGAGGATCCACCAGAAGCCAAGGAGAAAATGTATTCAAATGCTAAAGATGGTGTAACAGTCCTTACAGCTGTTGAACCTTGCTGTGTAGATCATCTCCGATTCTCCAAGTTCAACAGTACTGTGGTATTCCTTTGGATACTTCTAATGGTAAATTTCAGACATCAAGTTCTTTTTGTATGAAACTACTACATTTGTAATCTGTAGTTTTAAACTTTTAGTTTATAAATGTTCATCAGCTTTAGTTCGTATGCTGCCATTTCAAGTATGATTAATGAAGTTACCTTTATCACAGGATGAAAGTGAGCAGTCAGCATACTGGTACGGAGCTGGCAGCATTGATACGGTGACTAGGGCATCGTTTAATGGTGGTATTGTGTTTTCCCATATTTAGGGCATCGACCTTTTGAAGCATTGCCTTCATCTTTCTTAAGTCTGAGTTTTAAGTTTGTTTATCTCTCTTGGCGCTATTGAAAATACAAATGACAACGTTCTTGTTTGTTTTGCCCTTATATCCCGATGTGATTTCACGGAGGGTTACGACGCTGTTGAAAACACAAATCCCTTGTGTAATTGCCACTTGAAGGAGGATAGTCACTGTAAAGACAACATGATAATGTACACTTACAGCCCATGTACATTATCATGTTGTCTTTAGAGTGACTATCCTCATTTGTTGAAGAAGAAAAGCATTAATGTGGCTGAATAGCAATACATTCAAGTGGCCATCACACAAGGGACAGTCACTGTGAGATGTCCTCATTTGTGACTATCCTTACAGTGAGTGTACATTATCATGTTGTCTTTAGAGTGACTGTCCTCATTTGTTGAAGAAGAAAAGCATTAATGTGGTTCAATAGCAATACATTCAAGTGGCAATTACACAAGGGACAATCGATCACTGTGAGATGTCCTCATGTGTGACTATCCTTGTCACAAATGAGGACATCTCACAATGACTATCCCTTGTGTAATTCAAGTGGCAATTACACAAGGGACAGTCACTGTGAGATGTCCTCATTTGTGACTGTCCTTACAATGAGTGTACATTATCATGTTGTCTTTAGAGTGACTGTCCTCATTTGTTGAAGAAGAAAAGCATTAATGTGGTTCAATAGCAATACATTCAAGTGGCAATTACACAAGGGACAATCGATCACTGTGAGATGTCCTCATGTGTGACTATCCTTGTCACAAATGAGGACATCTCACAATGACTATCCCTTCTATAATTGCCACTTGAATGAGGACAGTCACTGTAAAGACAACATGATAATGTACACATACAATGAGTGTACATTATCATGTTGTCTTTACAGTGGCTGCCCTCATGTTGTATATTCTTCTCTGTAGATGCTACTATGTGCTAGGGAACTTCTTAGAACTATTGGTATATTCTTACAACTTGTTACACCTGGGATATTCTTCTCTGTAGATGCTATTGTGTGCCGTGGTCCAAACAGGCCCATAAATGTGGTTGAATAGCAATACATTCAAGTGGCAATTACACAAGGGACAGTCACTGTGAGATGTCCTCATGTGTGACTATCCTTGTCACAAATGAGGACATCTCACAGTGACTGTCCCTTGTGTAATTGCCACTTGAAGGAAAAAAGCATTAATGTGGTTCAATAGCAATGTATTCAAGTGGCAATTACACAAGGGATAATCACTCTGAGATTTTCTCATTTGTGACTATCCTTACAGTGAGTGTACATTATCATGTTGTCTTTACAGTGACTGTCCTCATTTATTGAAGGAAAAAAGCATTAATGTGGTTCAATAGTGATGCAGAGTAGTCAAGGCTTTTAGAATATACAAATATACATCCTTAACTCTCATTCCACCAAGGAAGAAGGAATTCCAATGGTTGAAATGTGAGTTAAGGTCTTTACATCAGTCAAACCCTAAAAATGAGGGTTTGTAAACAATGCACAAAAAATTTGAAATAACTTAGATATAAAACAAAGAGAATCAATCAAACCAACTTCCAAAGCATCAGATGTCACTATTACAACTTCTAGGAAAATTTTATCATCCAACCACCATCCGTACAGCCGTACAGAGTTCATTTTTCACCAGAAATGCACTAAAACAGGGTTATTTTTATTTTTTATGAAAGCAAAATGATTGCAATACTGGTTCTCTATCTGTCTTCGACCATTTGAAGCCTAAAATAGGCTCTCCAAATGTTGGTTCAACCATCTAGGTGGTTAGAATAGTTTATCCAACAAATGTCAACTTTGCTAAGCAACTTTTAAAGTTGCATTACAACTTTGCAAACAACTTTGCCGAGAAGGTTAAAAATGTGTTGTGAAACTTTAGGAACCTTATTAAAGTTATTTTGGACCTTCAAACTTCTTAACAACATCTAAAAGACACCTAATAAACACTTACTATGCTCATTTCATCCAAGGACTCAAAAGATGCCCAAGGTTTATAAGTCACCAAGGGGTCTTGTGTCCAACAAGTGGATGTTTATAAGGAGATAAAATCAATCCTTAATATTTATTACAAACCAAGAAAACATCTAAAACTCCTATTCTAATTTATTGTCATTCAAAAAGACTCTGATTTGTCATTCAAAAAGACTCTGATTTGTCAATCAAAAGGACCTTTCACCAGTCAATCCTTCAAAGCTCCAAGGTGAAAATCTTATGTTCCAATTGATAGGATTTGACTCCTTGGCTTCATGGAAACTTCCTTCAATCATGGTGTCTTTGGCTTGCATTAGGGATGCCCCTGCATCAAATAGCAATGCATTCAAGTGGCAATTACACAAGGGACAGTACATGCCCATTAAAGTTGGTGTTTTGTTATCCAGCATGACAATGGAGACAACATACTCTGTGTCAATTTTACTGATCAAATTTCCCTCCGCCAGGCAAAGCAACAATCTGGGTATGATAAGGTGAAATTTTGTAGTCCTTTTGGGTATGATAACAGTTCCAGTTTCCAATAAGATGGTTCATTTTTATAATCTAGCTTCAATTTCTCTTGTGAAAATCTTTTTTTCATTTTATGGGTGGTAAAATATAATTATTATGCTAGAGGTGTGTACTTATGGATGATAATGAAACAAAATGATAAGATTTAAGACTCTTGTTTTTTTTTTAAATAGCAATTTAAGTTTCCTTCTATTATAAATTACTGTTTTTCTATTTTTTAATGTATCTTTCCAAATCTTTTATATCAATTTTATTTATGAAATATAAATATATTAATAATGTTTTAGTGTTTTTAGGATTAGTTTATATCAATTCTATGTATCATCATTCGTCATTCAATTGTCAGTATTATTAATTTAGACTGTGCAATTGTAGAACTACTCGAATATGGGTTGGATGGATACTCAAGCAGGGGAACCCTCCTCAAATATCTCAAGCAGTGAACTTGGAAAAATGTGTCCTGAAGGAACCCTTTCCATCAGAGAGATAAAAGTACAAACAAGTAAAAGAAGCAGGCTCTGCAAATATGTTTTTGAGAAGAAAAATGATAGATTATTCGAGTATGGTTCATGAGGTATATCTAAAAAGACATTTTTTTTCTTATTATAATAAAAGAGGAAGTTGTGAATGTCAAAGTTGAGTGAAACAAAAATTATTTTCATCAAATTTTATTAGGCTTGCTTTTGGGAATAGTTTCTTACAATATTGCTATTAAGATTTTTATTGTGTAGTTTTTAGATTAGGTTTATAAAATTATATTTCATGAGTAGTGATTCATATTAATCAATTAACGATACTTTTGGAAGGTATTTTCAATGTGTCAAATTTTGATATTTTTACAAGAATTAGATTGTGTAATTTTTTTAATTAAAGTCATTGACTCATATTTCATAAATAATAGTTCTCATGAATCCATCTCTTATAAGATTGAATAGTCTATTTAGGAAGTATTTCTGATAGTATGTCAAATTATGATATTACTATTACCATTAGATTGCATGGCTTTGAAGTCAACCTCGTTGACCCATATTCTTCTCTGTAGATGCTACTATGTGCTAGGGAACTTCTTAGAACTGTTGGTATATTCTTACAACTTGTTACACCTGGGATATTCTTCTCTGTAGATGCTACTATGTGCCGCGGTCCAAACGGGCCCATAAATGTGGTTGAATAGCAATAAATTCAAGTGGAAATTACACAAGGGACAGTCACTGTGAGATGTCCTCATGTGTGACTGTCCTTGTCACAAATGAGGACATCTCACAGTGACTGTCCCTTGTGTAATTTCCACTTGAATGAGGACAGTCACTGTAAAGACAACATGATAATGTACACATACAATGAGTGTACATTATCATGTTGTCTTTACAGTGGCTGCCCTCATGTTGTATATTCTTCTCTGTAGATGCTACTATGTGCTAGGGAACTTCTTAGAACTGTTGGTATATTCTTACAACTTGTTACACCTGGGATATTCTTCTCTGTAGATGCTACTGTGTGCTGGGGTCCAAATGGGCCCATAAATGTGGTTGAATAGAAATACATTCAAGTGGAAATTACACAAGGGATAGTCACTGTGAGATGTCCTCATGTGTGACTGTCCTTGTCACAAATGAGGACATCTCACAGTGACTGTCCCTTGTGTAATTGCCACTTGAATGAGGACAGTCACTGTAAAGACAACATGATAATGTACACAAGTACCGTGAAGGTAGTTGCAAGTTACGGTTGTTTCATTGCATACCCGAAACAATGAAGATGTTACGGTCCACAAAACGTTTGTGCTTGAAAGATGAACAAATAAAATTAAACTTCTAAATAACCAAAGCCGCTAACAATAAATTCAACACAGATATGTCCTCATTTCTGGGTATTTTAGCTCTGTAACAGTTGAATACCAGATTACATAATAATGACAAAAGAAAAATAAACCCAACGTACTCAGAAATTGTAGCTGTGATTTCGCGGAGGGAATCTCTCTCGGCACTGTTGAAAATACAAATGACAACGTTTCTCTACATTATCATGTTGCCTTTACAGTGACTGTCCCTTGTGTAATTGCCACTTGAAGGAGGACAGTCACTGTAAAGACAACATGATAATGTACACTTACAGCCCGTGTACATTATCATGTTGTCTTTAGAGTGACTATCCTCATTTGTTGAAGAAGAAAAGCATTAATGTGGCTGAATAGCAATACATTCAAGTGGCAATCACACAAGGGACAGTCACTGTGAGATGTCCTCATTTGTGACTATCCTTATAGTGAGTGTACATTATCATGTTGTCTTTAGAGTGACTGTCCTCATTTGTTGAAGAAGAAAAGCATTAATGTGGTTCAATAGCAATACATTCAAGTGGCAATTACACAAGGGACAATCGATCACTGTGAGATGTCCTCATGTGTGACTATCCTTGTCACAAATGAGGACATCTCACAATGACTGTCCCTTGTGTAATTCAAGTGGCAATTACACAAGGGACAGTCACTGTGAGATGTCCTCATTTGTGACTATCCTTACAATGAGTGTACATTATCATGTTGTCTTTAGAGTGACTGTCCTCATTTGTTGAAGAAGAAAAGCATTAATGTGGTTCAATAGCAATACATTCAAGTGGCAATTACACAAGGGACAATCGATCACTGTGAGATGTCCTCATGTGTGACTATCCTTGTCACAAATGAGGACATCTCACAATGACTGTCCCTTCTGTAATTGCCACTTGAATGAGGACAGTCACTGTAAAGACAACATGATAATGTACACATACAATGAGTGTACATTATCATGTTGTATTTACAGTGGCTGCCCTCATGTTGTATATTCTTCTCTGTAGATGCTACTATGTGCTAGGGAACTTCTTAGAACTGTTGGTATATTCTTACAACTTGTTACACCTGGGATATTCTTCTCTGTAGATGCTACTGTGTGCTGTGGTCCAAACGGGCCCATAAATGTGGTTGAATAGCAATACATTCAAGTGGCAATTACACAAGGGACAGTCACTGTGAGATGTCCTCATGTGTGACTGTCCTTGTCACAAATGAGGACATCTCACAGTGACTATCCCTTGTGTAATTGCCACTTGAATGAGGACAGTCACTGTAAAGACAACATGATAATGTACACAAGTACCGTGAAGGTAGTTGCAAGTTACGGCTATTTCATTGCATACCCGAAACAATGAAGATGTTACGGTCCACAAAACGTTTGTGCTTGAAAGATGAACAAATAAAATTAAACTTCTAAATAACCAAAGCCGCTAACAATAAATTCAACACAGATATGTCCTCATTTCTGGGTATTTTAGCTCTGTAACAGCTGAATACCAGATTACATAATAATGACAAAAGAAAAATAAACCCAACGTACTCAGAAATTGTAGCTGTGATTTCGCGGAGGGAATCTCTCTCGGCACTGTTGAAAATACAAATGACAACGTTTCTCTACATTATCATGTTGCCTTTACAGTGACTGTCCCTTGTGTAATTGCCACTTGAAGGAGGACAGTCACTGTAAAGACAACATGATAATGTACACTTACAGCCCGTGTACATTATCATGTTGTCTTTAGAGTGACTATCCTCATTTGTTGAAGAAGAAAAGCATTAATGTGGCTGAATAGCAATACATTCAAGTGGCAATCACACAAGGGACAGTCACTGTGAGATGTCCTCATTTTTGACTGTCCTTATAGTGAGTGTACATTATCATGTTGTCTTTAGAGTGACTGTCCTCATTTGTTGAAGAAGAAAAGCATTAATGTGGTTCAATAGCAATACATTCAAGTGGCAATTACACAAGGGACAATCGATCACTGTGAGATGTCCTCATGTGTGACTATCCTTGTCACAAATGAGGACATCTCACAATGACTGTCCCTTGTATAATTCAAGTGGAAATTACACAAGGGACAGTCACTGTGAGATGTCCTCATTTGTGACTGTCCTTACAATGAGTGTACATTATCATGTTGTCTTTAGAGTGACTGTCCTCATTTGTTGAAGAAGAAAAGCATTATTAATGTGGTTCAATAGCAATACATTCAAGTGGCAATTACACAAGGGACAATCGATCACTGTGAGATGTCCTCATGTGTGACTATCCTTGTCACAAATGAGGACATCTCACAATGACTGTCCCTTCTGTAATTGCCACTTGAATGAGGACAGTCACTGTAAAGACAACATGATAATGTACACATACAATGAGTGTACATTATCATGTTGTCTTTACAGTGGCTGCCCTCATGTTGTATATTCTTCTCTGTAGATGCTACTATGTGCTAGGGAACTTCTTAGAATTGTTGGTATATTCTTACAACTTGTTACACCTGGGATATTCTTCTCTGTAGATGCTACTGTGTGCTGTGGTCCAAATGGGCCCATAAATGTGGTTGAATAGCAATACATTCAAGTGGCAATTACACAAGGGACAGTCACTGTGAGATGTCCTCATGTGTGACTGTCCTTGTCACAAATGAGGACATCTCACAGTGACTGTCCCTTGTGTAATTGCCACTTGAATGAGGACAGTCACTGTAAAGACAACATGATAATGTACACAAGTACCGTGAAGGTAGTTGCAAGTTACGGCTGTTTCATTGCATACCCGAAACAATGAAGATGTTACGGTCCACAAAACATTTGTGCTTGAAAGATGAACAAATAAAATTAAACTTCTAAATAACCAAAGCCGCTAACAATAAATTCAACACAGATATGTCCTCATTTCTGGGTATTTTAGCTCTGTAACAGCTGAATACCAGATTACATAATAATGACAAAAGAAAAATAAACCCAACGTACTCAGAAATTGTAGCTGTGATTTCGCGGAGGGAATCTCTCTCGGCACTGTTGAAAATACAAATGACAACGTTTCTCTACATTATCATGTTGCCTTTACAGTGACTGTCCCTTGTGTAATTGCCACTTGAAGGAGGACAGTCACTGTAAAGACAACATGATAATGTACACTTACAGCCCGTGTACATTATCATGTTGTCTTTAGAGTGACTATCCTCATTTGTTGAAGAAGAAAAGCATTAATGTGGCTGAATAGCAATACATTCAAGTGGAAATTACACAAGGGACAGTCACTGTGAGATGTCCTCATTTGTGACTATCCTTACAGTGAGTGTACATTATCATGTTGTCTTTAAAGTGACTGTCCTCATTTGTTGAAGGAAAAAAGCATTAATGTGGTTCATTAGCAATGTATTCCCAGCATCTGTACCTGCATCTCTCTTATATACTACAAGTTACTTGCCATCAGAAATTGCAGTTCCCTCACGTGACATTGATGGTGAAGTGTTCTTTTCAAAACCATCATCTGTGGTTACCAATGCTCCTATTTTAGGCAATAAGTTTGTTGCATTCCATGAGCCATTGGTCAAGTTTCTTCTACGAGCTTCTGATGCCTCAAAATCTAAGCAGCGCCTACGCATGCCTTGTTGTGGTTGATTATCATTCTGTACATGAATTATAATGAGTAATCAGTTTTGGGCCTTGGAATCTTGTATGTAACATGCACAGGCATTTCATGGCTAAATGAATCTATTTAAAAGCATCAACTTTTCTTACATGATGCTGGATACATAAGTAGAACAAGCGTATATCAAATTGGAAGCAATCAGAACTCCACAATGACATATTATTTAGAGTACTCTTCAGTTTAAGTAATAATGCATATATTGACACTGTAAAGACAACATGATAATGTACACTCACTGTAAAGACAACATGATAATGTACACTCACTGTAAGGACAGTCACAAATGAGGACATCTCACAGTGACTGTCCCTAGTGTAATTGCCACTTGAATGTATTGCTATTCAGCCACATTAATGCTTTTCTTCTTCAACAAATGAGGATAGTCACTGTAAAGACAACATGATAATGTACACTCACAGTGAGTGTACATTATCATGTTGTCTTTACAGTGACTATCCTCATTTGTTGAAGAAGAAAAGCATTAATGTGGCTAAATAGCAATACATTCAAGTGGCAATTACACTAGGGACAGTCACTGTGAGATGTCCTCATTTGTGACTGTCCTTACAGTGAGTGTACATTATCATGTTGTCTTTACAGTGGCTGTCCTCATTTGTTGAAAGAAAAAAGCATTAATGTGGTTCATTAGCAATGTATTAAATTAATTTTTTTTTTTAATCCACCCACGGGCGTCGCAATTGCGACGGCAACCCGTCGCAATGCGATGCAGGTGCCTGTCACAATTGCTTGGGAGGTCCATCGCGATTGCGACAGCCCTCCGAAGCCATGCGACGGGGGGGCGACGGCCATGCCGCTAACAAATCTTAGTCACATTGCGACGGGATATGTGTCGCAATTGCGATGGCTACCCATAGACGTCGCAATTTGTGACTAAAAAATAGCGACGTCTATGGGTGTTGCTATTGCGACACATAGCTATCGCAATTGCGACACATAGCCATCACAAAATGCCCCCAAATGTATTAGTACGTTAGTGCATCTTCTCTTATTGATTGATACATTCTCTCCCCAGAGAGGTTGATAGATCACGTGGAGTTGATATCACAGACCTTGGTGGAACAAAACTTTGTCTTAGCGTGTCGGATTAATCTGCTTGCTTTGTTTGGGTTAAAAGTGAAAAGGTGTCAAAAACCTTGGATCTGGAGCCAAGTCCCCTTGTGGTATAAATCTGTGAGTCACCTTTAGAGAGCATTAACCGTAGTGGACGATCCCTTCACAAGGCAAACTGCGTTGACAGAACCTCAAGCGGTCATAGCCATTTCAGACGTGGTAGTGACAGCCGCTATATAAATGTCCTTATGGAAGAAATCTCCATGGGTATGGTTCATTGTTGGGTTGTCAGATCTCCCTAGCAGCTCTTGAAGATTAAGTTCTTGGACTGTGTCAAAACCCTGGTGCGCTAGGATTGGAGTTCACCCCTTTGAATCATAAAAGTTGCAGAGTCAAGCCATTACTAAAAACCCTAGAGAGGCCAATTTTTTTCATTCTCAGGTATATGTGTGTTATTGCAAAACTTTTTAGAACATACACAATTAGTACTCTCGGGGATTAGCACAATTTGGTCACTTGATTGTTCATGCACAAGGTTGCTTTTTCCCTTGTTCATTATTTTCAGACGTGCTTGGAATCACTTGCTTGCTGTTCTGCGTGTTTGTTTATCTACTTGGCTATTAAAAATGATCAAATCTGGTATAACCTTCAAAATTTGGACAGTACAATTTGCAAACAATCCAAAACTAAAAACCTTAAATTTTGCAAAAATTGACGTAAAATTCTTTCTGGAGTCAAAAGTCATTTCAGGAAGTCAAAAGTCATATGACTTTTTGTCAAATGTCATTTCAGTATTGCCCATCTGTCGTATGATTGAGAACCCAGTGTCGTATGAGTTTTCATGCCAGTGAATTTGAGGAAGTCAAAATCCTGTTAGCAACTGTTGTATGATATTTACAACTATCATTTCATTGCTACCCAACTGTCGTACAAGTTTAGCAACTGTCATTTCATAGACTACCCAGTGTCGTACAAGTCTGCAGAGTGTCGTTTGGAAAAATTTGAGAGAGTTGTCAGAAATTGTCAAATTGCAAGATATCCAATGTTTCCAGCCTAGTTCCAGAATCTGTCAAAAATATCATTGTGTCAGGAACAGAGCAGTAGCTATTGAGCATTCAACCATTTTCTGAGTTTGATCTTTTGAATCCAATCTAGTCTTCTGTTTGATCAATTTGAGTCCTTTTTATCTCGTGTCAAAACCTTGTCATAACTATCAATCTTCAATCAATCTTCAAAAATAGACTAAGTGTTGAGAACTCATGTCCGCTATCTTTTGGGTGATCTATCCCATACATCTAGGGCACAATTTCCTTCACCCACATCTCATCAGACCTTCAAAACTATCATAATCTTGACAAGGTTGCGCCATCTAATTTTCTCAAATCAAATTGTTCTTCAATTATCTTCATCCTTTTCTTCTATTTCATTCAAAGTTAATGGTGGAGACTAGAGCTTCTTCACACAAGAAATCAGAAGAAATATCTCAGAACTTACTTTTAACCAATACCCCGGGTCCAACTCTTGAACAACTCATCAAGTCAGGTATTTACGAAGATGACGGTCTCGGTAACTTTCGATTGAAAACTGGTTACATACCTCCTTTATCAACTCACAGAGGTAATCAACAAACTCCTCCTCAATCTATTCCAGGGAGCCCAAAAAATCCTACCATGTCTCAAGTAGGGACAAACCATGGTTCTCTAGGAGGAGGATCCCAGGGACACCATTCTCAACATAATGCTGACCAAGAACCTATGCCCTCTGAAATCCATCAATGTCAGAATGATGATGAATTCAAGAGAATGATGAGGCATTTCTTGAAAGTGGATAGAGAGGCATACTTTTTACAATTAGCCCAGGAAGGGGCTAAGCTTCCTCCCAACTTTAACATTGATGATATAATCACACATGAGGAAGAAAATCCACTCACAGCTATGACAAAATAGATGCATGCTATACAAGTCAAATTTAACAATCTTAAGAAGGAGAAGGAACCCAAGGAGTTCTCCATGGAGGCCCTATGTCCTTTCCCGTTCGACAAAAACTTGTATATGCCACCATTCCCAAAAAGAGTGGAGATACCAAAGTATGACAAATATGATGGACACTCTGATCCTCAAGATCATGTCAGAGAGTTCTGTATGCAATCCATGGAATTCATGCATGAACTGACTTATCTAATGCGTCTTTTTCCTAGATCCTTGGGAGGAGCATCCATTCAGTGGTTTTCAAGATTACCTTCTACGATCAAAACTTTTGAGGAATTGATTAAATTGTTTTATCAACAATATTCTTACAATATTCAACATCTGGTCACCATGATCGATATCTGTAACCTCAAGCAATATCTAGGGGAATCATTCCTAACTTTCCTCAAGAGGTGGAGAAAGAAGTTCTCTCTATATGCTAGACAAATTTCCGAAATGGAGAAACTTGAAATCTTTATCAATAACCTTGTTCCAGAGCTCAATTATCCATTACAAATGCAAGATCATGTATCTTTTGATAAAATGGTGGATAATGCAATCAAGATTGAGAAAGTACTTGTCAAGAAAGGAGAAATCACACTTCAAAAGGACAAGTCTGAATTTGGATCTAGCTCAAAAGATAAAAACAAGAGCTGGAATAGAAATAAAGGTATCGTCTCTAATGGTGTTGTTGATACTATCCACACCCCATCAAAGGCACCGGTCTACAATCTCACCCTTGCCACCAAATCCATTGAAGCTTTAGAGCAAAAATCTGTTGAACCATCTCCAAAGAAGCCATTCAAATGATGGGATAATAAATGAAAGTTTACTCCCCTGGGAGAATCTTTGGAATTTGCCCTGAGAACCCTGATAGCTGATAACATGATCTCTTTACCACCAATCTGAAACCCTGATCCGGATCCAAAACCATATTGGTGGAAAGATAATAAATTCTATGCTTTCCATCAGACTAAAGGCCACCGAACTAATGGATGCTTCCACTTGAAGCATACCATTCAAGACTTGATAGATTAAGGGGACATCACGATCGATAATCCTACCAGCAATAATGATCACATAGCATTTACAGAACCATTTCCACAACATGGCAAGGGAGTTTCCACTTCTCAGCCTAACATGGGGGCAAAAGTCAACTATGCCTACCCTGGAAACAATGCTGTCATCAATATGGTTGAACCATGTCTCTCTAAGAGCTGCAATGTCATCATGATTGTACGAAGAGACATAAATCATTCCTCAGCTAATGTGGTTACCAAATCACAAGCTCAGGCTCATCTGAAAGGACACACACCAAGTTCATCTAATGTCCCTAAGATACCTTTCAACCTCACATCTACTTCCAAACAGAAGGCTACCTTGAAATCTTCCAATCCAAAGGATACAAGACCTACATCTTACAGCATCATCCAACAACTCCAGCATACCAATGCCAAAATCTCTATGTTTGAGTTACTTCAAATATCTCCAGCTCACAGAGATATCCTAGACAAAGCTTTTCTCGGCTCTAATGTTCCTGATGATCTAGATCTAGACAGGTTCCAGACTATGGTTGGTCATCTAACATCTCTGCAATATATCTCCTTTTCAGAGGAAGATGACAACTCCCTAAGTCACCCACATAATCAGCCCTTGCACATAGAAGTCTTGATCCAGAACCGTCGAGTCAAACGTGTGTTGATAGATGGGGGCGTAGGCCTCAACATTTGTTCTTACAACTTAATCACATAGTTGGGATTCTCAGAGATGGCTATTGATCCTCAAAAGAAGATCACCATAAAAGCCTATGATGAACAAGAAAGAGCTTCTAAAGGCACCATTGTCTTACCTATCTGAGTGGGTCTGGTCATCAAAGATACCACATGTCAGGTGCTTGATCTACCATTGGCTTACAATATCCTTCTAGGGAGACCCTGGATACATGAAATGCAAGCTATTCCTTCTACGTACCATCAATGCTTGAAATTTCCCTATGAAGGAGTGGAGGTTACTATCCCAGCAGATCTAAGTACAACTTGCAATACATTGAAGGAAAGTGTCGATAAGCTTGTTCCCAATAATAGAGAATCTTCCATCAAGCAACAAAATGTGGCTTCCACATCTAAGATGGACGACAATGCTAAAGAGATCAATATCAAAGAAAATGGGATGGGAGAATACACTATAGAGCCAATCTTGTCTCTGACATCTCTCCCAATCTCACCTAAGTCATATGGACAATCCTTGAAGCAGTCTAAATCAGAACCTAAGGAACCTATGGAAGCATACAAAAGAAATTTTATGGCGGAGCAAGTATCCAAACAAGAATTTGAAGAGGATGAAGTTGTGCTGGCATGGCTATATAAAGAGGATTCTGAATCTAAAATTGTTCAACCTAGTGAATCTATAGCACCTACAATCCCTTCTAATTCATATGGTCCAGGAAACAACTTGATAGCCAAGATGGGATATTCTGGTCAAGGACCTCTAGGAATTAGAAGAAAGGGTCTTGTGACACCCATTTCACATATTGGTAGAGCCAACAAAGATACTGGTGGCTTAGGGTTTAAGAAGAAACCCTATCATCTCAAAGGTGGTTGTTCTCATGTCATAGAACAAATTGCACTAGGAGAACCCCTTCTTAAGAAAGAAGAAACAGAACCCTCTGATGATGATTCAGATAGCTCTGAGCTTATCCCCTATGAAAAATTTCCTAAAGAGATCAAAGATCTTCTTGATGATAAAGATGATCCTATCAGAAGAATTAATGTAGTAGAAACACAAGAACCTACTGTAGCGCAAGAGATGACCAATCTCGAAGGCAATCAAACTGATCAAGAAGAAGGGGGTAGTTATTCTGACACTGATTCCCATGAATATGAATTCAAGTTAGAGACTGAGGGTAATCCTTCTTGGGGTATTCATCCTGATTTCACACATTTTCTAAGATTTCCTAGAGATCCTGAATCAGAAGCTGAGTCAAATGACTATGAATGGGGTGCCATTCCAGAAGAAGATGAGCTTATCATAGAGAAATATATTGATGTTATTCACCAATATGTATCTCAACCCAACATAGGTCTAGAGCAAAACAATGAACTTAACGTGTCTGATCCACCTATGGCTGAAGAGGACTCCCATGATGATGTTGAGCCTATTCACGAATTGAACATTTTGAGCTGTAATATCACCTTTGAACTTGAGCATCAAGTTAGGACCAATGATGACATATCCATGTTTGTGAACACCATATCCCAAGCCTTTCCCGCTTTGACTATCCAACGCCCTGATCTTATCGACCAAACTTCCACAAACCCAAGCCATGGTGTTTACACCTTTTCTAGTGACTGTGCCCTTGCTTGTTACCTCAATGCAGTCGAGCCTATGAGGACTTCCATCAGTGAACCGAGCATTAGCATGACTGAGTTAGACATCAAATATCTTAGTCAAAAAAATAAAAATAAAAAGAAAAAGAGTTCTGAGGGTGAAAACCACTTTGTGGCAGTCTCAGATCCTACAAAAGTAAAAAGAAAAGATGTATCTAAAGGTGAAAACCTCTCTGAGGCACCTAAGGATGAGATATTTGATGTCCTTCCGAGTCATTTATAGGATAGATCTCCAGTTTTGATTGAGCCCACTCAATCCATTAATTTGGGTACAACAGAAGAACCATAATTGGTACATGTAGCACAATCTCTATCAGAAGAAGAGAAACATAAATTCACTGCATTCTTATCAGAAAAAAAGATCAATTTTGCATGGAAATATTCAGATATGCCAAGATTTGATCCCAATCTCATTATGCACCATCTATCCATTGCTCCTGGAGTAAAACCAATCAAGCAAAAATTGAGAAAGATGCATCCTCATGTTGCACTCTTAGTCAAAGCAGAACTAGAAAAACTCCTAAAAGCTAGATTCATCCGTGTCATAGACTATGCTGAGTGGATTTCTAACATTGTACCTATTTCAAAACTAGATGGTTCAATCAGAGTGTGCACGGACTTTAGAGATGTGAACAGAGCATGCCCTAAGGATGATTTTCCACTACCTAACATTGATATGATAGTGGACATGACTGCAGGCTATGAAATGTATTCCTTAATGGATGGCTTTTCTGGGTACAACCAAATCAAAATTGCTCTAGAAGATCAAGAGAAAATAGCTTTCACATGTGCGTGGGGAACCTTCTGTTGGAATGTTATGCCATTCGGACTCAAAAATGCGGGAGCTACATACCAAAGAGTAATGACATCTATTTTTCATGATATGATGCATAGAACAATGGAGGATTATGTTGATGATACCTTAGCAAAATCAATGATCAGAACTGAACATCTAACTGACTTGAGCATGATCCTTGACAGAATGGAAAAATTTTGTCTCTGACTAAATCCTAAGAAGTGTGCTTTTGGTGTCACTTCTGGAAAGCTCTTAGGATACATAGTTTCAAAGAAAGGCATTGAAGTTGATCCGGCTAAAGTCAAGGCTATAATAGAGATGCAACCTCCTACAAATATCAGTCAAATGAGGATGTTGCAAGGTAGAGTTCAATCTATCAGAAGATTCATATCACAGCTAGCGGACATATCACAACCTTTTACAAAAACATTACATAAAAGTGTGACCTTTGCATGGAATGAAGAATGTGAGAACAACTTTAACCATATCAAGAAGTATCTATCAAATCCACCTATCTTGATGCCTCCTATTCATGGGAAGCCATTGATCTTGTATGTCTCTGCAACAACCACATCACTGGGGGCATTGCTAGCGCAACATGATGAAGACAAAAAGGAAAGAGTCATCTACTATATAAGTAGAACATTGGTGGCATATGAAAAGAACTATTCTATGATTGAGAAAGCTTGTCTCGCTGTGATCTTTGCATCACAGAAATTGAGACACTACATGTTAGCTCATACTACTCATTTGGTAGCTAAAATTGATCCACTGAAATATCTCCTAAGCAAAGCTGCCCTCACAGGTAGACTAGCTAAATGGGTCATGCTCTTGAGCGAATTTGACATTGAATATGTTGAAAGAAAAGCTATCAAAGGACAAGTCATTGCTGATCAATTAGCTGAAGCACCACTATTTGATGATACACCCATGCAAATGGAATTTCCTGATTCCTCTATCATGCACCTCTCTTCTAGAGCATGGCGTTTATTCTTTGATGGCTCCTACACATAGAATGGATCTAGAGCAGGCATATTGTTCATCACTCCTCAAGGATACTCGATACCCAAAGCATTCAAATTAAAGTTTCCTTGCACAAATAATATTGCTGAATATGAGGCACTTCTCAATGGTATGAAAATGGCAATACAGTGGAGAGTTACAGAGATGCACATCCATGGAGACTCATAATTGGTTATCCACCAAGTCAATGATGTGTACCAAACCAAAGATGAAAAGCTCATTCCTTACAAGAGAATGGTAGATGATTTAAAGAAATACTTCATCTCTATCACATTTGAGCAAATACCCAGAATGGAGAATAAGGTTGCTGATGCAATGGCGACACTATCTACTCTCTTACAGCAGCCCAAACATGAGCTACGCTATGAGTTCCTAGTGGAAGCCCTATCCTATCCTGCATATGACTCCCCTGAAACCCGCATGATCTGCACTGTTGTAGGTTATGACTCATCTCGCTACAAAAATATATTCTCCTATCTCCATGACCAAATCATCCCTGAGTCCTTTAACCATTTTGAGAAATGAAACCTTATCTGATCCACAACCCGATATGTCATCATTGGTAATGATCTATACAAACGAGGTCTAGATGGTACACTGCTTAGATGTTTAGAATGGGAAGAGTCTCAATGTGCATTAGAGGAAGTCCACGAGGGTATATGTGGGTCACACTTGAATGGTTTAATGTTAGCTCAAAAACTTATTAGGGCCAGGTACTATTGGCCTGAAATGGAGAAAGAGGCTATTAAATTTGCTAAAAACTGTCAACAGTGTCAAGTACATGGCAACTTGATTCATGCTCCAGGGAGAGATCTAATTCCCTTTACTACACAATGGCCTTTTCAATAATGGGCATTTGATCTCATAAGTGCTATCCATTTGCACTCTTCCAATGGACATACCCATATAATCACAGCTACAGATTACTTTACAAAATGGGTAGAAGCAGTTCCTCTAACACAAGCAATGGGGAAACAGATCTCTATGTCCATCCTAAACTACATCATTTGTAGATATGGGATCCCTCACTCTATAATCACAGATAACGGGGGACAATTCAAAAATAAGGATCTAGATGACTTATGTGCTAAATTCAAGATTACACAACATTGGTCTTCTATTTACTATTCTCAAGGGAATGGACAAGCTGAAGCTTCAAACAAAAATCTTTTGAAAATCTTGCATAGAACAGTGAATAAAATAGGAAGAGACTGGCATCTCATGATCAATCCAGCTCTTTGGGCCTATAGAACTAGTATCAGAATGCCTACTGGGGCTACACCATTCACTTTAGTTTATGGGTCTGAAGCAGTACTACCTATTGAGGTTGAAATCCCATCACTCAGAATCAGAATGCATGGACTTGTCACCGATGATGACTACAGAGTGTCTAGGTTACAAGAACTGGAACTACTAGATGAGCACAGACAAGCAGCGTATGATCATCTCAGAGTATATTAGAAGAGAATTTCTAGAGGCTACAATAAGAAAGTCAGACACAGAGAATTTCAAGTTAGTGATCTAGTCTTGAGAGAAAATCCTAAAAATCAATCACATCGAGAACGCAAGGGGAAGTTTGAACCCAACTGGCTGGGTCCCTTTGTAATCACTACTACTTTTGGCTCTGGTCCCTATCAACTCTCAACGACTGAAGGAGAACAGCTTCGAGAACCAATCAACATTCTCCATCTAAAGAAATTCTACGCTTAAAGCATTGAATCTATGGTAAAATGTCCTGAAAAAATCTTAAAAATTGGAAAATGTCCTGAAAAAATGAGCATCTTGGTGAAAACCTAGCAATAGGCGCCTTGATGATTCACAAAAAAAAAATCAAAAATATCAGAAATTCAAAAAAATAAAAAAATATCAAAAGTACAAAAAAATTGAAAAAATGAAAAATACAAAAAAAAAAGAAAAAAAAAGAAAAAGGGCCTTGGTGAAAACCTGGAAACAGGTGCCTTGGTAGCAAAAATAGAATCTCTGCCAAGATGGTGAAAACCTGGCAAAATGGGTGCCACTTGTTCAAAACGATCCATCTATCAGCACAATCTTGGTCTTTCCCAGCTTTCAGTCTTGCTTTAGTTTGTACATATCTCCCGGTTTGTTTCTGCATTTCCAGTTTTCAATAAGTCAGTCTATACACCAATCAGCTCAAGTGTCTGTATCCCATCAATGTTCAAACTTGGGGGCAATCAATGTCATATCCTATGGTCTCCCATGTATCTTAGACATGTCATATCCACTCAGAGTCCTTTGAAGCTTCATCTTGAGTCAGTCAAATCTGTCTTGTCTCCAGAAAGGATTTTGCATCTACAACAACACAGTCAAACACAAACTGAAAACAATCTATGCTTTTTACATGCTTTTATCTCCTTGTATGCTTACTGATTCGCATTGAGATTTTTGCATATTGTGTCCCTTCGAGCTCTTTGATGATGTCCTTTATAGTATTTAGAGAGTGATGACTGGGGACATAATCTTTTCTTTGTCTTCTACTTGTATGTGAAAATCTAACAACTTTGGAAATTCTGGATTGAAATGGTGTCCGACTATAAGAGCCTCTATCTCGAATTGGATGGCCATGCGTACCTCAACCATTGATACCTGGAAAATTCAAGGAAGTTTGATCTAACTATTGGCTTTTTGAGTAAGTTCTTTCTCCTACTGTGGAACACAATCTTGCCTAAGGATGTGAATGATAAAGGGTCACTACGGGTAATTCACATTGGATTTAGAATGATCTCTTGACTCTTTGATGTGTTTGCAATGCAAGGAGTATTCTGGTCATCACGACGTTTATGTTTTGCTGCTTATACAAATTGCTATATCAAAATGGACATGATATTCAGGTCATCCTGGCGTTTATGCCTTGGTACTTATATCTAATCTGACATTCCAAAAATAAAATCAATATTCATATGTCTATGGTTGTTTGACCAGTGGGGGTTGTATTGATTCTTGCGCATACAAATCAATATTCATATGTCTATGGTTTTTTTTAGCTAGTGGGCATTGTATTGATTTATCTGGTTACCTAAAAGTTCAATGATGATAACAAATCGACATATGATCAATGACTAGGTCCTAGGTCTTAGGTTGCATTTCATATTGCATGCTTCTTTGCATTTTTCATCTTTGCATGATCTCACAATGACTAAACGAACTTCAAAGCTTAAATAATTCTTCATATCAATTCTTCAAATCTAACAAGAGCTGAATCTAACACGATGGTTCCTCCAACGAAGTAGCAAGTAGAATCCTTTTTCGGGATCAAAATCAAAATCTGAGATCATTCATATTATTAACTACTTGCATAATCAACCTTCAATCATCACAAAAATCTAGCATTCAACTTAACTAATTATCTTACATCAAACTATCAAAATTTCAACTTGGTCAACCATGGTCAACTCATGGTTTGACCTAGTCAAACTTGGTCTTTTGGGACCTTCCAATGATGCACAATGCATTCCCGGATGTGTTTAACCACTTCTCAAATCAATTAACATGCTTCTAAACTCTCAACACTGACTTTTCTTGTCAGATTTCAATTTTAATCTGGAAGGGGGCATGGTATTGCACATCATTCAAAGTCTGTAAATCAAATTCTATCGACCAAATCTATCAATATCTTTCATCAGTGATCAAGACAAACAATCATGTCTAGTTATTGATTCATCAAAAGTCCTCATCGCTCGGGGCAAATCTATCATCACTTGGGGCATATCAGATTCATTGATCCATATCAATCTGGTATTCTCCTAATCTTGTAAACTGTATCAATTTTTGTAACCATCAGATCATAGTTTTCTTTCCTTGGTTCTTCGACAACTGAAGGGTTTGGATGTGATACCTGCTAGTTCTGCTAAGACAATCGAGTCTAGAATGGGTCACTCACTTCTTATCAATCCTAAGATTCAGAATCAGGCATTTTGACACTTTTTCGCAATCATAGGTTCATTTTCTGTTACAGTGAACATTATCTTTGGTCATTCAAGACCTATTATCTCCATATCAATTCAATATCAATCAACTCCTATCTCAATATCTTTCAATCGGTTTTTATCTTGAGATCGGTTTATCTTTTGAATCAGTTTCATATCTTTATCAAACACAGACTATCTTTGAACCACTGCACTTCACACAGTAATTCAAAGAGGGGCAAAATGTAATACCCCAAAAATGGGCTATAAGTTCATTAATCTCCTACATCATCAAATCATACAAAATCGACATCAAAGTCCTAACTTAAGGCACATCTAAACATCATCGAATCATAATTGATTATCTTAAATTCTGCATCGGGGAATATTCCTAGCAATATTCTTAATTATCTTAATTAAATTAAATTTTATAATTATTTGGCAATAAATCACATTTATCCTAAAGTTTGATTAATTGAATATTTTCATATTTAATTAATTAAATTTAATATTTTCCACTTAATTATTTAATTAAATTTAATTCTATCTATTATTAATTGTATTATTTAATTTTGACAATAAATCCAATATCCTATGAATAATTGATTAAATTCTTATTTAATTAATTAAAGCAAGTTGTCATTATTTAATAATATAGTTTTTAATAAAAGTTTGAAAAAATAGTTGATTAACCCATAAATCAATTGTTTTATTTTTAAAAGCAGTTAAGTTGGAAATAAATCACTTTATTATTAAATTAATTCATAAATAAAACATGCACAATCATAAAAGCAGACAACTATCAATTATCAATTAAAGCTAAACTCTATTTTGAGTTAAAACTTAGCTTTTGCATGTTTTTATGAATTAAATTATCTTTATTATAAAATAACTCAAAAATCAACCTGAGTTATTTGAGTGATTTATGGTTTTTTCTCATGCACCTCCAAAGCCTTGGATTTCTATAAAAACAAGGCTCAGCTCTTCATAATTCATCTCTCAATCATCTCTCAAATTTGCATCCAAGCATCTCATATTTTGCACAATCACGCTGGAGAATTGGAATTGAAGAATCAAAGCTTATTGCGAATCAAGGCTATTGTGAGATCAATTTTTTTTATTTTAATATTCATTTAGATTCTTTTTCATATCATTGTTAGATCATTTTAGCATATCAATTTCATATTAGCATAGATTCATATCAGTTTTTATCATTCTTATTGCATAGAAAATATCAAAAATATAGATCAATTGCATTCAAATCCTTCATTTAGGTGTCATCTAGGTCATTGATCTCAATTACAATCTGAGGACATCAATCTCGCACCTATTAGAAGGCAGTAAATCGCTTGGTTAGATTAGATTTCAATTTTGCACGATTTTGATTATAGCTAACCTCTAATGTTTTACTGAAGTGTTGTGTCTACAGATCAGGTACAATTTTCACACACACACTAATTATGTATGTTTCAAAAAGTTTTGCATTAACACACATATTCCTAGAAAATGAAAATTTGGACTTAGTAGGGTTTTTAGTAATGGTTTGACTCTACAACTTTTATGATCCAAGAGGGAGAACTCCAATCCAGGCGCACTGGGGTTTTGACACAGTCTGAGAACTTAATCTTCAAGATTTGCTAAGGAGATCTGACAGCCCAACAAAAGACCACACCTGTGGAGATTTCTTCCAATAGGACATTTATATAGCGGTTGTCACTACCATGGCGAAAATGGCTATTACCGCTTGAGGTTCCTTCAACGTTGTTGACCCAATTAAGGGAATGTCCACTATGGTTAACCCTCTCTAAAGGTGACTCACAAGATATACCACATGGAGAGTGGTTCCAGATTCAAGGATTTGGGTTTCTGGTACTATCCAAAAAGGAAGTAGAGCATAATCCCCTAGTCTTTTCACTTTTAACCCAAACAAAGCAGACAGATTAATCTGACATGCTAAGACCAAGATTATCTCACAAAGATCTATGACGTCAATGCCTTATGATCTATCAACCTCTCCGGAGAGAGAATGCCTCGATCAAAAGTTGAAGACACACGAATCTAGTGGAACGTGAGACTCTCTCAGTATCCTCCCTACCTACAAGGGTTCCTTCATTGAGAAGAGTTTCACTGGAAACTCACTCTCTCAAGAGCCACAAATAGTGTTCATAGGGCCTATTTACTATGTGTAACAAAGATGCTAAAAGTAAATCTATGTTCATTTTTTTAGAGCCCAAAATGAAGTCTGTGATATGAAAGCAAGAAAAGTCACACAAGCTTGACACAAGAGAGTTTGTTTTATTTTCCAAAATGAAGTGTTATCAGATGTAATAGAATACTTGAGTTCCTTGCAATGTGCTTAGTAGATTTTACCTGTTTTAGCAATTTTTGTTGAGCTTTTCCATGCAAGCAAGCCACGAACTCTCCAACAAGCCAACAAGCCAACAAGATATGCAAGATATATTCAACTTATGCAAACCCTAGGGTTAGATCTAAAAACTAATTGTTAGGAGGAATAATAACCAAAAAATAATCCAAATGACAACTCATATCATGCATTGAATCATATGAAAAATAAGTGCATACCCATCATAATTTTTTTTTTTTTTGTTACATTTGACCTAGTCAACAAGATCTAATTTTTTTGAGATGATTTCGGCCACAAAAATAAAAATTCAAAATAGAGACCCCTACTAAAAAATAGAGAGCTTTTCAAAAATGTAAAATTTTTAGAAAAATCTCTTCATTTGTGCCCTAGAGACCTATTTTACCAAAATAGACCAGTTTTTATAAATTGAGTATTTGAGCTATTATATTGCATCCAAATTTAAAACAAAAAGAATGGACCCCCTGTAGAATTTGAAGATCTTTCCAAAAATGTAAAAATTTCCAAAAAATATGATGATTTGTGCCAAAAATGAATTATTTATGAAAAATTATTAAAAATTCAAAACATCTCAAAAAATTTTGAATTTTTTATCGAAGCTTCCTTGATATGTCTCCAACTTGCAAAAAAATTTTAGACCAAAAATCCAAGCCGTTTGGGAGATAAAATTAAATCTTTGAAAATTTAGGGTTTTAGTCTCCAAGTAAATCTGCACAAGGGAGTTAGCTCCAAAGAAATAACCAAAACCAGCATGTAAAGGTGGGTTGCCCCACGGTGGGCGCTAGAAATGTGTCTGTGAATTTTGTACCTATCTTTAGACCACAACACTTCAGTAAAACATTAGAGGTTAGCTAAAATCAAAATCGTGTAATAAATAAAAAACTAAACTAACTAGGCGATTTACTGCCTTCTAATAGATGCAAGTATGTATTCTTAGATTGGATTGAGATCAGTGACCTTGATGACACCTAAATGAAAGATTTGAATGCAAAATCTAGATATGGAATGATACAATTAATCTATTTTTTTGATTTTTCTGTGCAATTATGATAATGAAAACTTGATATGAATCTATGCTAATATGAAAATTGATTCAACAATGATATGAAATAAAACTAAAATGAATTGAAAACAAGATCAATCTCACAAAAATTGTTGATTCACAAGAAGCTTCAATTCTTCAGATGTCGATTCTCTAGAGAGTATGCAAATTCTATGGATTTTGTGGATGATTTGTGAAGAGCTGAGCCTTGATTTTATAGAACTCTAGGGCTTTGGAGGTGCATGAGAAAAGCCATAAATCACTCTTGATGAACTCAGGTTGATTTTTGAGTCAACAAGAATTAAATATTAATTAATCCATAAAAATATGCAAAATCATGCAAAAACAACTTTTTAACTCCAAATAGAGTTTAGTTCAATTTTCAACTCACAATTGAATGTTGAGTTTAAATTTAAACTTGGCTGTTGATTTCTAGTTGACTTCTTTTTTGATTGTGCATAATTTAATATGAATTAATTAAATAAATAAAGTGATTTATCTTCAACTTAACTGATTTTAAATTTAAAAATAATTGATTTGTAGGTTAATCAATTATTTTAATTAAACTTTATTAAAAAAAAATATCATTAAATATGACAACTTGCTTTAATTAATTAAATAGGAATTTAATCAATTAATGATAGGAATTTTGATTTATTGTCAAATTTAAATAATAATAATTTAGGAATAAATAGAATTAACTTCAATTAAACAATTAAGTGGCATAATTAAATCTAATTAATTAAATATTGAGAATATTCAATTAATCAAACTTTAGGATAAATTGGATTTATCACCAAATAATCATTAAATTAAAGATAATTATGATAATTAGGAATATTACTAAGAATATTCCCCGATACAGAATTTTGAGATAATCAATTAGGATTCGATGATGTTCAGATGTGCCTTAGGTTAGGACTTTGATGTCGATTTCGTTCGATGTGTCGATATAGGAGATTAATGAACCTATAGCCCATTTTTGGGGTATTACAATAACCACTTCTCAAATCAATTAACATGCTTCTAAACTATTTAACGCTGACTTTTCTTGTCAGATTTCAATTTTCATCCCGAATGGGGCATGGTATTGCACATCAATCAAATCTATAAATTAAACATCTTTCTTTCCATAATCAAGACAATAACCACGTCTAGTTGTTGATTTATCATAAGTCCTCGTCACTTGGGGCAAATCGATCATCGCTTGGGGCATATAAGATTCATCAAGATCCATATTAATTTGGTATTCTCTTAATCTTGCAAATTGTATTAGCTCTTTGTAACCATCGGTTCAGTTATGTTATTTCCTTGGTTCTTCGTAATTGAAGGGTTCAGATTTGGCATCCTTTCGATTCCTTTGGACAATCAGGTCTGGAGTCAAGATGGTCATTTCTTCATAATCATAGGTTCAAAATTAGGCGTTCTAACACTTCTTCATAATCACTGGTTCATTGTTGATACAGCTAGCATCATCTCGATTATTTGGTCACTCAGGACCTGAATCAAATCATCTTCAAATCTATCAATCAGTTTCTATCTCGGAATTGGTTAATCTTTTAGGATTAGTTTCTCCACCACATAACTGAGTCCACATCTTTATCAAAAATAAATTATTCTTTAAACCAATGCGCTTCACACATTAATTCAAATAGGGGCAAAATGTAATACCCAAAAAATGGGCTATAGGTTCATTAACCTCCTATATCGACACGTCGAACGAAATCGATAAAAATTCCTAACCAAAGGCACATTTGCACATCTACGCATCAAAACCCTAATTGATTTCATCCTAATTCTGCATTAGGAAATATTTCCTAAATATTCCTAATTTATCTAATTACCCTAATTAAGTATTATTTGACGATAAATCATATTTATCCTAAAATTTGATTAATTGAATATTTAATTAATTAAGTTTAATACTGCCACTTAATTATTTAATTAGAATTAATTCTATTTATTATATTATTTAATTTTGACAATAAATAAAAAATCCTATGAATAATTAATTAAATTCTTATTTAATTAATTAAATCAAAGTTGTCAAATTTAATAATATAGTTTTGAATAAAAGTTTGATTAAATAAATGATTAACCCATAAATTAGTTATTTTTAAATTTAAAATCAGTTAAGTTGAGAGTAAATCACTTTATTTTTAAATTAATTCATATCAAATCATGCACAATTAGAAAAGTAGTCAGCTTCAAATCAATTATCAATTTCAATTTGTTAACTTTCTAAACTCAACATGCAATTGTGAGTTGAAAAAGTGAACTGAACTCTATTTTGAGTCAAAAAGTGCTTTCGCATGATTTTATGAGATTAATTATTCGTGATTTCTTGTTAACTAAAAAATCAACCTAAGTTTATCAAGAGTGATTTATGGATTTTCTCAATGCATCCTCAAGCCCTGGATTTCTATAAAAACAAGGCTTAGCTCCTCACAAAAGGACCCCCTCGAATTTGCACAATTACTCTAGCGAATTTGCATCTGAAGAATTAAGCTCTTGCGACATGTGATTATGAGATTCTTGTTATTGTTTTTAATCATAGCTTTGCATCCATTTTCATTCATAGCATATCCTTGTTAGATTAATTTTGCATTCATTTCAACCTATCTAGACTAGTTTCATATCAGTTTTCATCATAATTGCATCAAAAATTCAAAAAAATTGATTAATTTGCATTCATCCTACATTCATCTTTTAGCATTAAATCCTTCGTGTAGTTGTTGCATTGTCATTGATCTCGGTTTGAATCTGAGAATACCATAATTGCACCTACTAGAAGGTAGTAAATCACCTAGTTAGCTTAGTTCATTTCATTTACAGATTTCTTGATTTGCTAACCTCTAATGTTTTACTGAAGTGTTGTGTTCACAACTAGGTACAATTTTCACACACACTTACCAGTTGGTCTATGGCTAGCAGCTCATTTTTCCTATGAACCTGAAGATACCAATTTTGAGATTCATGGACCAATACATCGAAGGTGAGGATAGGGTGCATGTTTGAATCATGAACCTTTTGGACCTAGAAGAAAAAAAAACCATGGCCCTAGAACACATATCTAAACATCAAGCTATCGTCAAGCGTTGGTTTGACAAAAGAGAAACTATAAAAGCCTTTAGAATTTATGATTTGGTCTTAATGTGGGACAAAGTGAAAGAGAAGCCAGGAAACCACACCAAATTTTAGTGACTATGGGTGGGCCCATTCCAAATAGCAAAAATTTTAAGAGAAAACACTTTCAAGATTAGTTCTCTTGAAGGGGAGTTGGTTTCATTCCCTATCAATGGCCAGTATCTCAAGAATTATTTTGGATCCTAAAGGATTTTTTTCCATCCTTGTACTTTTACTTAGTTTAGGGTCTTTTGTCTTATTTTATTTTATTTTGGTCTTGTGTGAGTTTATTTTTTTTGTTGGGGGTTGCTTTCAAGAAAGTGTCCTGCACCAGGTGGTTCTCAATAAAGAGGTAGAGGTATTTCTTAGTCAATTATTTTTATATTCTATCTTGCAAGAAATTGGGTACAATACTCAAGAGTGGAGGGACCTTCTTTTTAGCAATCAAGTTGATTTTCAAAGTTGATCATCCTCAACACAAATACACACTCTAAAATAATTCCAAGATTATGGTTTCTTGGATAAAATGTCAGCAGGAATTGATTGGAACCCATGGTTATAGAGGAAGTCAAAGTTCAAAACCCCTTTCCGTCTAAGTCCTAACTTAAAAAGAAGAAGATAAAAATAAAAAAGGAGGAATGCAAAAGACAAGATCAACAAAATTGCTAAATCAAAGCTCCAATGCTTGGGTAGCACAGTCTAATCACTACCCTAGTTATAAATAAGAAAAAAATCATTCAATTAGGAGTTTGAATACAAAAGTAGCATAGCTAAAGACACTACTCTCAGCATATCACAAGTCATATTGAAATAAAATGGTCCAAAGGTACATTTGAAAATAAGAAGATGCATTTGCAAAAGAAAAATGTTGAGTCAAGAGCCCTCCAAGAAGTTTAAAACTTCAAAAGCTCATCATAAGTAGGAAAAGGGTGACTTTAGCAATCTCTACCAAGGCTATCAATGCCTGACTAGCAGTAGAGAAATGTTAAAATGACTTTAGCCAATTTGTTTATGTGGGTGAAGGTTTCATCCCAACTAGTTTTAAAATTCAAGGATTTTTCAATAAGGGATCAAGGAAATCAACACACGTGTGCACTCACTGGAAGTGATAGAAAAGGATTTCAAGTTTTGACATGTTGGTAGGAGGATTACCACTACAAATGACAATTGTGTTTGGTTTATTACAATACAAAATTCTATTAAAAGTTTGATGATGGAGGAATGCGTCGGTCATTTCTTTCCTTTTTTTTGGGGCTATTTGTGGTGGTTCCATAACCACGCTCCCTGTTGGCCACTTGGCCATGGGTGTCCTTTTTTTTTTTTTTTTTCCTTTTGCCTTCATTTTTTTGTGCCCCTAGGGCCCTTTTTGTCCTTTTCTTTGTTTACATGTTTGTCTGTCTCCTGCCAATAGCCTTCTTTTTTAGAATAAACCCTAGTTTTCACACTTTTTTACTTTCTATGTTCTCTGAACTCTGAAAGTGTGAAATCTCGAAGCTCCATCACTTAAGCAGTTTTTAGTTGTTTTAGCCTTTTGAACTTTTTAGACATTCGAACCTCTAAAAGTTTAAAAGTCCAAACCGGGTCAAAAGGGGTTCAAACTTTCACACTTTTAGTGTGTCAGAGGACCTATGTTTTTCAAATCTCCAAAACCCCAAAAGGCTGAAACTATGAAACTTCAAAGGGTTAGAAAGGTGATTGACGTCACCTTCATCAAGAGCTTGTATAAGGCACGTCACTGGTCTTTTTTGTCACTTCTGTGTTTTTCTTCTTTGTATTTTTAAAGTGATTAGAGAGCTTTATCTTCAGTATCGTCTGAATGCCTTGATCTTCACTTCAGCTGGGTTTTCAAGCTTCCTCTTTCCATCACCCGTAAGGTAGGATCTCTTGGCATTTTGTTTTCTTTGGGTTTCAAGCTAGGGTTTGTGTTCCTTATTTTTTCCTCGAAGGTCATAACTAGGGTTTTTTTTTTCAGTCTAGTTAGGGTTTTTTTTATCATTTTTTATTTGTTTGTGTGATTGCCTTGCCCTTGTCTAGGGTTTTGAGGCATGCTTCTAGGTATTTTAGGTGGGATCATGCTTGATCTCACCTCAAAACCAAGTTTTAGAGCATGACAGGGTTTTCACCCTCTCGACTTTTTTGCAGAGTTCTTTCTTTGAGATTTTCAGAGTTTTAGACTCTAAAATCTCAGAAACTTTTCCCAAACTTGACCAATCTCAACTTCATCTTTGCACCTTCAGTGTTTCAAACACTGACAAACACTCATAACTTTCACCCTCTGAAACACTAAAGATACCCAAAACCAACTTAATTTGGTCAACTCTTTTTGGAATTTTGTACCTTCAACATCTAACCTTTGGACCTTCCTTGTTAGTGCTTTTCTATTTCAGAGTTTGGGCAGTATCAACCAACCATACATCTCTAAAAGTCCAAATCTCTGAACTACCAAAGAATCTTGTTGTAGCATTTGTGCCCTTTTTGCTATTTCAGCTTATCAGAGGCCAAGGATTCTTTCAGAGTCTGAACCTCTAAAACCCCAAAATCTGATGTCTGAGTCTTTTGTTGATCCAAAGTTTTCCACATCATGTCCTGGTTTTGGTTTTTTAATTTTTTCCTTAAAGATATCCATTTGTGTTTAAAATCCTTCCTACCATTAAATACTAAGCGCGTATCTTTTTAAAATGGCTAAATCTAAGTCTAATTGAAGCTTGCCTTTTCCACTTAGTTGCTAACTTGCTAAGCCCATAAACTATTAGTCGCAAGCTCACAATCTCTTTTGTAATGTCAGGATAACTATCGCGAGTGGGTGATCTATTAAGTTGTCTTTTATCGCTAACTCATGAGTGGGTTAAAGGTTTAGATGTTAAATATAGTGACCCCACATGTGTTTAAGTCCAAGCCCTTTATCGTTAAGTCATAGACTATCTATTAAACTTTTCACTAACCATGACAACCCAATGATACTTTATGTTTTTCCTTTAATCACTAGCTCGCAGACTAATTTGACAATTAGTGAAATCCTTGGCAACCTGGCATGCTAGGTGTCACTATTTCAACATAACTAATGAGTTGATGAGTAAATGCCACTTAGCAGATGGTGGACCCTAGTCGGAGGTAAAGCTAAAGTTAAAGATTTGTCAGATCAAAATTAATCTGACGACAGACACAATGACTTAATGGAAATTTGCAAGAAGGTTATTCATTGCATGATCACGCTTGAGTGATGCATGGAAGCTATTTACAAAAGGATGCTTACATTGATCATCAACACGTGAAGTTATTGGGTGGTTAGTAAAAACTATAGTGAGCCTACAATTGAAGAAAAGTGCTAAAGGAAATCCTTTGTATGCCAAGTCATGAGAAATCTAGGCTTTAATTAAAAACATTAGTGAGTTGGTGGGAAGGTTTAAGAGTTAATAGAGTTTCCTTTAGTCTCTAGATCATAGAGGTCTATGGCGGTTACTAAGAAGTGTTTGTGACCTGGCGAGTATATGTTGTGAGGCCTAATCACCAACTCACTACAGTCTATGAAGTTTGTCAAAAGGTGTTAGCGATTTGGAGAAGTACCTGCATAAAGTGAAGGAAAGTGTATTGATTCAAAAAATCATTGATTGACACCTAGAGCTATCCGTTGAAATGCACAGTATGGTTTGAAACTGTGACAAAAAGGTAAAAGTTATTACAATGTATCAACTTGATAGGAATTTTTGAAGCAACGATCGTTATGAAGATTGCATGATGATGATGATAGTTCTCTGAGGTGATGACATGAAAATGCCCAGAGAAGCTATAAAAGAACATGTATTGTTGATTATGAAGTACCTTTCCCTTTGAGCTTTTGCATATTTTGTGTGTGCTAATACTTGATTGTAGAGCTAGTATTCAAGAAATTGTTAAAGTTTTTCTGAGTTGCAAGTTTCAAGAACACTTGAAAGATGAGTCAATAAAATATTGGATCACATAATAGGAAGGGGAAGGGTAGAAGAATCTCAGATGAGTTCATCAAAATGCTCCTTGGGTACTCAAATTTGAATGCTGCTAATGAATTCCAGTGGTGTGATGCATGGGGCCAGTGCAAAAATGTAGACACCCCTATTATGACTTGAGCTTCTCATTTCCACTTCTTCTAGGAAAATAGAGTCAAGGAGGTCCCTATTTCAAATCCATGGGAGCTAGGTTTAGGAAATTTGATATGCCTAGATGTGTACATGGATGTGGACTTGTTGAGGGAGTTTTCTAGAAATTATGATGTGGTCACATGATTAATAAGGAAGAAAGACATGTCTAAATTGGTGAGGATTGATCATGCCAACATTGTGGAGGCATTTGACATTACTAGTGTAATGTGTAATAATATTGAGCTTGACAAGGAGAAGGATTAATTCAAAAAGTTCCATAAATTCATAAAGAAGAATGTCATGCCAAATTTTATTACAAGGGATGATGGTAGGAGGGTAATCGTACCAGAAGAACTGATGCCACCTTATGACATGACCAAGTTTCACCACTTCTTCCAGTGCACTATATATGGTTATTGCAAGGTATTAGGGATTGAGGCTGATAGAACAATCACTGGTGACCTACTTAAGATTTTTATGGACATTTAGAATCCACATGTCAAGAATGATTATGACTATGTTGGGTGGATAGTTAGCAAGCTCCATGAGGGTTTGAAGAAAATTGTTGTTGCAAAGCAATGCTTAGAGATTAGGTTTAAGCATTATTCTCTGTTGATGCACCTAATCCTCTTCTATAATTTTAAGGACATGGATGATGAGCTTGAGATTTTTAGGTATGAATTTGACTGCTGACAACCTGTGCAAAGATGGACTTAGGTTTGGGATAGTTCCCCTGCCTATCAAATTTTGGTTGTTTTTAAAATTGGATAGTGAAACCCTTGTATACCATGCTAGGTACCCAAATTGAGAGACTAATAGGGGGTTTAAGAAGATCCCTTAGGCCTATGAAGTTCTAAGATAAATTCCCTTTCATGCATTATTGGGGAGATTTATTTTATTTTGATAATGCTACCATAATCAAGGTTTATGGGTGTCCTCAACCACCTCATATTTTACCAAGAATAGTGCCACCAAGAATTTCTTGGTTAGAATTCATATGGCAGCTAACCTTAGCTGATAAAGACCTCTTGGAGAGGCATAATAAAGGAACTTTCCTTCCTAGGTTATGGGGTGTACATTATTTTAATATAGGGAATAAATACCTTAACTAGATAAATGAGTTCTTAAGGTATTTTAGGATGCCTTGTGCCATAGCCAGGTATTGTGATTTATAAGGTTTCATCAAGCAGGCATGAAAGAAGATGATTCCTTTCTTCCAAAAATTAAAGCACCATAATCCTCTAGAGTATGAGGATTTAATCATAAACATCATCAATGTGGATGAGATTGCAGAGAGGGCTTGTATGATGCATGATTTGATGAGGGTAGAGAAAGAGTTAAAAGAGATGGATGGTTCCTTTTCTAGTTTTTTCCCTAATACCCCACATTTGGACTGATTTGATAAGATGATCAATGCTTATGAGAAATTGATTGCTCAAATTCCAAAATAAGTGGTCCTACAAGAATCTTCTATAGACATTAATTTTAATGAGGAGGTCAATAGTAGGAAAGAGGAAGGGTCAGCTTCTCATGACCTAATAGAAGATATAGAGAAAATAAGGGAAAAAAAGAAAATGTTGAAAAGTAGAGCCAGTGCTCTAGTTCTAGGGCATGACCCATATTTTGAGAGAATTAGGGAGAATTTGGAAAATATTCCTTTTGAGGAAGAGAATATTTTATAAACAGAGGTACTAGTGGCCTTAAGGCTAGATGCATAGGTCCTAGAAGCCCAAGAATTCATGAAGGATGACTAGTTCATCAAAACCCTAGAATTCAAGAGCTTACTGTACAAGCTAAAAGAGAAGGAACTCAGGTCTACCCTCACCTTTGAAGGTGATGAAGAAGAAAAGAAAGAGTAGATTGTAAAAGATCTTTAGGAATATGATCCTGAGTTAGATTAGAGTTATGAGGATCAAGCCAAGGAGCTGGTGAAAAGAAGTGTTATGCTACTACTACCTAATTGGGACTTACAATCATCCTTTGTGATAGATCAAATCAAACATCAACAAGACCCTCTATTTAGGAATGAAGTAGAGATTGGAGACATTTTGAGAGGATCAGGATGTGATCCAAAATCAAAGACATTTTCATTATGGAAACTAGCTCCTTCTATTCAAAATCCCCATGTTGTCAACATTCAACATGACATGAGAGGTGATAGAATTATCTGGAATTTAGAGAACATAGGGGATACTGAAGTGGCCTCTTCTTTGTGGCAACTATCATTCCTAAATCTAGCTAAAATAGAGAATATTTCTAAGAGGTACACGATGACCTATCATTAGTTAACTATAGTAGCCAAGAATTATGAGGAAGTAATTGTGAAATGTGCTCATACTTAGGAGCAATTAGATTTGGAAAAAGATAAGATCAAAGAGTTAAGAAAATCAATAGATCAAAAGGAGATGAAGGATGCACCAGTTGATGCAAAATTTGATCTTGGTCTTACTGTAGAAGTATCTACAAGTGTGTATCCAATGCAAATAGATGTGCCATAGGGGAAGGAAGCATCACATAATAAGAAAAATGAGGTTGCACTTACATCATTGATGGACACTATGCATTATAGTTTACAAATAATTAAGGAAAAGGTTGATGTTGTGCGTAATTCACACATCACTTTGAAGAGGTTGGAAAAAGAAGTCATTGATGCATTGGCTACTTTAGAGCTACTCTTCATTATCTGGTCAAGTAGGGAAAATCTCTTCAAGAAGTTGGAAGCATTAAAAAAGTATAGGCTTGATTTGCCTGAGACTATCACTCACACCAGGGAAATGATTGATGCAATCAATGCATCCTCGTCTTTCTTCAAAGGTAAGGTGAATTTGATAAATGTGAAACTAATCATGTTCAATTCTAACTATAGCCCTTTTGTGCCCCCTATTTTTAATAATGACTTGAGTTTAAAGGAAATAAGTGTTTGGAGTGGGGATTTTGATGCCAAGATGGAAAAGAGAGAGTCCTTTTTGGCTGTAGATGACACCTTGGACATGGTGGTTTTCAATAATGTACTTGATACCATGTCCAAGGTTGAGTTGGGATTTTTCAAGTACATAGAAGATTCCAAAGCCATAACAAAATCTAGGTTAGATAAGGTAGTCAAGAAACTAAATGAGATCAAATCATTTGATTGGAATTTTGATGGGGAAGTGAAGTGGGACACCAGCTTGAAGAAAAAGAAGAGGAAGCCAGTTGTTGACAACCCACCATCAGAAATAGAAGAGTGAGGGACACATGGCACTTGATCATTAAGCATAGGGAGGATAGTTATCTAAAAGAGGCTAAGACCATCCAGTATAATAATTTGAAGTTATCTTGAATATTCTCATACAAAGGTACCATGATACTGACATATGAGGTTACTACAGGCATGATCAAACATAGTGGGTCTGGCATGCCTTTTTGTAAAAATGATGTTTCTCTTTGTAACTATTTTTTGTCTTATCCTAGCCATATGTAGCTTATTGAATCCTAACTCATAAGAGGATTCCAAGATGGCTAATGGTATAAATGCAAGTTGTAACTATTGTAGAAGTTCCTTTTTCTTTTTTGGAAAAAGGAAATACAATTCTGGTCTAAGACTTTTGGCAATTTTATAAGTGTAGTTGGTTCTTCTTGAATGTATCGAAGCTGAAGATATTAATGAAAATAAAGTTTTAAGCCTCAGTTCAGTGCTTGATTGTCTTTTTGTGCTTCTTTTATTTCTCATGGATTCGGATTGTAAGGAATTTCTAGTTCCTCATTCTATAAGATAGATTGTGAAATAGTTGTAGGTTATTTTCAAGGAAAGTATAAGTCCTGTAGCTTATTTTTTAGGGTTTATGGAGGGTTTACAAATTTGATGATCTTGTATTGATCTATTAAAAGTTCCATGTGAGGCATGGAGGTTTTAAATGGGTTTGAATTTTTTTTTTCAATAATATTTTTTAGTGGATATACATTTGTTAGACTCTGTGCTCCAAGATGTTAGCACTGGTCATATTCTAGAGTTGCATGAAAATCTTAAAATAACTCAAATCTTGTATTTATAGGTATCATTCAATGAATGTTTAAATATGTGGTAAGAAGACATATATCCACTGTATGGTTTATTGAAACATGGTAAATCAAAAGGGTACACCCACCTGAGTCTATGGATCTCGAAGTGAAGGGGGATTTGCATCCTCATTAAGTTAGATATTTTCTTGATAGATTTGGAGCTGGGTATAAAGAGTCATAGACATTGTTTGTCAAATATTAATCTACAAGAAATATATCCAACAAAAATGGTGAATCTATTGGGGACTTGACATAGAAATGTATTGTTAAATCTATCTAAGAGTCTATGGTGTTTCATAGTAGTAAATCTTTTAGAAGTTTTTATTTCCCTAGATTTGCTCTAGGTGGAAAATCTACATTTATCATTATACTAGTGTCAAATTTTAGTGCTAGATTTTTCCTTTACATTAACATAAATGAAGCCTAAAAAAAATACTAGATCTTGCCTGAAGAAGCATCCTGAGGTCACTTTGAAAAGTGAACTTCTTAGAAATAATAGGAGGGATTGGTCAAGTTGGGATGAGTCAGGTCCTAGTGTGTTCTAGATGCCTAAGAACAACAATATGAACCCAGTACCTAATAAATCCTTCTAATCCTCCAAAAGTTTTGAATCAAATAGTCAACCTTTCCTAAACCATATGTTTGATACTCTTGAGGATAGGCCTCAAAGTAAAGGTGTAACCCATATCTAATATAGGAGAGGTGACACAAATAGAGTGAGGAATCAAGGTCATATGTGTAGTAATGTGTCAAACCCAAGTGATTCATCCCCAAATTTAATGGACCAACCCTATTACCTAGTTGGTAACCAAGGTCTTCAAGATTTGATAGACTTGGATGATGTTGAGAACTTTGATTCTACATAATATGATGTTGAGGTCATCCAATAAGAGGTATTGGTCTTGAGAAGAAGAGAAAGATAACAAAGATTAGAAGTGAAAAATAAGAAAAAGGAAAGAGAGAAAGAGATTTATGATTTTTTCCTTGAGAGGGAGAGACTTTTGAGAGTCACTGCACAACATCAGGCCAATGATAAAACCTTGAGTGAAAAATACAAAGGCCTAAATAAGGAGTTTTTTGGTGACATGAATGCACTGAGAGAAGAGTTACATCAAGGTGAATCTTAGATAAAGGGATATGAGTTTGAGGGGGAAGGTCATGTGTTAAGATAGTTACAAAATTGGGAGGTTGAAAGGCTTGCTAAGTTTCAATAGAATAATAATGATGTGCACCATAAGGCAAGTGTGACTATCCAGGAAAATGGAAAACAAAAGGTGTTTGATATTCATATTTAAGAGCCAAGACCCAAGGACAATCTCCTTAGTGGAATGTCATAGTTGGATCAAGAGTTGGAGAAAGTAAGGAAGGATAAGGAGGACCTTGCTAAATAGCTAGAGAAGGCAGAATTAGAAGTTGTAGCTACAAAGATGAAAAATAAAATTGCCTTTTTAAATCATTTTGTAAATGATACCGCAGTGACCAATACCACACAAATTACAACTGGACTAGTGCCAAGATCACAAGGAGTTGTCCCTAGTCAAGGTCCCCCAGCTATGGGTCCAGCACAAAATGTAATGGAAAATTTTTCTAGCCATAATTTTCAAACCTTTGGCCCTGTCCAAGTTTCTATTTCTCATCTTGTTGGTGTTGCAGCTAGAAATGTGACAAATCAGGCTGCTGCAGTTGTAACCAATGAAACTCATTCAACTAGAAATTTTTAAAGTAGACCTATCCATCTGTATAGATATCATCCTTTATTCTTTGATTTGATCCTTGGTTAGCTAAATGTCATTCCAAATGAATTAAGGGACAAGATCCCTAGATTTAGTGGAAACAATGTTATTTCTTGTGAAGAACGCCTTAAAACTTTCACTGACAAGATGAATGACTTTGAGATTTAGCATGAGGACATAGTAATGAATTTTTTTATTCAATATATGAATGAAGATGCTAGAGACTGGTATGGAGAACATGTTAACTCAAGCTTTATGCTAGATGACTTTAACAATATCAATAAGTTTCCAAATGAGGGTATGACCAAATTCAACAATAGGTTTTAAAAGGCCATGAATAAATAGTTTCAGGTCTTGAGATTGGATGAAGAAGTATGTTTAACAACATATTTCAATGTAGTAGATGGAAATATATCATATCTTTTGAGGGATACAAATCCATGAACCCCAAGAGAGGATTTCAAAATGGCTATAAATATTGAGATCAACAAAAAGGCCTCAGGAAAAATGGGAAAAAGAGAGCATGGCAGATTGTGGAAGGACACAAAATGACAAGCAAACATATCAATTAAAGAAGAGGATATGGTTGATAAGTTAATGCATGTGGTAAAATACCTTAATACACATATTAATAAAAATGACAGAGGGTCTTATGACAATAAGCATCAATATAAAAGAAATGACAGATTTTCAAATTTGTGTGACATACCTTATAAAACAAATTGGAAAGATGGTAGGCCTCTTCCTAAAAATCAAGAGAATCAGAAAAAGAAAGAGACCCCTCATCCTTTGAAAAGGAACAATGCTCACAATGTTGAGAATACCCCTTGGTGTGTTTCTTGCAACATGCATCATTCTTCTTTCCAATATGTTGTTGTCCATGAACTAGTAGAACAAATGGAAGATGCCAGTGAACAAGTGAGTTTGCAACAACAAGGCCCTGTTGTCAATATGTTCATTGTTAAGCGATCTCATTAATTTTATTCTTATGATGATGAGGAACTTGAGGTAGATGTGGCTCTCTAGAGAGAAGAATACCAAGGTTACCAGTAGCAAGTGTTCTCTGATTCAGAAGATAAAACTGATCATGTGCTACTTAGCACTATAAATATGGTGGGAGATTAAAAGAAATATCCACATTTTAGATTGCCTAGTGAAGAGGAAAAGAGATCCCTCATTGTGGCAACAATTAACCAAGCTAGGAGTACTTATAATCCGAGGAATAGAAAAGTGGAGCCTAATCAAGGAAAACCAAGGTCATTTTTTATTAAAGAATATGCCTCCAAGGTTGATATTGGATCTCCCAATAAAGGCAAAGAAAAGAAAGAAAATGTTAAACAAGGAGAATCTTCTTCTTCTCAAGAGGAGAAGAAAGAAATAAAGCCTGACAAGAAATTTGTACTTGACATAGGAAGAAAAGGTAAGAAAATCACTGGTACTATATCAAAACTCTGTGCATTTGATATGAAACATGCTCTTACTCAGATGAAGGTTTCAGTTCCTTTAATAGGGATGTTAAAGATTAAGGAGCATAGGGAAGCAACATGGTCATTATTGATAGGGATTATAGATATCCCAACTGATCATAAAAAAGACAATAAAGAAAAGAGGACTAATTTTGACCAAGATATCCCCATCATATATGTGGGAAATGTAATTACCAGAGAGCCCTCATAGATTGATCCCTTTTATGTGACTTTACTCATAAATAAAAAATTAGTGAAAAAAATGCATTATTGATTTTGGTGTTGCAACAAATACCATGCCCTATGCAGTAATGAAAAAAATTGGGATTGGAAGTTGACACTTCATTTGGGAGTTGCTATGCTATGGATAACACAGAGGTCCCTATGATTGGTACTTTAAAAGGATCAAAAGTCAAGATTGTTGTATTTCCTGAGGCCACACACAAAATGGATGTTGTTGTTGTGGATACACAACACCATTATGGCATGTTATTATCTAGAAAATGGGTTGCAACAATTAAAGGGCATGTATAATTAGATTGATCTTATACAACAATCACAATAAATGGGAAGGAGGTAAAATTGTACAAGGAACCTAGAGCACCATTAATGGTTGAAAAGGTGCAAGATAATATGCTCAATTGCTATGTAGATGTTGACATGGAAAATTTTAGAGTTGAGAAAATACTCCCACAGTGCAGAAATATTGAACGATGGTTGGAGCTGAAGTCACAACAATCTGGCTTGTGGTAAATGAATTTTGATGGAGCTTTCTCAAAGGAGGGATTGGGAGTTGGTGTCTTATTCATTTCTCCATTAAGTAACACCTTTAAGTATTGTTTCTTGTTTTCTTTTCAATGCACAAAAAATACTACTGAGTATGAAGCTTTGCTTTTGGGTTTAGAAATTACAACTAGGCATGGTATCAGGTTTGTAAAGGTTTTGGGGATTTTGAGCTTGTGGTAGCACAAGTCAAATCTCAGTATGTTGTAAAGAATGATAGGATAAAATGTACAAACAATACTACTAAGTATGAAGCTTTCCTTTTGGGTTTAGATATTGCAACTAGGCATGGTATCAGGTCTATAAAGGTTTTGGGGATTTTGAGCTTGTGGTAGCACAAGTTAGATCTCAATATGTTGTAAAGAATGATAGGATAAAATTGTATAAGCATGTTGTATGGGACCAACTTGAGCTATTTGATGCTTTTAACATTAAATGGATTGAAAGGTCAAAAAATATTATTATTGACTTCTTAGCTAATGTAGCTTTAAATAATGATGATTTGAATTTAAGTGGGGTATGCATTTTGGAGGTTAAAAGTAGGCTAGTTGTGCCTGACAACATTTACAACTAGAAAGTTTTTGAAAATGATCAAGATATACTCAATTTTATCAAGTGCCTAGACCATTATGAGGGCCAACAATTTGATTGTAATGCTTTGGTTGAGGTCATAGATGGAAAGGATATTATTTTTGAAAATGAGGTTGTGCAATTAAATTCTAATCAAATCCCTAAGGGGCTTGTAGAGTTAAAAGCATTGTTCAATAATTAGGATGATTACTCAAAGTTACCCAATGCTAAAATTGAGGATCCAAAGGAGATTAATTTGGGATCAGATACATCACCATATTTAGTATATATTGGAAAGAAATTAGACTCACATGTTAGAGTCAATTTAATTAAATTGCTAAGAAGACACAAGCATGTGTTTTCCTAGTCATATGAGGACCTAAAATCCTATAGGGAGGACTTGTTACAACATTAGATTCCATTGAAGCTAGATACAAAACTATTTAGATAGAAGCAAAGGACAATCAACCCACTGTTAGCCCCCAAGATGTAGCAATAACTAATGAAGATGAGAGATGCAAGGATAATCCAACCCATAAGACATTCGACGTAGGTTTCCAATTTGGTCCTAGTCAAGAAGAAAAATGGTGATATAAGACTTTGTGTTGATTTCATAAATTTGAATCTTGCATCTCTAAAGGATAACTATTATTTTCCTAATATGAATGCAATGTTGCATAAGGTTACGAGTTGTGATTTGTTATCAATGATGGATGGATTTTTGGGCTAGAACTAGGTGTTAGTGAATAATCAGAGGAATTCAAGACTAATTTTACTATCCCATGGGGGACCTATGTTTATATTAGAATGCTTGTTGGTCTCATGAATGTTGGAGCCACATTTTAGAGAGCCATGGATGTAGAAATTAAGGAATTTGTTGATGTATTTATGGTCATTTATCAAGATGATTTAACTAAATATTCCAAGTAGGTAGAGGACCATTGTGGTCATTTAGAAATGAGTTTTAATAAAGCCCTAGAATATGGTGTATCATTGAATCCTAAAAAATACAGTTACAAAAGGGAAGTTGTTGGGGCATATTGTGTCCAAGGAAGGGGTTAGAATTGATCTAGAAAGAGTAGAAGCAATCCAAAGGGTCACTGCCCCAAAGAAACTCAAAGGAGTGTAGTATTTCTTAGGAAAGATTAATTTTGTGAGATGATTCATTGCAAACTTTCCAGAAGTTGTCAAGCCAATAATAAAAATCTTGAAGAAAAGTGCAAATTTTGAGTTGGATGCTAAAGCACAAGGTGATTTTGAAAAAATAAAGAAAGAAATTTAGGAAGCACCTGTTCTTAGGTATCCTGATTATAGTAAGCCCTTTTCATTGTTATCCTTTGCATCATTTCATACAATTGTAGATGTGTTGTTGCAAAAGGATGATGAGGGAGTTGAACACCCTATTGCATTTTTCAGTAAATCTCTGCAAGAAACTGAACTAAATTATGAGATGATGGAGAAACATGCATATGCATTAGTTAAAGTAGTTAAAGCATTCAGGCCTTATATAGTATGTGCCAAGGTGATTTTATATGTCCCCCAAGAAATAGTCAAGGACATCCTAACCCAGTTAGAGGTTACTTTCAAGATATGTAAATGGATCAATCAGGTTTAGGAGTTCAATTTAGAAATCCATATTACAAAATTGGTACGAGGACAAGGATTAAAAAATCTTATGATAGAAGAAAAGATGGATATAATTTAGGTTAATAATATTAGAGTATAGGATCATTTAGTTACTAGTATTGAGATGCAACCTTGGTACTCATACATTATTTATTTTATTAAAGATGCCAAGTGTCCTGCGAGTTTGAATGAAAATAAAAAGAGAACTCTCAGGATGCAAGCCCAAAAGAAAAAATTGATACAAGGTGACTTATATTGGAAAAATAGAGATGATGTGCTTTTTCTATGCTTGGATGAATGTGAGGTTGACAAGGTCCTAAGAGAAATGCATGCTGGTGTTTGTGGAGGATATTATTCAACCAGAATGACTGCTCACAATATTTTAAGGGTTGGCTATTATTGGCCTTTTATATTCAAGGACACATTTAGATTTGTGTAGAAATGTGAGTCATGTCAGAAGTTTTCTTCCAAATTAAAATATTCAGGTGCTTTATTGTTAAATCCAATGGTAGTTGAAGCACCTTTTTCTATGTGGGGGATAGAATTCATTGGATAATTTTTAGAAAAATCTAGTGGTGGACACAGTTGCATTCTAGTTGCCACAGATTACTTCACAAAATGGATTGAAGCAATCCTTACTAGGAAGGTAACCAGTAGGGTGGTAATTGATTTTCTGATGGATAACATACTTACCAGGTTTGGTATCCTTGTTAAGTTGGTAATGGATAATGTCATGTTCTTTAGATCTAAAGAATTCAATTATTTCTTTAAAGATAATGGAATTTTTATGTCTTATTCCTCTCCTTATCACCCACAAAGAAATGGGCAAGCAGAATCTAGAAACAAAAGTATTTTGTAGATTTTGAAGAAAACCTTAGAGAGTAACAAAAGAGACTGGCATTCAAAATTAAAGTTGGCTTCATGGGCTGATATAGTTACTATAAAAAAGGCTACTGGCATCTCCCCTTTTGAATTAGTATATGGCCTTCAACCAAGATTTCCATTAAACAACTTTCTCCCTATGTACAAGTTTATTAGTGATCAGGATTTGTAAACAACTGATGCTATGAAAGATAGAATGGTACAACTTATAGAGTTGGAGGAAATTAGAAGAGAGGGATAGAAGAAAAACTTGAAGGCCCAACAAAAGATGAAGTATTTATTTGATAAAAGAGACAATGATATGAAGTTTCAACTTGATGACCTGGTGTTGCAATGGAATGCTAGGGAAGAAGATAAGGGAAAACACAAAAAGTTTGAATCCTTATGGTTAGGTCCTTACATTTTTCATCAGTTACATGGTAAGGATTCATACTTTTTGAAGAATTTGAATAGTGAGGTACATGAATTTCTAGTGCATGGAAAATTTCTAAAACCTTTTTTTAATTAAGTTTCTTTTCCATGACATTAGTTTTGTACATTTGTATATATCCTAGGCATATGTTTTCTTTCAGTCGTGTGTGGTCTATGTTCTAAAGTCCTAGTTTCTTGTCTTGAACTTGCATTAAAGCATCCTCAGTCAGAGCCATTATGGATTGAAAGTTTCTGTGTCATGTCCTAGTTTTGGTTTTTGAAAATTTGCCTTGAAGGTATCTATTTGTGTTTGAAATCCTTCCTTCCTTTAAATCCTAAGCGTGTATCTTTTGAAAAGGGCTAAGTCTAAGTCTAATTAAAGTTTACCTTTTCCACTTAGTCACTAACTCGCTAGCCCCATAAAATTTTGGTCACAAGCTCACAATATCTTTTGTAATGTCAGGATAACCATCGTGAGTGGGTGATCGGTTAAGTTGTTTTTTATTGCTAGCTTGCAGATAGGTTAAAGGTTTAGATGTTAACCACACTAGCCCCATGAGTGTTTACGTCGAAGCCCTTTATCGGTAAGTCATAGAATGTCTATTAAAATTTTCACTAACCACAATGACCCAACAATAGTTTATGTTTTCCCTTTAATCACCAACTCATAGACTAATTTGATCATTAGTGAAATCCTTGGTGACCTTGACAGTATGAAGTTTTTTTATGTCAATCACTAAATCATGGTTTCTTGTCATAACTTAAATATTTTCTTTGCAAGTTAATGAGGTTTTCTAGGTGTCCCTATTGTAGCATAACAAAAAGATTTAAATCAACAGTGGTTGTTAACTTGCTAAGCATCAAAGAGTATCCTCTAGTCTCCCAGTGAGTTGATGAGTAAATGCCATATATAAGATGGTGGACCCTGGTCAGAGGTAAAGCTAAAGTTACAAATCTATCAGATCAAAGTTAATTTGATGGCATGCAAAATGACTTAATGGAAAGTTTCAAGAAGGTTACTCATTGCGGGATCATGCTTGAGTGATGCATGGCAGCTATTTACAAAAGGATGATTGCTTTGATCACCAACTCATGAAGTTATTGGGCAGTTAGTGGAAACTACAACAAACCTACGACTGAAGAAAAATGATAAAGGAAATCTTTTGGTCATCAACTCACAAGAGTTCTAGGCTGTAATAAAAAATGTTAGAGAGTTGGCAAGAAGGTTTAAGAGTTAATAGAGTTTCCTTTAGTTTCCAGATCGCGGAGGCCTATGGCGGTTAGTAAGATGTGTTTGCGACCTGACAAGTATATGTTGTGAGGGATAATCACCAAATTTTTGCAGTCTATAAAGTTTATCAAAAGGTGTTAGTGATTTGGAAAAGTACCTGCATAAAGTGAAGGAAAGTGTATTGATTCAGGGAATCATTGATTGACACCTGTAGCTATCAATTGAAATGCACAGTTATGGTCTGAAACTGTGACATAAAAGTAGAAGCTATTACAGTGTATCAAATTGGTAAGAATTTATGAAGCAAAGATCGTTATGAAGATTGCATGATGATGATGATAGTTCTCTGAGGCGATGACATGAAAATGGCTCAAGAAGCCATAAAAGAATGTGTGTTGTCTATTACAAAGTACCTTTCCCTTTGAGATTTTGCAAATTTGGTGTGTGCTGAGACTTGATTGTAGAGCTAGTATTCAAGAAATTATTGAAGTTTTTTTAAGTTACAAGTTTCATAAATGCTTGAAAGATGAGTCAATCAATTATTGGATCACTTAATAGGAAGGAGAAGGGTAGAAAAATTTCAGATGAGTTCATCAAAATACTCCTTAGGTGTTCAAATTCAAATGCTATTAATGAATTCTAGTGGCATGACGCATGCAGCTAGTGCAAAATTGCATGAATGGAGCTTCTCTTTTCCACTTCGTTTGGGAAAATAGAGTCAAGGAGGTCACTATTTCAAATCCAAGGGATCTAGATTTAGGAAAGTTGATATGCCCAAATGTGTACATGGATGTGGAATTACTAAGGGAGTTTTCCAGAAATTATGATGTTATCATAGGAATAATAAGGAAGAAAGACATGTTTGAATTAGTGAGGATTGATTATGCGAGCATTGTGGAGGCATTTGACATTACTGGTACAATGTGCACTGAGATTGAGCTTGCAAAGGAGAAGGAGTACTTTGAAAAGTTCCATAAATTCATAAAGAATAATGTCATGCCAAAGTTTATTCCAAGGGATGATGGTAGGAGGGAAATCATACCAAAAGAACTGATGCTACCTTATGATCTAACTAAGTTTCACCACTTCTTCTAGTGCACTATATATGGTTATTGCAAGGTATTGGGAATTGAAGCTGATATAATAGTCACTGGTGACCTACTTCAAATTTATATGGACATTCAAAATCCACATGTCAATAAGGACTGTGACTATGTCACGTAGATAGTCAGCGAGATTCACAAGGGTTTGAAGAAAATTCTTGTTGTTGAGCAACCCTCAAAGATTATGTTTAAGCACTATTCTTTATTGATTCACCTAATCCTCTTCTACAACTTAAAGGACATGGATGATGAGCTCAATATTTTTAGGTATGAATTTGACTTCTTACAACCTGTGCAAAAATGGACTTAGGTTTGGGATAGTTCCTCTCGCCTGTCAAATTTTAGTTGTTTTAAAAATTGGATAGTGCAACCCTTGTATACCATGCTAGGTACCCAAATTGAGAGACTAATAGGGGGATTAAGAAGAGTCCTTAGGCCCATATAGTTCTTAGATAAATTTCCTTTCATTCATAATAGGGGGAATTTCTTTTATTTTGATAATGTTACCATAATCAGGGTTTATGGGTGTCCTCAACCACCTTATATTTTACCAAGAATAGTGCCACCAAGAATTGCTTGGTTAGAATTGACATGGAAGTTGACCTTAGCTGATAAGGACCTCTTGGAGAGGTATAAGAAAGGAAATTTATTACCTAGGTTATGGGGTGTACATTATTTTAATATAGGGAAGAAATCCCTTGACCATATAAATGAGTTCTTAAGGTATTTTTGGATGCATTGTACCATAGCCAAGTATTATGATTCAAAAGGTTTCATCAAGCAAGCATGAAAGGAGATGATTTATTTATTCCAAAAAGTAAAGGACCATGAGCCTCTAAAGTATGAGTATTTAATCAAAATCATCATCAATGTGGATGAGATTGTAGAGAGGGCCCGAAAGTGGTAGGATCTGATGAGGGTAGAGAAAGAGTTAAAAGAGATAGAAAGTTCCATTTCTAGTTTTTTCCATGACACCTCATATTTGGACTGATTTGATAAGATGATCAATGCTTATGAGCAATTGATGGCTCAAATTCCAAAATAAGTGGTCTTGTGATAAGATTCTATAGACATTGATTCTGATGAGGAGGTTGATAGTAGGAAAGAGGAAGGCTCAGCTTCTCATGACCCAATAGTAGATATAGAGAAAATAAGGGCATAAAATAAATTGTTGAAAAGTAGAGCCAATGCTCTAGTTCTAGGGCATGTCCCATATTTTGAGAGCATGAGGAAGCAATTGGAAAATATGCCTTTTGGGGAAGAGAAGATTTTAGAAACATAGCTACCAGTGGACTTAAGGCTAGATGAATGGGTCCTATAAGCCCAAGAATTCATGAAGGATGACTAGTTCATCAAAACCCCAGAATCAAGAGCTTACTGTACAAGATGAAAGATAAAGAACTCAGGTCTACCCTTACCTTTGAAGTTGATGAAGAAGAAAAGAAAGAGAATATTGTAAAATCTCTTTAGGAATATGATCTAGAGTCAGAATAGATTTATGAGGATTAAGCCAGGGAGTTGGCTAAAAGAAGTGGTATGCTACTACTACCTGATTGGGACTTACAATCAGCCTTTATGATAGATCAAATTAGGCATCGATAGGACCCTCTATTTAGGACTGAAGTAGAGATTGGAGACATTATGAGAGGATAAGGTTTTGATCCAAAATAAAATACATTTGCATTATGGAAGCTAGGTCCTTCTATTCAAAAGCCCCATGTTGTCAACATTCAACAGGATAGGAGAGCTGATAGAATTATTTGGAATTTAGAGAACATAGGGGATATTGAAGTTGCCTCTTCTTTGTAGAAACTGTATTTCCAAAATCTAGCTAAAACAAAGTAGATAACTAAGAGGTACAGAAAGACCTATCATTAGTTAACTACAGTAGCCAAGAAGTATGAGGAAGTAATTGTGAAATGTTCTCATACTCTGGAGCAATTAGATTTGGCAAAAGACAAGATCAAAGAGTTAAGAAAATCAACAAATCAAAAGGAGATGAAGGATGCATCAGTTGATGCACAAGTTGATCTTGGTATTACAATAGAATTCTCTATAGGTGTGAAGGCAATGCAAATAGATGTGCCATAGGTTCAAGAAGCATCAAGTGACAATAAAAATGAGGTTGCACTTAGAGCATTGATGGAAATTTTACATCACAGGCTGCAAATAATTAAGGCAAAGGTTGATGTTTTGCATAATTCACACATCACTTTGAAGAGGTTGGAAAAGGAAGTCATTGATGCACAAGATACTTTAGAGCCACTCTTCACTATCTGGTCAGGCAATGCAGCTCTCTTCGAGAAGTTGGAAGCATTGCAACAGTATAGGCCTGATTTTCCTGAGACTATCTCTGACACCAGGGAAATTATTAATGCAATCAATGCATCCCTATCTTTCTTTAAAGGTAAGGTGAATTTGATAAAAATTAAACTAGGCATGTTCACTTCTTACTAAAACCCTTTTGTGCCCCCTATTTTTAATAATGACTTTAGTTTAAAGGCAATAAGTATTTGGAGTGGGGATTTTGATGCCAAGATGGAAAATTGAAAGTCCTTTTTGGTTGTAGATGACACCTTGGACATGGTGGTTTTAAAAAATGTACTTGATACCATGTTCAAGGTTGAGATCACATTTGTCAAGTGCTTAGAAAATTCCAAAGTTGTAGCATCCTCCGGGTGGGATAAGGCAATCAAGGAACTAAATGAGATCAAATTATTTGATTTTACTTTAGATAAGGAAGTGGCAAAGTGGGACACCGACCTGAAGAAAAAGAAGAGGAAGCCTATTGTTGATGAACCACCATTAGAAACATAAGAGTGAGGGAAACATGGCACCTAATCATTAAGCACATGGAGGATTGTTCTCTGAAAGTGTCTAAGATCATCTAGTACAATCATTTGAAGTTGTCTTGAATATTCCCAGACAAAGGTGCCATGATGTTGACATACGAGGTTACTGCATGCATGATTAGACATAGTGGTACTGGCATGCCTTTTAGTAAAAATGATGTTTCTCTTTGTAACCATTTTTTGTCTTATCCTAGTCATCTGTAGCTTGTTGCATCAGGACTCATAATAGGATTCCAAGATGGCTAGTGGTATATAATGCAAGTTGTAACTATTGTAGAAGGACCTTTTTATTTTTTGGAAAAAATGAAATGTAATTATGGTCTAAGACTTTTGGAAATTTTCAAAATGTAGTTGGTTCTTCTTGAATGTACTGAAGTTGAAGATATTAATGAAAATATAGTTTTAAGCCTTAGTTCAGTTCTTGATTGTATTTGTGTGCTTCTTTGATTTTGTATGAATTAGGATTATAAGGCATTTCTAGTTCATCATTCTATAAGATAGATTGTGAAATAGTTGCAATTTATTTTCAAGGAAAGTGTAAGTCATTTGGATTATTTCTGAGGGTTTAGGGAGGGTTTGCAAATTTTATGATCTTGTAATGATATGTTAAAAGTTCTCTGTGAAGCATGGAGGTTTTAAATGGGTTTGAAATTTTCTTTCATTGATATGTTTTAGTGGATGTACATTTTTTAGACTCTATGCCTCAGGATGTTAGGATTGGTCATATTCCAGAGTTCCTTGAAAATCTTAAAATAACTCAAATATTTTATTTACAAGTATCATTCAATGAATGTTTAAATATGTGTTTTAAAGAAGACATATATGTTAGGAATAGTCCCAAGAGATAACTCAGAGGGGGGGGGGTGAATAAGTTATCTACAAGATTTAGATATTTATCTAAATTAGTACCAAAGAAAATTAAGCATAAACACAACAAGATAACACTTAACACAACTAAAAAATTTTGGTTACAGGGAAACCCAAATAGGTAAAAATTGTGGTGGGAATTAACACCAACTATAAACTGCACTAGAGTATAATGATCCTTGTTAGAAGATCTTACAACCATGTTAGGAGTTGATCTTTACAATACATGAAGTACAAAGACCTGGTCAAAGGTTGGACCTTGTTAGGAGTCTTTTACAAATAACCTTGTTAAAGGTGAGGACACATTGTCTAGGAGCACACTGCTCAAATGGTGAAGGCCGCAACCTTCTATACAACAGATACACACTATATCTGGATCTTGGTGAGTTGTGAATTAGACTTGATATCTTGATTAGTTCCAATGAATAGCATACACTCTCTGCTTCTTCACATAGATCTTCAACTGATGATTGATATATCTTTATTGGCCCAATACTTCACACCTTCTTACTCTACCATTTTTTTCATGCTTCTTTTTAATGATCATAACTGACCGGCTATAAGTAGACTTCTCCAAAAGATATAATCAGGTCAACCTATTAGACCTTCTTAAAATAATATTATTGAAACAATAAAACTCTCCAAAAACAACTCCAATGGCTATACTAAGCACACATCACAAATAGGACCTCACAACCTAATATGAGTAGATGTATCACTTCACATTGTCGGCTCGACCAAATTAACTAAAACTTAACTCTCAAGCTGAAATGCATTATGTGCTCTTAACCCAAAAACCTTAGCTCATAACCAAACATGAAACCATACATGCATACCATAATGATAGGTACAATTACAGAAACAATATAAATAATGTTGGCTCTTAACAAATAATCTCCTAAAACTATAACTGGTAAAATAAAAACATCATAACTCAACTTCAACTACACAACTAACTCCGCATCTATGAACATAGCTTCATTATTATGTCTAAAACACAAAAATTAATGTGCAAGGCTCCATACTAACCATACTATGAATTACATATAAAACTCATCTTGGAACATGGTCAGGAACACTGCTCTTACAAACAACTGCACAACTATCTACACTTAGAATCAACCTTTGCATCTATGATATCATGTTGATAACATATCCATAGAACATATGCTCAGGGTTCTCTACATAAAACTACAACTCACGCTTCTTACCATATGTTTTCATCAATGCCAAACATATAGTCAACACTGGCTTACTTGGCAAATCTCCAACAATCTCCCCTTTGGCATTGATGGCAACATATGAAATGAAAAACACCACCAATCCAAAAGTACAATAATCTCTCCATATCCTTAACAACATACTCCCCCATAAATGATTTCTCCATCTACTTCTAAATGCTTTGAATATCCACTGCTACATCTTCTTACTATATACTCCCCCTTACTACTACATACTCCTTAAAATAAATCAACTATTTTTTTTTTCATAACTATATACTCCCCCTTTGACATCAATGGCAAAGGGTGCCAAAAACAAATAAGCATAGGTACTAGTCTTGAAGTAGAGTATTCCACCATTCATCAGTCACTGAGGACTAATGCACTATTGCAAACTCTAATCAAATCCAGGGAAGGGAATTAATCCCAACTTCTTCCTGAGATACTCAAATGTATCCTTCGGCAATGGCTTTGTGAATATGTCTAATAACTTTTATTTAGTACTTACATAATCTAGCTTTACTTATTTCTCTACAACTTTCTCTCTTAGAAAATGATATTTTATCTCAATATGTTTTGTCTTTGCATGCATCACAGGGTTCTTTGACATATTGATAGTGCTAGTGTTGTCACAATGGATAAAAATAGGATAATCAATCTGGATTCCAAAATATTTTTTCATCTTCTTGATCCAAACAATTGTAGAAAAAATTAATGTTGATGCTACATACTCTACTTTTGTTGTTGATTGAGAAATACAATTCCGCTTCTTGCTTTTCCAAGTAACTAGTATGTCTACAAGAAATACTACTCCTCCCGAGGTGCTCTTTTGTCATCAATGCAACCTACCCAATCTACATCTATATACACATTAAGTTCTACATTCTCCGAGTTAGGATCAATAAACCATACTCTATAGTTCCATTCAAATATTTGAATATCCTCTTTACTGCCATAAGATGACTTTGTTTAGGTTTAGCTACAAATCTTCCAACAATACCAACTGCATTAGAAATATCTGGTCTAGACTGAGTAAGATATATGAGTCTTGTCAACTGTTGTAGAATCATCATCTTTTGAAAGCTTGCTTCCTATTATCATAGGGGTGCTTACTACCTTCCAATCATCCATCTTGAATTTCTTTAATATCTCTTTCACATACTTAGACTAATTAATGAATATACCTTTGTCTGTCTACTGCACATTCAATCCCAGAAAGTACTTGATAGGTCCAATCATGCTCATTTCAAACTCACTCTCCATCTCTTTTGAAAAATCTTCACTAATCTTGTCATTACCACCAAAAATAATGTCATCAACAAAAATAGCAACTAGTAATAATCCTTCAAGTGTCTCTCTTATGAATAAATTAAAATCTGCTACTCCTTTCTTGAATCCGATCTTTGTCAAGTAGCCATCCAGTCTTTCATACCATGCTCTAGGGGCTTGCTTTAGTCCATAGAGGGATTTCTTCAATCTACAAACCATGTCAGGTTTGTCTGATAAACTAAATCCTTTAGGATGCTCTATGTAGACTTCTTCCTTCAACTCTCCATTTGGGAATGTTGACTTGACATCCATCTAATATACCTTAAAGTATTTGAATTTTGCATAAGCTAGAAATAAATTTATAGCTTCCAATATGCTTACAGGGGAAAATATATCAAAGTAATCAATTCCTTCTCTTTGTGCATATCCTTTACATACTAGTCTTGCTTTATTTCTTACTACTATACCATCTTCATTCATCTTGTTTCTGAATATCCACTTGGTTCCAATCACATTTTTTTCACTAGGCCTGGGGACCAATTCCCATGTACCATTCTTAACTATCTAATCTAACTCTTCTTTCATTGCTTCATGCCAATCTGAATCATTACATGCATCTTCAACACTTAAAGGTTCAATTTGTGAAAGTAAAGATACTGCTTCATCAATTGTTGAACTTTTTTCTTTTGATCTTGTCATGACTTTGCTGTTATGATCTCCAATGATATCTTATTTTAAATGGTATCTAAATATGAATTTTGGAACATTAGGTGTGACTCTCTCATCTATCTTCTATGATTCTTCTTTACTTATTTCAGGTTCATTGATTAATACATCAATGCTGTCAAACATTTATTCAACATTTTATTCTCTACTGATAGGTCTAGGTTCTTCTTTGATCACAGGTGCATAATCATAGAATCTTTCTTGAATCATAAACTTTTCATCAATCTTTACATGTGCACTTTTAATGATCTTGTTCAATCTCAATTTGAAACATCTATAAGCTTTGCTTTTAGTAGAGTAACCAAGGAAAATACCTTCATTGCTTCTTGTATCAAACTTACCAACACCATCATCTCTCTTGATGTAACACTTGCTTCCAAAGATTCTAAAGTATTTTACTATAGGTACATTCCCAAACCATATCTCATAAGGTGTCTTTTCTATGCCTAGCCTTAATTGAATTCTATTGATAGTATAGACTGCAGTATTGACTGCTTCTCTCTAATAGATGTGTGCAACTTTTCCTTCAATCATGATAGTACACGTTGTGTCAAGTATGATCGTATTTATTTTTTCTACAATTCCATTTTGTTGAGGGGTTATAGGTGCACTTAGCTATCTCTTTATCCCATGTTCTTTGCAATACTCATAAAAAATTTTAGAAGTGAATTATCCTCCTCTATCTGATCCTAGACACTTTATCTTTAATCCTAGACATTTTATCTTTAATCCAGACTCATTTTCAACTTTAGATTTTAATATTTTGAACTTCTCAAATGCTTCTAATTTATCTCTTAAGAATGCAACCCACATCATTCTAGAATAATCATCAACAAAAAAAAAAAATTACCTTTCACCATAGTATGGTCTTGTTTGAGTTGGTCCACATAGGCCTGTATGCACTAGATCCAATTTGTTCTTTGCTGAATTCTGCTTGCTTCTGAATGAGTTCTTTACATGCTTTCCCATCACACATTCCCTACACATTGTATCAACAAGTCTTGCAATACTAGGGAGGTCTCTTACTACTTTAACATTGCTTATCTTTACTATATTGTCAAAATTGATGTAACATAGTCTTTTGTGCCATAACCAACTGTCATCTACTTTTGCAACAAAACAACTTGCTTCTGAATTAAGATGAAAAAACATTACCTTTTTCTTTTGAACTTGATGCAATCATTAATCCTTTTTTATTAATGATGCACTTATTGTTTTCAAATTCCAATTGATATCCTTTGTCAAGTAACTGTCCAACACTTAGTAAGTTATGCTTCAAACCATCAACATATAGAACATCATCAGTGTTGTTCTTTCCATCCAAAGTGATAGCTCCTCTACCTATGATAGGTTTAGGAGTGTTGTCTCCAAATCTAACCATGCCACCTTTGTACTTATCTAGATGTACAAATATGTCTTTGTCTCTTGTCATGTGATGTGAACATCTGATGTCAATGATCTAGTTTGTTCTGATGTATGCTTGTGAAATTAATGCTAGCTTTTCTGCTTTCTTTTCATCTTCAATATCCATGTCATTAAACATTTTATCCATATATTTAATTGCAATAAATCCAATTTCATCTTTTGCTGAATCTTCATCTGTTACTCCATCTTTAGTATAGTAACATTCTTTTCTATACTTAGGCTTGAGATTAGTTTTGTACTTCTTGACTCTTGTAGGACATTTATATGCAAAGTGACCAATCTTGTTACATGAAAAACATTTAAATGGTAATTGACCTTCATATTTTCCTTTTCCTTTTCTTTCTTTCTTAGAAACCATAGAAATGAATTCTTCTAGTTCTTTATCATCATCTTTATCATCAAAATTACAAGAAGTGTTCAAAGATTTCTTACCATGGACTGAGGCTTTGACTGTTATTTCACTTTTAGGCTCTGTCTTCAATCTTGATATCTCAAATGCATAAATCTTGTTGATTAAGGTCTCTCTCTTGAAGTCTTTTGAAAACTACATAGTCTCATCTACGATGTTTATCTTGCTCTCATATTCTACTGTCAGAGTAGTCATTAATTTGTCCATTATGTCTTCTTTTGAGATCTCTCCACCATTTTTTTTGATTCCTGCAACTACTTTATTAATTCTTTGATTATATGCTCTAATGTTCTCTTTAGATAGAATCTCCAAAGTATTGTATATTTTCTCCCATGTCTTTTTGCATGCATTCTTGGCTTGAATATCTCCTTCAAACATGTTTTCTAGACACTTCCATATTTTGTAGGCTTTATCTACTTTCTTGATCTTTGAAACTCACTGTTAGATAAGGCATTGATAAGGGATTCTTTGGCAATTGCATTTTGAGTGAACATTTTTTTTTTATTTTAATAGTTGCATCTTCTTTGGCAAGATCTTTTAGAGAGGGAACCTGAACATCTTGAGTAGCTACTTCAAAAATCTCAAAACCAATGCACTGCAAATGTGTTATCATTTTGTTCTTCCAGTCTAGATAATTCTCTCCATCAAACTTAGGACTTTATATTCTAAAGAATTCCATCTGATCAACCTCAAGCTGTTAAAATTTCTCTCTGAGGTACTTGGCTCTGATACCAATTGTTAGGAATAGTCCCAAGAGATAACTGAGAGGGGGGGAGGGGGTGAATCAGTTATCTACAAGATTCAATTCTTTATCCAAATTAGTATAGAAGAACATTAAGCATAAACAAAACAAGGTAACACTTAACACAACAACATAATTTTGGTTACGGGGAAACCCAAAATAGGTAAAAACTCGGATGGGAATTAGCACCCACTATAAACTACACTAGAGTATAATGATCCTTGTTAGAAGATCTTACAACCCTGTTAGGAGTTGATCTTTACAATACATGAATTACAAAGACCTGGTCAAAGGTTGGACCCTGTTAGGAGTCTTTTATAAATAACCTTGTTAAAGGTGAGGACACATTGTCCAAGAGCACACTACTTAAATGGTGAAGGCTGCAACCTTCTGTACAACAGATCACACTATATATGGATCTTGGTGAATTGTGAATTAGACCTTCTATCTTGATCAGTTCCAATAAATAAAATAAACTCTCTTCTTCTTCACATAGATCTTCAACTGATGATTGATATATCTTTACTGGCCCAATACTTCACACCTTCTTACTCTACCATTTTTTTCATGCTTCTTTTTAGCGATCATAACTGACCGGCTATAAGTAGACTTCTCCAAAAGATATAATCAAGTTGGCCGATTAGGACCTTCTTGAAATCATTTTAGTGAAATAGTACAACTCTCCAAAAACAACTCCAATGACTATACTAAGCACACATCACAAATAGGACCACGTAACCCAATATGAGTAGACGCGTCTCTTCACACTGTCGGCTCCACCAAGTTAAATGAAACTTAACTCTCAAGCTAAAATACATTATGTGTTCTTAATGAAACAACCTTATCTCATAACCAAACATGAAACCAAACACGCATACCATAATGATAGGTGCAACTACATAAACAATATAAATACTGTCGGCTCTTAATAAATAATCTCTTGAAACTGTAACTGGTAAAATAGAAACATCATAACTCAACTTCAACTACACAACTAACTCTGCATCTATGAACATAGCTTCATTATTATTTCTACAAAACAAAAATAAATGCACAAGGCTCCATAGTAACCATACTGTGAATTACATATAAAACTCAACTTGCAACACTGTTAGGAACACTATTGTTACAAACAATTGCACAACTGTCTGCACTAAAAATCAACCTTTACATCTATGATATCATGTTGATAACATATCCATACAACATATGCTCAGGGTTTTTTGCATAAAACTACAACTCATGCTTCTTACCATATGTTGTAATCAATGACAACATATACAATCAACACTAGCTTACTTGGTGAATCTCCAACAATATATCTAATGTATAGTTTACTAAAATATGGTAAATCAAAAGCGTACACTCACCCGAGTCTATGGAGCTCAAAGGGAAGGGGGATTTGCATCCTCATTAAGTTAGATCTTTTCTTGACAGATTTGGAGTTGGGTATAAAGAGTCATAGACATTGTTTGTCAAATAGTAATCTGCAAGAAATAGTTCCAACAAAAATGGTGACTCTACTGGGGACTTGACATAGCAAAGTATTGTTAAATCTATTTAAGAGTCTCTGGTGTTTCATAGTAGTAAAATATTTTAGAAGTTTATATTTCCCTATATTTTCTCTAGGTGGTGGCTTTGCATTCATCATTATACCAGTGTCAAAGTTTAGTGCTAGAGTTTTCCCTTGTATTAATATAAATGAAGCCTCAAAAGAATACTAGATCTTACCTGAAGAAGCATTCCAAGGTCATTTTGAAAATGAAATTCCAAGAAATAATAGGAGGGATTGGTCAAGTCAGGCTGAGTCAGGTCCTGGTGTGTCCTGGATGCCTAAGAATAATAATATGACCCTAGTACCTGAGAGATCCTCATCATCTTCCACAAGTTCTAAATTAGATATTCAACCTTTCTAAACCATATGTTTGATACTCCCAAGGTTAGGCCTGAAAGTAAAGGTGTAAACCATATCCAATATAGGAGATTTGACACAAATAGAGTGAGGAATCAAGGTCATATGCATAGTACTATGTCAAACTCAAGTGAGGAATCCATAAATTTAATGGACCAAACCTGTTACCCAGTTGGTAACCAAGGTCTTCAAGATTGGATTAACTTGGATGATGCTGAGATCTCTGATTCTACACAATATGATGCTGAGGTCCTCTGAGAAGAGGTCTTGGGATTGAGAAGAAGAGAAAGATAATAAAGATTAGAAGTGAAAAATAAGCAAAATGAAAGAGCAAGATATTTGTGATTTGTTTCTCGAAAGGGAGAGATTGTTGAGAGTCAGTGCACAACATCGGGCCAATGATAAAACCTTTAGTGAAAAATAAAAAGGCCTAAATAAGGAGCTTTTTGGTGACATGAATACATTAAGAGAAAGGTCAAAACAAGGTGAATCTAAGTTAAAGGGAGATGAGTTTGAGGGGGAAGGTCCTATGTTAAGACAATTACAAAATTGGAAGGTTAAAAGGCCTGCTAAGTTTCAATATAATACTAATGATGTGCACCATAAGGAAAGTGTGACTATCCAAGAAAAAGGAAAACAAAAGGTGTCTGGTATTCATATTGAAGTGCCAAGAACCAAGAATAATCTCCTTAGTGGAATATCACAGTTGGATCAATAGTTGGAGAAAGCAAGGAAGGATAAGGAGGATCTTTCTAAACAATTGGAGAAGGCATAATTAGAAGTTGCAGCTGTAGAGATAAAAAATAAAATTGCCTTTTTAAATCATTCTATAAATGATACTGTAATGACCAATACCACACAAATTACAACTGGATTGGTGTCAGGATCATAGGGAGATGTCCCTAGTCAAGGTCCCCTAGCTATGGGTCCAATGAAAAATGTAATGGAAAATGTTGCTAGCCAAAATTTTTAAACTTCTTGCCCAGTCCAAGTTTTTGTTGCTCATCTTGATGGTGGTGTAGCTAGAAATGTAACAAATTAGGCTGATATAGTTGGAACCAATGGAACTCATTTTACTAGAAATTTTCAAAGGAGACCTATCCATCTAGATAGATATCATCCTTTATTCTTTGATGGGATCCCTGGTCAGCTGAATGTCATCCCAAATGAAGTAAGGGACAAGATCCCTAGATTTAGTGGAAACAATGCTATTTCTTGTGAAGAACACCTTAAAACTTTCACTGACAAGATGAATGACTTTGAGATTGAGCATGAGGACATAGTAATGAAGTTTTTTGTTCAATCTATGAATGAAGATTCTAGAGAGTGGTATAGAGGATTTCCTGAAAATAGTATAACATCTTGGAATGAATTTGTTGGGTATTTTAAGGAGTAGTGTGGGGAACATGTTAACTGAAGCTTTATGCTAAATGGGTTTAACAATATCAAGAAGTTTCCAAATGAGGGTATGGAAAAGTTCAACAATAGGTTTCAAAAGCCCATGAATAAATTGTTTTAGGTCTTGAGACTAGATGAAGAAGTATGTTTAATAACATATTTCAATGTAGTATATGGAAATATGTCATATTTTGAGGGATAAAAATCCAAGAAACCTAAGGGAGAGTTTCAAAATGTCTATAAATATTGAGAGAAATAGAAAGGGCTCAGGAAAAATGGGAAAATGAGAGGATGGCAGATTGTGGAAGGACACAAAAGGACAAGCAAAAAAATCAAACAAAGAAGAGGATAAGGTTGATAAGTTAATGCATGTGGTAAAAGACCTTACCAAAAAGATTTAGAAAAATGACAGAGGTTCTTATGACAATAGGCATCAATATAAAAGAAATGATAGATTTCCAAATTTGTGTGAAATGCCTTATAAAATTTTTTGGAAAGATGGTAGGCCTCTTCCTGAAAATCAAGAGAATCAAAAAATTAAAGAGACCCTTGATCCTTTGAAAAGGAACAATGCTCACAATGTTGAGAATACCCCTTGGTGTATTTCCTACAACATGCCTTGTTATTCTTTCCACTATGTTGTTGCCTAGGCACTAGCAAAACATATGGAAGATGCCAGTGAACAAGTGAGTTTGGAACAACAAGACCCTTTTGTCGATATGTTCACTATTAAGAGATCTCATCAATTGTCTTCTTCTAATGATGAGGAACCTGATGTAGATGTGGCTATCCAGAGAGAAGACTATGGAGTTTACCAATAGAAAGTGTTCTCTGATTCAGAAGATGAAACTGATCATGTGTTTCTTAGTACTATAAATGTGGTGGGTGATTAAAATAAATATCCACATTTCAGATTGCCTAGTGAAGAAGAAAAGAGATCCCTCATTATGACAATAATTAACCAAGCTAGGAGTACTTATAATCCAAGGAATAGAAAAGTGGAGCTTGATCAAGGAAAAACAAGGGCATTTATCAAAGAAAATACCTCCAAGGTTGATATTGGCTCTCCCAATAAAGGAAAAGAAAAGAAATAAAATGCTAAACAAGGAGAATCTTCTTCTGCTCAAGAGGAGAAGAAAGAAATAAAGTTTGACAAGAAATTTGTACTTGACATAGGAAGCAAAGGTAAGAAGCTCACTAGTACTATATTAGAACTGCCTGCATTTGATATTAAACATACTCTTACTCAAATGAAGGTTTCAATTCCTTTAAAAGAGATGTTAAAGATTAAGGAGCATAGTGAAGCAACATGGTCATTATTGAAAGGGATTGTAGATATCCCAACTGATCATAAAAAGGAAAATAAAGAAAAGAGGACTAATTCTGACCAAGATATCCCCATCATATATGTGGGAAATGTAATTACTAAGCCCTCACAAATTAATCCCTTTTATGTGACTTTTCTCATAAATAAAAAATTGGTAAAAAAATTGTATGATTGCTTCTAGTGCTGCAGAAAATGTCATTCCCTATGTAGTAATGAAAGGATTGGGATTGGAAGTTGACACTTCATTTGGGAGTTTCTATGCTATGGATAATAGGGAGGTCTTGTGATTGGTACTTTATAAGGAATAGAAGTCAAGATTGTTGCATTCCCTGAGGCCACATACAAAATGGATGTTATTGTTGTGGATACACAACCACATTATGGCATGTAATTGTCAAGAAAATAGGTTGCAACACTTGGAGGCCATGTACAATTAGATTTATCTTATGCAATAATCCCAATAAATGGGATGGAGGTAAAATTGTATAGGGAACCTAGAGCACCAGTAATGGTTGAAAAGGCGCAGGATAATATGCTCAACTGCTATGTAGATGTTGACATGGATTTTTTTTTTTGAGAAAATACTCCCACAATGCAGAAATATTGAGCCTTTGTTGGAGGAGATGAAGTCACAATAGTCTAGCTTGTGGAAAATGTATTTTGATGGAGCTTTCTCAAAGGAGGGATTGGGAGCTGGTGTCTTATTCATTTCTCCATCAAGTAACACCTTTAAGTATTGTTTCTTGTTTGATTTTCAATGCACAAACAATACTACTGAGTATGAATCTTTTCCTTTGGGTTTAGATATTGCAACTAGGCATGGTATCAAGTTTGTAAAGGTTTTGGGGATTTTGAGCTCGTGGTAGCACAAGTCAGATCTCGGTATGTTGTAAAGAATGATAGGATAAAATTGTATAAGCATGTTGTATGTGACCAAATTGAGTTATTTGATGCTTTTAACATTAAATGGATTGAAAGGTCAAAAAATATTATGGTTGACTTCTTATCTATTATACCTTTAAAGCATGATGACTTGACTTTAAGTGGGGTATACATTTTGGAGGTTAAAAGTAGGCCAATTGTGCCTGACAACATTTACAACTAGAAAGTTTTTGAAAATGATGAAGATATACTCAATTTTATCCAGTGCCTAGACCATTATGAGGGCCAACAAGTTGATTTAAATTCTTTGGTTGATGTCGTAGATGGAAAGGGTACTATTTTTGAAAATGAGGTTGTGAAATTAAATTCTAATCAGATCCCTAAGGGGCTTGTAGAGTTAAAAGCATTGTTCAATAATTAGGATGATTACTCAAAGTTGCCCAATGCTAAAATTGAGTATCTGGAGGAGATTAATTTGGGATTAGATACATCACCATAGTTAGTATATATTGGAAAGAAATTATATTCCCATGTTAGAGCCAATTTAATAAAAATTTTAAGAAGACACAAGAATGTGTTTTCCTAGTCGTATGGGGACCTAAAAGCCTATAGGGAGGACTTGTTCGAACATGAGATCCCACTGAAGCTAGATACTAAACCATTTAGATAGAAGAAAAGACCAATCAACTCACTATTAGCCCCCAATATGTAGCAAGAACTAATGAAGATGAGAGATGCAGAGATAATCCAACCCATAAGACATTCGACGCGGGTTTCCAATTTGGTCCTGTTAGAGCTTTTTCTTGTGGGATCAAACTTGGTTAATATGTAGTCTTGTTTCTTAGTTTAAAGGGCTCCAAGTTTGCAAGAAATAGTCTAATTGATGAGGATTGGATAAGATCCTCCTTCTGCTTCGAGCTCCATAGGACTCAGGTGGGTGTTGCCTCAGATGATTTACTATATTTCAAGTAAACTTTGAATGGTGGATTGTTTTCTTCACTACTATCATATCATACTTTAGATTAGTTCAACAAAAGATCACTCTGCAAACAACCAATATCCTGATGTAGAGTTTGACAATAGAAACTACAAACGCAACATCATAGAAAAGTGGAATAAGGATGTGAATCCTTCTTTTTTTGAGTTTGACTCAAGGAAGGCTAAACTTTTGATTCTCTCTTCAAGCAATCAACAAAGATGAATCATATCACTTGGATACAATTTCTTCAAAAACATACAGATAATTCTTGAAAAGTAAAAGTACTGGTAATGAGATAAAATTTAGTGCTTTAAAAATTATGAAAGATAACTTGTAAGTAACAAACACTAAACCAGTGCCTAATCCAATGGGCAAAAGAGTTTAAATGCAAATCCACAAGGTTATTTTAAAATAAATACAATAGTATGCCTTGAAAACAATCTACAATATGAATAGAATGCCTTACAAACTATTCTATCAATCTAATACTATTATCATCAAAATCTCTACACATAAGTTTACTCTCTGCAATTGATAACAAGGTTTTTAATTCTCTCCTTGAAAGAAACTCATAATCAATTGAAGAAGTCGCTTAAGAACTAGTATATTTTAGATGCCTTACAAATCAAATACACAAGAGAAAACATACAAGCAAAGAAACAACAATAATAGGAGACATAAATTGCAGTGTATTTTGTATTAAAATGAACTTGTAAATTACATATAAAGCCTCATGCTCAGAAGCTTAGACACAAAATTTAGAAGTTTTCTTTGCAACAATTGTACTCAATTGTTCTATTATCTCTTTTCAAACCCCTCTCAAAATGAGGTTACAACCTATATATACAGCTCAACCATCTTGGAATTTTCTTATCAAATGAGAATGCAACAAGCTTCAGATGGTTGGAGCCCTAACCCTAAAAAGCATATAAAACAAAATAGAATAAGCCCTCAGGTGGTGGAAAGACAAAAATATTTTGGACTGTTCTACTTCCTGGCTCATTGATTACTGACACCTTTGTCTATAGATATTCATGATAGCTTCTTGAGTTGTTGCGAGATATGGTGACTGCCATTCTGGCTAACTTACACCATTCTTATTGATAGCTTATCATCCTTGTGCTTTGAGGTTGGGTGTCAGGTACTCCAGGTATCCTCTTTACTCATCATCCAAAATATCAATGTCAACTATAGTATATTTTATCTTCTTGGGCTTTGTGAGCTCATCCCACGCAGTTACTTCTTCCTCTGTCGGCCATTTATAAATTTAGATATGTTGCAGTTGTACTTTTTGCCTCTCCCATCTGGCATCTATTATTACCTTGACATCTACTACAAATTTGGTAAGTTCCATCTTTTCCTTTATGGCTTCATCTAGAGTGTTATTAAATCTTTCCACATCTGCTTCACTGCTTTCATTAAGAAATGCCTCTTTCCTAGGCAAAAGAAGATCAAAATCTGATTTCCACTTGTCGAGGCTCTTCATTACACCATCCCCATCTTTAATGGGAGGGATAAACCTATTGAAATCTGCACTGAGCATGGCTATCTTAGCCTCAATTTGATTTGATTTGCCTTTAAAAAGTGGTTATATGGCCTTTACTCTATTTATTTCCTCACCTACTTGTAGAACAACTTTTGGAATATCAATTCTTAAAGATTGAATAGCTGCCAATCTTTCAAAAAGTGGTGCTTTGGCTGACCAAGTTACATAATAAACATTCAAAATTGAGACAATTATTTACCTCCACCTACAACTCAAGTAGTTTATAGAAAGCATTGAAAATCAAATCAGATTTCTCCTTTAATATATCAATCCTTTGCTGCAAGATCTTTATTAAGGCTTGTAGGATAGCCTCATTCTTTTCTAACCTCATCTTCTCAATATCTGCAACAATCTCTTCTTCACTTGCACTCTTATTCTCAAGAAGTGTTGGCTGTTCAGGTGGTGTAGGGGTAGCTATAGGAGTATTTATTATTTTCTACTCTAAATTTGTGAAATATTTTTCCAATGCCTTTTCTTTCATTATCCAGACATCCCTATCCTTTAGCAGTGCACTATAATCCTCTAACAAGGAACCATATATTTCTGATAATTGCTTGGTTTTGTCCTCATTGAGCCTAGAAAAATGAGTTAACACTTGAGATATCTCAAGGTATCCTATATAATGGATTGACGATACAATTTTGTCACCATCCATTTGTTCTTTTACATTCAAAATTGATGGCTTTTTATCTTTAGGATATAGGCTCCATAGAGCCAATGCTTGATTTCTTGGGCTATACCCAAACCCTCTGATAATTTCTCCTACTTGGGTCTTTGAGGATAATGTTATGTCTTCCTATCTCTTGATCTGATCAATAGCAAAATATGGATATAAATTCCACCTAGGCACAAGTAGCATATTGCTATTTCTGACAAGTTGTCTGGCTTCCTCTGGGGTAATTTTTTCAGTCTAAGGGTCATATTACCTTAGTGTTTGTACTGCTTCATTAGGCACTTGACCCTCTTTAGTGATCTGAACACCTTGATGAAGGGTGCTTCCCTTAATACCACAAACACATAATAGAAATAGAGAAACAACAAAGATATGCAATAACAGAAAATGGGCTTCTTATTATCTCCACAAATGTGGAATTAAAAACTTTTAGAATTACAATATGCAAAGCCACATGGGCATTCCCTTACAATATTCTGTAGGACAAAGTCTTGAATCAATACCCAGATCTACTACCCAGAACTATCCCAAACTACCTAAGATAACACTACAACCTTCCTTATATAGGCAATTTTCCACCACCTGGGAAGGTTCCAGAATTTTAGCCAATAAGGCCGACCAAACTTAGAATTATTTTATTTTACAATTTATTACATCAAAGTCAGCTCGAGGCCCTCACATGAAGACTTTGGGAGTCCAAAACCATCATCAAGAGATCCGAGGTGATCCTCTCCCCACCATCAATCCCTAGAACTTTGCATAATCCATATGCAATGTACTTTATATAAAAACAAAGATCCTTGTATGCATACAGGATTGTCCCTGCCATTGGTGCAATGTAATTTCTATTCTCCCAGGGGACATGGTTTTGAATTTCTTTCACCACCACAACAGCCTCCCTAACATATCTATTGGCCAGGGCTTGCAAATTAATTTCTATAGCCATTGGGACCTAGATACCGAAAGCTCTCATGAATGAATTCCAATCAAGGGTGACCAGAGGAGAACCATCACCCTTCTAAATTGTTTTGGATAGGGGATCATAGCTATGGGATAGAATAATTAAGACATCTACGTCTAATAAAACCTCTCGAACTATTAATTTTGCTAACTCTGATGTCCAAGGGTTTGAAATAGGGACCAGAATTTTAGAATTCTTGTAAAAATACTTAAACAAACACATGCCAATGACATTTGGAGTTCTATCATCTCTACATTATGCAAGTTCATCAAAAAAACATTCATCACTAACCTTCTTATTTTGTGATGACCCTGACAGTAGGATGAGGAATTCATCTGAATAACTTTCCTTAACCTTCTCCTTAGCACCTTTGCTAGTAGAGGCCCCATTGACTGATAATTGGCTCATTTTTTCTAAGAATTCGAACTCTTCTACAAATTCTAGACATTCTAAACTTTGAAATTGCTCTGAAAATCTCAAGAAATTCTATCACTTTTGGCTCTTCTGAATGCTTGGTAATTTGAAATGAGTGATGAACAATTATATTTATTTAGCAGAATTGAATGCAGCAACCCATTCGAGATTGAAAAGATGAAAATTATGTCACTTCTGCCATTACTTGGCATACTCAGAACTCAATTCACTAGTCGTAAGCTGAGAAAATGACAGGTAATCAAAATTTAACTTCTGGTGACCTAGCGACTACAACACACTCTCATGATTGCTGAAAGATTTGGTGCCTCCTTTACACTCTTAGAGATCTGGTGATGAAAGAAAACTTTAGTCATTTAATGGCTTTATTTCTTTTGGAGACGTGGTGACTATAGTGAAGAATCATAGTCGCTGAATAGTTTGAACCCTATTGAATTTATCTGGAGACTGGGTGACTTTGTGTTTTCTTAAATTTTTGCATTCTGAGACTTGGCAACTATAGTCAATCTTTCAGTCACTATAAAATTGTTTCCTTTTAATTTTTTCTTGAGACCTGGTGACAAAAGGCCAACAAGAGATCTAGTGACCATAATAAATCTTCCAGTCACTAAAGCCTATTGACTTTTCAAAATTTTTCCTGAGACCTCCCATCTCACCTATTCAGAGATTCAGTGACTGAAGATAGGAAAACTTTGATTCTCCTACTTGTGTCTCTGAGGATAATGTTATGTCCTCTTGTCTCTTGATATGATCAATAACAAAATTTGAATATAAATTCCACCCAGGCACAAGTAGGATATTGTTATTTTTGACAAGTTGTCTGGCTTCCTCTGGGATGATTTTTTCAGTCTCAGGGTCATATTCCCTTAGTGTTTGTACTGCTTCATTAGGTAGTTGACCCTATTTAGCGATCGGAACACTTGATGCAACCTGTTGTTGCTTGTGCCATATCAAGAAGCTCTTGAATTCATTTGACTACATAAAATTGTCATCTTTCAAAAATGCATCTTGTTCTATCATTCTTTCATCTTGGCACAGGGCCAAGGGCAACTCAACATATTTTGTCTCAAGTTTTTATTTTATTTTCTCCTCTCTTATCTTCTTCTTCAAATGGTGGTCATGAGCACCTTTTCCAATGAAGGGGGCCCCTACTTTTTCCCTTCTCCTTTTTTAAGTCCTTATTTGGGAAGACTTTTCAGTTAACAATCTCTACTTCTTTGCAGGAGGCTCACTTGTATCTTGAGAACTATGTAGTTCTATCAAGTCAACAACATTCTCACCAGCTTGATGTTTTTTGGTCATTATCTGCTCTAGAAGAGGGATGTTGTGCACCAACTAGCCACCATCACTATCTTCATCACATTCAGACTCTGAGTGGACATCCTTCTTTCCTTTTTTCTCATCAATTTGATCCTCAAAAGTCCTTATTAGGGTATTGAATTGGACCATCATTTGTTCTAGCCTTTGGAGATAAGGCAAATTGGGGAAGAAGCCACTGAATACCAATCCCTTTTGCTTCAATTACTTTTCCATAGCATAAAACTCATGTATTTGGTCAGATCTTCTTCCTATTTCTTCTTCTTCTATTATATTTCTTAATACATCCTCCTCAGGATACTCCTCATGCCTCTTATTGAAAGGGATGCTAGGGATATAATACTTTCTGGTAGCAACCATAAATCCCTATGTATCAACATATATGTAGGAAGCAACATGCATTCTAAACTGTCCTAACCAATCATTCACCTTACTGAAGGGATTTTTGGCTATTGTGAGACTGTGCACTCTAAAGTGCCTTGGAGTAAAAGTTCCCTTCTTGTGAGAAGCTAGGTGTTCCTTATCGGTTAGCATAAGCTATTAGATGAACTCTAAAAATGCCACCCTAGGTGGAACAAAGAATGGTAGTACGTGGGGAGGCTGAGGGAACCCATAAACCCTAATCATTATGTAGCCTTTCTCATAGTAAAAATCCCCCCAATTATGACCCTTGGCCCACTTATCAACAAATTGTTGGGGCCTTATCAACTGCAAAACCTTGGTTGACAACCTTGAAAGATTAAGTCCCAAACTGAGAAGGATAGGATGAACTATCCAATTTTCAAATATACAAAAATCACTTCTCTCGAAGGACTCCAAGCCCTTATCCAAAAATGTAATGGATTTGGCTACCCTTTATACATCATTTGTGGCTCGAGGTTCTCCATGTTCATGCTATCACAATTGAAATATAAAATGAGATGCATCAACAAAGAATAGTGCATAAACCTAGGTGTAGAACTAGACGTGTGGTTCTTCAACGCTTGTAAACCCTCATGCATCTTTTCTATTACATATCCAATGTAATCATATCCTTTTGTCACATGAAGACTCTAGGAGTCCAAAACCATCATCAGGAGATCAAAGGTGATCCTCTCCCCACCATCAATCCCTAGAACTTTGCATAATCCATATGTAATATACTTTATATAAAAATGGAGATCCTTGTATGCATACGGGATTGTCCCTGCCATTGGTGCAATGTAATTTTTGTTCTCTTGAGGGACATGGTTTTGAATTTCTTTTGCCACCACAGAAGCCTCCCTAACATATCTAGTGGCTACGGCTTGCAGATTAATTTCCATAGCCATTGGGGCCTGGATATCGAAAGCTCTCATGATTGAATTCTGGTCAAGGGTGACCAGAGGAGAACCATCACCCTTCTGAATTATTCTAGATAGGGGATCATAGCTATGAGATAGAACAATTAAGACATCTACATCGAAGAAAACCTCTAGAACTATTAATTTTGCTAACCCTGACGTCCAAGGGTTTGAGACAGGGACCAAACTTTTAGAATTCTTGTAAAAATACTTAAACAAACACATGCCAGTGACATCTGGAGTTCTAGCATCTCTATAGTATGCAAGTTCATCAACAAAACATTCATCACTAACCTTCTTGTTTTGTGATGACCCTAGCAGTAGGACGAGGAATTCACCTGAATAGCTTTCCCTAACCTTCTCCTTAGCATCTTTGCTGGTAGAGGCCCCACTAACTGATAATTGACTCATTTTTTCTAAGAATTCAAACTCTTCTGCAAATTCTAGATGTTTTGAACTTTGAAATTGCTCTAAAAATCTCAGGAAATTCTATCACTTTTGGCTTTTGTGAATGCTTGGTAATTTGAAATGAGTAATGAATAACTGTATTTATTTAGCAGAATTGAATGCAGCAACCTGTTAGAGATAGAAAAGCTAAAAATTATGTCACTTCTGCCATTACTTAGCATGCTCAGAACTCAATTCACTAGCTATAAGCTGAGAAAATGATAGGTAATCAAAATTTAACTTCTGGTGACCTAGTGACTACAACACACTCTCATGATTTGGCACCTCCTTTACACTCTCAGAGATCTGGCAACTAAAGAAAAATTTAGTCATTTAATGACTTTATTTTTTCTGGAGACCTGGCAGCTATAGTGAGGAATCATAGTCGCTGAATAGTTTGAACCTTGTTGAATTCATCTGGAGACTGGGTGACTTTGTGTTTTCTTAAATTTTTGCATTCTGAGACTTGGCAACTATAGTCAATCTTTCAGTCCCTGTAAAATTGTTTCCTTTTAATTTTTTCTTGAGACCTGGTGATAAAAGGCCATCAAGAGATCTAGTGACCATAATGAATCTTCCAGTTGATGAAGCCTGTTGACTTTTCAAACTTTTTCCTGAGACCTCCCGACTCACCTATTCGGAGATTCAACAACTAAAGATAAGAAAACTCTAATTTATTTTTTTGGAGACTCAACGACTATAGTCAAGTCCTCTTACTTATTTATATTCTTCTTATTTTGTTAACTAATCAGGAAGAGACACATCACAAAATCTAGCAAACAGATACTCATATTTTTCAAACTTTTAATTTTGGTCAACACTTAACCGTGGATCATTTGGCGATTACCCAACTGAGGACAGTCTCCTAATCACCGAGCAATTTTCTTAACTTGAGTTTGACTTGGAGATTGGGTGACAAGGCAAATTTCAAGGTCACTAGAACATTTTCTAACCCATGGTTTTATTCTAAGACCACACGACCACCACCCGATCAAAATTTAATCAACGGTTGACAACAATTGCTTGAAAACCTTTCTCTTAACTCACCCATGTTTAGTGATCATGCGACCAAAGACACCTCCCTATCACCAGATATTTCCTTTAACTATGGTTAAAATTGGAGATCACGTGAAAACCTTCAATCTCCAAGTCGCATGAATATTTACCTAACCTTGGTCAAGTAACGAGATTAAACACCAACCATCGATCAAATCTTCATCCAATGGTTACCGCTAAATTGCCATACCTTTCATAACTTAACTACTTTATTGGGAGACTTAGAGATAACCGTGTCACTGAATCACTGACCGCTTAAGACATAACTGCCAGAACCAAGAGAACACATGACCATTGAAATCACCAGGTCACAGGATAAAAGGACTAACTACTGAATAACTTGGAGATCTAGCAACCCACAAAATAGACCGCCACCTCACATTTGGAGACTCAATGACCAACTGCGAACCTCATAATCGTTGAATAGTGTATCAATTCTTTATTCTTTTTAGAGATCACCTGACTGAAGGTATTTTGATCCAGAGATAAAGTGACCATAGTTGTCTTGTAAAAAATTATCATAGCAGTCGCTAGGTCTCACAATAATCATCCAGGATTCAGTGACTGAAAGCAACCACTGAGTAGTTCGAAGACAAAGAATATTCCTCCAACCTAAGGAGACTGCATGACAAAGGGATTTGGGTAATCACTAGTTATAAGGGAATATGCTAAATTGATTAGGAGACTAAGCGACTAATTGGGAAATATGAAAGCGCACATGCTCCAAAAGGTCGTTAAGTGATTCAAAAAAGTAACAGTTGAAAAGACTTGGGTGAGAAAATTTTAAGGCCTTTTAGATTTTCAAAGATAATTAGACCTAAAACCTAGGGTTTTTCAAATTTTAAACAATTTTGGAGATCTGGGACTGGAAATGCTTGGAGATCAAATCATGAAACTCGGAGATATATTTCAAAAATCAAAATTTCAAAAAATCAACACCTAAAACCGGGAAACCAACCAACAAGTCCTAGTGAGGAAGAAAAATAGTGATATAAGACTTTGTGTTGATTTCACAAATTTGAATGTTGCATCTCTAAAGGATAACTATTATTTGCCTAACATGGATTAATGTTGCATAAGGTTACCAATTGTGATTTATTATCAATGATGGATGGATTTTTGGGCTACAACCAAGTGTTAGTGAAATAATCAAAGCAATTCAAGACTGCTTTACTAGCCCATGTGGGACCTATGTTTATGTTAGAATGCCTTTTGGTCTCATGAATGTTGGAGCCACATTTCAGAGAGCCATGGATGTAGCATTTAAAGAATTTGTTGACATCTTTATGGTCATTTATCAAGATGATTTAATTGCATATTCCAAGCAGGTAGAGGATCATTGTGGTCATTTAGAAAGGATTTTTAATAAAGCCTTGGAATATGGTGTATCATTGAATTGTAAAAACTATCAATTTGTAGTTACAAAAGGGAAGTTGTTGGGGGCATATTATGTCCAAGGAAGGGGTCAAAATTGATCCAGAAAGAGTAGAAGCAATCCAAAGGGTCACTACCCCAAATAACATCAAAGGAGTGCATTATTTATTAGGAAAGATCAATTTTGTGAGATGATTCATTGAAAACTTTGCAAAAGTTTTCAAGCCAATAATAAAACTCTTGAAGAAAAGTGCAAAGTTTGAGTGGGATGTTGAAGCACAAGGTGCTTTTGAAAATATAAAGAAGTAAATTCAAGAAGCACTTGTTCTCAAGTATCCTAATTATAGTAATCCCTTTTCATTGTTCTCCTTTGCATCATTTCATACAATTGCAGCCGTGTTGTTGCAAAAGGATGAAGAGGGAGTTGAGCACCCTATTGCATTTTTTAGTAAATCTCTGCAAGCAGTTGAACTAAATTATGAGATGATGGAGAAATAGGCATATGCATTAGTTAATGTGGTCAAAGCATTCAGGCCTTATTTAGTATGTTCCAAGGTGATTGCATATGTCCCCCATGGAATAGTTAAGGACATGCTAACCCAGTCAGAGGTTACTGGCAAGAGATGTAAATGGATTAACCAAGTTTAGGAGTTCAATTTAGAAATCCATATAACAAAATTGGTACGAGGACAAGGATTATAAAAGATTATGACAAAAGAAAATATGGATATGGTTTAGGTTAATAATGTTGGAGTATAAGATTAGTTAGTTACTAGAATTGAGATGTAGCCTTGGTACTTTGACATTATTTATTTTATTAAAAATGCCAAGTTCCCTGAGAGTTTGAGTGAAAATCAAAAGAGAACTCTCAGGTTGCAAGCCCAAAAGTACACATTGATACAAGGTGACTTATATTGGAAAAATAGAGATGGTGATCTTTTTCTATGCTTGGATGAATGGAAGGCTGGAAAGGTCCTAAGAGAAATGCATGCTAGTATTTGTGGAGGACATTATTCAGCCAGAATGATTGCTTAAAATATTTTAAGGGATGACTATTATTGGCCTTTTATATTCAAGGACACATTCAGATTTGTGTAGAAATATGAGTCATGCCAGAAGTTTTCTTCCAAATTAAAATATTCAAGTTGTTTATTGTTGAATCCAATGGTAGCTAAAGCATCTTTTGTTATGTGGGGGATAGACTTCATATGAGATTGTTAATAAAGAATACCTAGTGCAATCTGTCCCCCAAAACAAGCTAGAGAAGATAGACATGATGATGGGGTACCTAAAAGAAGACATCCAAGTTGTTGTTACAATGATAAATAGGGTGTATGGCCTACAAAAGTCCATCCATCTTGAGCCCTAGATGGTCCTATTGATTGAAAAGATAAAAGGGAGAAAGGCTAGGTCCAACTAGACCACTATCCTTAGTGACAATCTAGATAGGCATTTTAATATAGTAAAAAATGACCCGCATTTCTACATGACTTCATATGTCATGTACTTTCTTGCTACTAGGGCAGTGTATCCATGACTTGTTAGAGTTGGGGCCATGGGTCAACCTAATGCTTTTCCATTCACTGTATACCCCCAGCTCATAATAAAGGAGCACCTTTGGGAAGATAGCTCTGAACATAGAATTGTCAATGATGTGTTTGTCTTTGCAATCATCTATTCCACAGAAGATGATTATGCCAAAAGAATATCAGAGGAAGATGCAGTGAAGGTGAAGGCCTTGGGGGCTTACTATATTTAGTTTAAGACTTTCACTTACATAAGGGTGGTCAGGAGTACTTTGAATTTGAATATGTTACCAAGATACCCATCAGATAGAATCATCTTGCTAGAAATGGCCAGACAACTCTCTGATGTATATGAGCATATAAAGCACAAGAAGAAGCACTGCTAGGATTTCCCCATTTCAATCGATCCCCACTCCCTATAGGACATAAAATTTTGCAAGTCCTTGGTGTATGAATGGGATGAATGCCCCTTGTAATAGTTCAACTTGATAAGGACAAGATTCGACCCCATAGGAACTTATAGTCGCATTATGGGAAGACATTACATTCATGAGCCTCATTTCAAGGACCATTGGATGAATTGTATAGATGAATACAAAGTCAGGATCTATGATTATTTCCATATGAATATAGAGTTGGAAAAAGATGCCTTCCTCCTTTACATTCCACCAAAAGTATGGAATAAAGACACTGAGGACATTCTGGACACATTGTATAACCAAGATAAAATCTATACAAGGGACATTTTGAATGCCGAAGTAGAAAAAGAGGAGAATGATGATATAAAATTAAAATCTCAACATGTGATAAAGATGACAAAGGCTGGATTGCTAGACATTTCAAGATGGATCTAGTTCCTATGAAGCAACAACTTGCTCCACCTTCCAAAGAAAAGAAGAAGGGACAAAAGGTACTTATGTCTTAATTCAAGGGAGATGCTCTACAAAGGCTAGAGATAGTGTATAGGCATGGGTGCCCAAAAACATATGGGTCCAATCCTAAGGCCAAGCCAACAAGGACCTAGATGAAGGGGAGTATCATTCCACCTGAGGCCCAGTCTTCCAGTAGTCAAGGGAAAGTTGATGTTCCAAAGAGGTCACCAAGAGTGAAGATTATAGGACCCAAGGCTACCAGTTTAGAGAAAGGAAAATTCTATAAAATGAAGAGGTCATCTACATCTCCACACTTGGAAATCATGCTGGAAGAGGAAGAGTCAGAGGAAGGAGAAGATAAGGTTCCTCTAGCCCGAAGGACTCGATTGAGAGCCTTCTTGAAGAAGAGAAAGTTCTAGGAAGAGGAGGTTCAAATTAATGTTGATACATAGAATCAAGAGGAAGAGATAAATCCATGAGATGCCTTGAGAGATGAAGAGTTCTATGTATCCAATTTTGAGGGTCTCTATGGGTTTAAAGAGAAAATGTTAGAACAACAAATGCTTGTTGCATGACCTTCTTTTGAAGAACAAATTACTTTTACATTTACTCCCCTCCAACTCAATTCACTACTTCAACTCTAGAAAAGACTATAGACGATTCAACAATGGAGGATGAATCATCTCAGAAAGCACCTCAGGGCACCATAGATTAGCCAATGGAGATAGACAGAGAGCTACCACAAGGTGAGTTGATGGAGCTAGAGAGGGAATCAAGCCAAGAACCTTCAATTGAAGTACCCTTTGAAAAGGATGTGTGTTGCTGTAGAGGGTGAGTACCAAAAGAAATTGAAAATGCCTATAGACACTAATACATTTGGGGTGAAATTGCGACGATAATTTGTGACGACGGGAAAATGTTATGTGATTTTGGCTTTTTTTTTTTAATTATAACCCAACAACGTCGTAATTGCGACTCCAGTGAAGACTAATGTCACAATAGAGACATTCATGGGATATAAGAAAAAAAAAGGAAAAGAAAATGTTGGTCATTTCTATAGCGCCAAAAGGGGATTTTGCATCCGTTGTCCATTGTTTGACAAGGAGATCTCTGTGGCCAGGGCTTTGAAACCATCCATTATTTGCAGGAAGAGAAGAAGTCCAAGTCTTCATTACACTGCGTGGCCAGGTATTCTCTTCGAAAAGAATTCTGAAATCCCATCTATTTTTGGAAATTCTAATCAAAGTGGCTTAGCAAAGGGTTTTTGAGAGGCTTTAATTTGAAAAGGGCCCATGAAATAGTAGATGGGATTATATTAAGAGATGTCGCTAGCCACAACTTATATTGATGAAGCATTAAGTGCAAATCATGAACAATGAAAGAAATCTTTCACCGTATATTTCATTATTGACAAGAGGTAGACCTAGATTTGGAAGCCTTGTAGAGTTGTAATGAGGGCATCAAAGATCAGAATCTTATTAATGAAATAGGCCCAGAATAGTGAAAAAATAAGCAAAAGAGAAGATCGTTGTTCATTCACTGGCCATAATGAGAAAGACAGATATGCCTATCAAATAACAGAGGCAAGAATCTTTGATTACAAACATATTTGACTATCATAGCCGAGTTTTAGATCAAAATCAGTGAATATCCCTTGAGAACAATGAGGGAAGGAATACCATTCACCATGGCACATGACACAAGGAGTCTTAATCCCTACCAAAGTTCTAACCAAGAGCTATTAAAGGTTAGTTCATGTCATAGGAATAGTAAAGAAAATCAAGCATGTGTAAAACAAAGCAAGGAATAAAGATGATAGAGTAGCTCTAAAACCATACAAAGATACAATGAAATGACATTTGTAGGGCTGAGAAGTAACATAGCATTTTGAAATGATTGTGAAAAAGGAATAACATAGCAAATTTTTGATTTGACAATCACTTCGCCAAGGAAAGATAATGAAAGTATTTTAGATTTTTTGAAGACATTTAACACAATCATTTGAATGCAAATAATCAATAATGAGTAGTCATGGAGACTCAAGCATCAGTCTATAGGAACAATGCCTAAAGGGTAATCAATTTTGTTTAACAAGAAGTGATAGCAGACTTGAAAGTTCAAGAATAGATTTGAGATTGAGTGCAAAGGGTTAGAGCTTGAGATAATATATCTAGCACAGTCATCACTGAATATAGCAGTCTCAGGTCTAAGATAGGAATGAATGCATCAAGTAAATGAAAGGTCAAATAGAAATGAAGACAGCCATTTGTAGTCAAGAGACAAATTTTTGACAGTCCAATCAAGGGCACAATAGTAGACAAATGATAAATGGAAGCAATAATATCAAAGAACATTCTTAATGATCAATATATGACACTTTACAATCCACAAATCACATAGAAAAGCATAGTGACTGAATTTTCTAGATAGAGCTTGTATCCAAGGTGACTTACAAACTCAGTGATACCAGTCAAGAGATCCAATGACAGTGGAATAACTTGAAGATTGATGATAAGAAATAATGATAGTGAGCTGATCAAAGAGTATAGCTACAAAGACCAAGTTTTGGTTACAAGTTCAACATGTGATAAAAAAATAACAGTCTAAGCCACAAAAGCAAAGGGTCTATGATTAAAAGCACCCATGAAGAAGCAGTCCCAAGTATTATTCATGGTAGACATGTATGCCAATTGTGGAAGTATACATAAGGCATGAGAAATGCTCATCAAAATGACTGAAAGAAATGTGGTGTCATGGAAGGCCATGATTGCAGGTTATGCACAAAATGGATTTTTTGAAAAGGATTTAGAAACTTTTAAGAAAATGCAGCTAGCAGTCATCAAGCTAAATTCAAAAACCATAGCCATCATCCTCCCTACCTATGACAAAATGCAATTGGCAATTGTAAATCCTTATTTCATAACCTTTGCCAGCATCCTCCCTACCTATTCTAAAATGGGAGCTTTGGAGCAAGGTATGTACATCCATCAAAGCATAAAGGATAGAGGTATTTTGTCAAATGTTGTAGTTTCCAGTGCTCTAGTAGACATGTATGCAAAATGTGGAAGGATAGACAAGGCATGTGAACTATTTGACAACATGCCTCAAAGAGATGTAGTATCATGGAATGCTATGATTGTAGGATATGCACAAAATGGGTTTGTTGAAAAGGGTTTAGATACTTTCAAGAAAATGCAATTGATAGATATAAATTCAAATTCCATAGCCTTTGCCAACATACTCCTTGTCTATGCTAAAATAGGATCTTTGGAACAGGGTATGGATATCCATCAAAGCATAATGAAAGGGGGGTTTTCATGAGATATTATAGTTGGAAATTCTATTATAGACATATATGCAAAATGTAAAAGCATAGACAAGGCACATAAATTGTTTGAGCGAATGCCTCAGAGAAACATGGTCTCATGGACTGCAATAATTGCAAGATATGCACAAAATGGATTTCTTGAAAAGGTTGTAGAAACTTTCAATTAAATACACTTGGTAGGTGTAAATCCTAATTTCACAACCTTTGTCAGCATTCTCTCTGCCTATGCTAAAATGGGAGCTTTGGAATAGGGTATGGACATCCATCAGAGCATAATGGAAGGGGCTTTTCAGTTAGACATTATGGTTGGAAATGCACTGGTAGACATGTACACAAAATCTGGAAGGATAGATAAGGCACATGAATGGTTTAATAGATTGCCTCAAAAAGGTCTCATGGATTACAATGTTTGCAGGATATGCACAAAATGGATTTGTTGAAAAGTATTTATAAACTTTCAAACAAATGCAACTAGGAGATGTAAATCTGAATGCAACTTTATAAAGGATTAAGAAATTTTGTCAAATGTTGTAGTTGCAACTGCCCTATTAGACATGTATGCAAAATGTGGAAATATAGACGAGGCACATGAACTCTTTGAACAAATTCATCAAAGAAATGTGGTATCATGGAATGCCATGATTGCATGATATGTACAAAATGGATTATTTGAAAAGGCTTTAGAAACTTTCAAGCAAATACTATTGCTAATGATTTATTGCTGCTCTATTTTGGTATTTGATGATTGTCCATGCTTAAACATTTAATGTCATTATGGTTATATGAATGGATTCTTTTCCTTAGAACACTATCATCTTCAAAATCCTATATGAAATCTATATGACCATTTCATTTCTTCAATATGCCCTATGGATGTCCCTATCTAACTATATATCTTTTAATTGCATATAATAACTAATTTATTTTCTTTTTCATGACTATGTTTGACTCATATAATTGTGATCTCTCTAGTACTATGATGTCATTTAATATGTCTTTCTAAAGCTTGTAAATTTTGTTCCTTTTGCCATGTCATATACTATGTCTTGCCTTGTAGCTTATATGTTTTGAAATTGCTGTTAGGCCTTGTAGCTTATATGTTTTGATTGTTGGAGAGCTTCTAGAGCTAAGCAATAAGACCATTGCACGAGTTATAGACGCGCGCTCAGGTATGAAAATTGTATATTTTTTAATCTAATGTATATTTTAACTAGACTTTTAGCTTATATGTTTTGCAATTACTTTTAGTGGCTTAATGTTGTAAGGTCTCTTGAAATAAGACCTTCAAGTGGTTGGTCAAAGTTTTAGAAATAATCTTATCCACAAATTTGCCTAGAGCAATTGACTGAATGTTATAAAAGGTGATTGGATTAAATGTCTTAGGAATAAAGTAAAAGAAAGTATTTTAAAAATATTAAAGTATTTAACTAGGTCTAAGAAGATTTGTGTACTTTCGACAGTTTTGCTTAGTTTGTGAAAGTTGTAGACCGAAGTTTTCATAGCCTGATTTTTGCTTCCTATGAAGAATGATCATGTCAGATAATATAAGTGAAGAAAAAAATAGGGAGACAATTGCTAGATTGTGGTCTAACTTGAAAATAAAAGGTGATGGAAAATGTTATTGTCCCTGCAAAATTTGTAAGGGCTTAAACCGTAGAAGACTGCTAATCAAAACAGTTAAGAGACATTGTAGGGAGAATGGTCACATTGAAGGGGGGCATGACTATCATCCACTGGTAAGTTGTTCATTATATCATTTTAACAATTTATATACATATGAAATTAGTTGATGATGAGTTGATGATCATGGTTTATTTATGTTCTTATTTTATGAAGAAATGGTAGGAAAGTGATTTATAATGTGAACACTGAATTTTATTTCTTCAAGTAACTGGCACAAGTTTATCTAGAAAATTTTACTACTTTGGTTGGTTGCTAACTCATCTTCCCTACCTTTCCTTAATACACGTATGCTTGTGGGATGTCTTTGATAACTTAGTAACTATCAGAAAATGTTAGTAGAAAAGACCATAAATTTTACTTGGTGAATAATCTTGCAGCATATAAAATGATGGATTCTTATTACTATTGTTGGATTTGTAGATAATTTGGTGGGCAGAGGTGGATATGCAGAGGTGTACAAAGGAGTCCTACCAAATGGATAGATGATAGCAGTTAAAAGACTAGCAAAAGGAAACACTGATGAACAGAAAGAGAAAGAGTTTCTAATAGAGTTGGGTATCATTGGGCATGTGTGTCATCCCAATGCAACCTCATTAATAGGATGCTGCATTGAGAATGGGCTTCATCTCATCTTCCATTACTATGTAAATGGTAGCTTGGCTTCACTTCTTCATGGTAACTTTCTTAATTGTCTCAAAATGGTTGTAAGATGAGAGGCTACTAACTTTCCTTGTATGATTAGATGGGGCTTTGTTATTCAGCTAATATATAATCAAATAGTGGAACAGTAAAGATTGATAGAAAGTGCTGAATAATTATTAATTTAACTATGCAACAATCTAAATGTTACAATATTGCTGATCAAAGTCCTATTTAGATCTTCCTACCAAAGATAAAGGAATAGAAATAAACAAGCAGACATCTCCAATTGCTTTTTGTTAAACCTTTTCTCATTCACAATATCTTGAGTTTTTACCTCATTTTCAAGGCAACAAATTAAACTCTGGTTTGATTCCACAGTATGGCAAGATTCAGTGCAATAGAGATCTAAAACTCAAAAATATATTTGAAAACAAGCGCCAAGACTCCAGTACTGGAATGGTCAATTCGGTACAAGGTGGCAATTGGAACAGCAAGGGGGTTGCATTATCTGCACAAATGCTGCCAGCGACGTATCATACACAGAGACATGAAGGCTTCAAATGTTTTGCTAGGGATAGATTTTTAACCACAGGTGAGCAAACACATATTCATAGCTGCAATTAAATGGAACATATGAAGAAATTTTTTTAAAGTGTAACACAAAACTCTTGGTAACCTAGTTTTTCAAGAAAAAGATAATTTATTAATTTTCCATGTATTGTAGAATGTAATATGTTTATGGATTTTCATGCTATAATTGGTTTCAATAAGACAATGACAAACATTTCATCTCAATTCAAAATTATTTTTTCTTTATGAAGAACTTTTTCCTTTTAACTAATTAATTATATTGAAGATAGTAGGGAAAGTTGCAAACCTAGTTTTGGGTTTTTAATTTCATCTATGGCTGGGCTAGTGCAGATATCAGATTTTGGTTTAGCAAAATGGCTTCCAACGCAATGGACTCACCATTCTATCACACCAATTGAAGGAACATTTGGGTGAGCAAATTTCCTTCTATCTTGTTTACAGGACTTTTGTGATACTGTTCTCATAATTATTAGTCTACTTTTAAAGTTTTTTGTTCAATGTGTTCAAATGTCCTGAACAAGTACTTGGCACCGAAATATTTCATGCATGGCATTTTTGATGAGAAAATGGATGTTTTTGCATTTGGAGTACTATTGCTTGAGATTATCTCAGGTCGTAGACCTATTGATGCGTCAGAAAAAAATTTGGTAGCTTGGGTAAGTAAAATTATTTATCTAAATAAAATTCTATTTAACCACTTCATGTTGTAAGAAGGGCATAAGCTGACTCTTTGATGACACATGTCTAAGATAATTTTCTGCTATGCTTTGGCATTGGGGGAAAAGGTTTCAAAATGCAACCATATGCATATTTATCAAAAATGGATTTCCTTTAATTTGAATAAAAGGACTTCCAATTAATATGGTTCTTTCACTTATCCATCTTTATAGAAAACATATTCATAATGTAGACCAAATAAAACAAAACTAAATGGCAAGCAATATATTTAATATTTAATATTTATGCCAGAGTCTACTATCTTTGTTTTAGGCCAAACCCCTATTGGAGTCCAGAAACATTCATGAACTTGTAGATCCTCAACTTCGAGGACAATATGTCAGTCATCAGATGCAAAGGATGGTATTCACTACATCATTGTGTATAAGACATTCAACAATCTGGCGTCCATCAATGATTAAGGTCTTTGGTTTTTTCCTTAACAAATCTAACTTCTTATGGTAGATGATCGATTCTCTTTCCTTCTCTTTCAAAATATTAGGTAGATGTCTTGAATCTGGAAATGTCTTGTTGCCTCCATTTATCACACTAATTTATCACTGAACTACTCATAAACCTCTTAGAATTCCTTTAAAATCTTTTTGTGTTTTATGCTCTTGTTTGTCTAGTTTCCAGAACATTTTGAATTTTAAAATCCTGTTAAGAAATGAACAAGATATTACTATTTTATTGCGACTATGTTTGAATTTTTATGTGTAAATTCTGCTCATTGCATTTGCTTTAAAGTTTCTGAAGCCTTTTTAACAATTCCATTTTGTACATATACTGTAATCATTATTGTCCATGAGATGGTATCTATTTGAAGCATTCAATCAAATATGTTACTTTCCTTTTCTATGCTTCCACATTTTACATTCCATGAGATGTTATCTCTTTGAGGCAATCTATCAAACAATTCATTTGCAATTGCTTTTGTTTCCATAGGTAGCGTGCATGTTTGCCAAAGGATTTCAATTATAATGCTTGTTCCAATGCTCACATTTGTTGTGCAGGTATGAGGGGATGCTGACAAAGTTGTGAGTTTGACTTTGCTCTTATATCATTTACATTTTCTTGAAGGCTTTTAAAGTATATTCAACAAATCTTATTCTTAATAGATCTTGATATCATTGCAGTCCATGAGATACATTTCTTTGAGGCATTCTGAAAAACACTTTATGTGCATATATCAAATTCTGCACAGTACATCTAAATGTCTACCCATTGCATTGGGTTGAAAGTTTCTAAAGCCTTTTCAATGTACCAATTTTATGCTTTTGGAGAAACCATTACATGTTATCAGGCCGATTTTCATTGAAGCATTTAATCAAACTCTTCCATGTGTATTCTGTGGTCATTTCATTCCATGGAATGACAACTCTTCAAGACATCTGTCAAATAGTTGACTTGCATCATCTCTGATTTTACATACATGCATGCAATGATTGAAGAGGCGGCTTAATATTTGTGAATTGCATTTGCTTTGGAGTTTCTAAAGACCTTTCAACAAATTCATTTTGTACTAAACTTGTAAGTGGTGAGATCTCTTTGAGGCATTCTTTGAAGAAGATCCTACTATTTTCATCAGATTTATTGGAATCCTATTCCATTTGATCACTTCATCTCTGATTTTCATCTTTCTTAATTTAGAAAGGGCTAAATTAAATGCTATTTCTATGGGGAAACTTGAAGGAAAATGAAATAGTTACAATTTTTTTCTTGTTTTCTATTTTTCTTATTCACGGCAAGGTAGATCATACACTGTGACAACTGATTGCATGAGTTCCAATAGCTTTCATACAAATCCAAGAGTTGTGGTAGCTGAAAACAAGCATTTTGAAAGTTAAATTTGTTTCAGTTTATTGAACCATAGTCATGCCAGAATATCTCACATTGTTCAACATAGCTAAACTGCACCAAATCATTCAAAAATAAACCAAATCCACTCATTATACATGAAAAAGATTATTGTAATTTTGTCCAAATTAATCAATATTTTTTGTGGCTCAGTATATTCTACTCCAAACAAATATCACATCAGAAGTAGAGGTCTTTCTATAGCTCGATATATTCTTCTCCAATAGATATCATACACATGACATTAGAAAGTTAATTAATTTTTAGTCCCTGCCTTTAGGCGTGAGACTGAAGTTTTCATGTTCACATTTTGCAATTAATCTTGTTTCAGAAATAGTGCAAGCACTTTTATCCTATAGTCTAAGATGATTTGATTTTTTTTTCATTAAATGTATTTTTCTCCATATCTAATTTTTATGATTGGTCTTGCCGATTTTACCCAAATGTTTTCAATTTTTTAATTAAAATGCTTTGTATTGTGTATCTTCTAGAAAATGTGGCATTCTACGATAATTTCATGTGCCTAGTCTTTGCGTCCACAGTTTGCAAGCATGCCTAGAAAATACACGGAGGTGGCACTCTTATAACATTTCATGTGCCTTTTTTCTGTCCAGTTAGAAGTTCACATAATAGATGGGTGGCATCTAAACATACACATGGCATGCCAAGCAAATCCAAATCTAGTACTATCCATAGTGAACACATTAGGGTCCTTTGGACTGTAGATTGAGCATGGTGTTTTCAGCTATTTTGGAGATTTTGGAATTTAGGCTCACTGTTCAGAGGTTTGGGTCATCATCTTTTATTAACTTTTCATTTCCTGTTCAACTAAAACTTTCACCAGTTTCTCAAATTTTGAATCTTTTGTTTCTCTCCAGATGAACAGAGGCTTAAATTGATGCTTGTATTATTCTATTGGTACACAATTTAAATATTATTTAAATATTATTTCCCTTGAATATCTACTATTGACTTTGACTTAACTTAAACCTAAAATTCTATGGATTCAAGAAAAATGGCTCAATCTTGGGTGTCATAGGACAAAGGAAAACTTAAATCTCAAACTTGAAGTATCATCCATCCTCCTTACCATGAGTTAAAAGCAACTATGTAGCACCTATTGAGTCTATGAATGTCTTTAATTTGTTTCCTTGAAAATGTTTCAAAAGAGCCTTTATGTCAAAACACCTTGATACAATGAATGGTGGACCATTCAGACCGTAGAAAAATAGCATATGAACAAACTATAATAGCGATCACATCAAGCTCTAATAACAAATGGTTTTGAATTCCAACTAAACTAATTAGCTGTCCAGTCCAATTGAGAGGCTCTATTATTAGCCAGATATACCATGTTCTTAATGTTAAGATATTTAAATATGTCTAGTGAGTTGCAATATGTCTCTTATGCATTTAATTTTAGTACGATTCATAATTACAATTTTTAAGCATGTGAAGTGAATTACCATATGTTAATTATAATTTACATTTGATTGCGATAATTTTTTGCAAATTTAAAGAATGTGTGGCAAATGGTAGGTTATATTTGACCATTGCCAAATATCTAATGATTCGTTTCTAACCAAAGATGACAAATAATAAATGAAGGCCCAAGAACCCAAACTCAACCAACAGAGAAATATGCAAACAATTCTAATTCAAAACTCTCCACTAGAGATGCCAAAGACAGTGAGTGTCCCTTGTATAATGTACAGTCAGTGTAACATGGAAATGAGCCCATATTTGCATGGTTCAATACCAATACATTCAAGTGGCAATTACACAAGGACAGTCACAAATGAGGACAATCACTGTAAAGACAACATGATAATGTACAATCACCATAAGGATAGTCACAAATGAGGACATCTCTCTATTGCACTAAATGAGGAAATCTCACAGTGATTGTCCCGTGTAATTGTCACTTGAATGTATTGGTATTGAACTATGCAAATGCTTTTCTTCTTGATAATGTCCTCATTTGTTCAAGAAGAAAAGCATTTGCATGGTTGAACACCAATACATTCAAGTGGCAATTACACAAGGGATAGTCACTGTGAGATGTCCTCATTTGTGACAAGGATAGTCACAAATGAGGATAGTCACTGTAAAGATGATGCAGGAGCATCCTGGGTGTAAGAGCAATCTTGCATCACCCAAAAATATTTCTATTTTTGAATTCAATAAGGGCTATCTTGTGCAGAGCTGCTATTTGTGGAAAGTTACTATTTTTGGTAATTTTCGTATGTGCTCAGAATGATCTGATTTCTTTCTTGGAGGTTCATTTTGGTCATATAAGTCTGCCAGTAAAGTTTCATTGCCAGGTCAAGTGTACATTGGAAGATATTGAAGATTTTCGGTATTGGCAGCAGGGTACAGAAACTTTGAACTCAGTTTTGAAGGCTTTAGAGGCCCCGGATGAGGTTGAAAATTTGGGTGACAAGTGCTTGCACCGGTTAAGCCTGTAGAGCGCTTCGTGGCATTTCCGAAATGGGGTTATAATAGCCGATCGGGTCAATTGGTGATGACTTATGGTCTTCGAAAGTTGGGTCACCTGAAATGGCAGAAAATAAGTTTCTTCAAAATTTCTGTTCGGGTTTCAAAGGTTATCTTGAGCCGACTATGATGTAATAAAATGTAAAATAAAATAATTCTAAGTTTGGTCGGCCTTATTGGCTAAAATTCTGGAACCTTCCTAGGCAGTGGAAAAATTGCCTATATAAGGAAGGCTGTATTATTGTCTTAGGCAGTTCAGAATAATTCTGGGTAGTAGATCTGGGTATTGGTTCGAGGCTTTGTCCTACAGAATATTGTAAGGGAATGCCCATGTGGCTTTGCATATTGTAATTCTGAAAGTTTGTAATTCCACATTTGTGGAGATAATAAGAAGCCAATTTTCTATTCTTGCATATTGTTGTTGTTTCTCTATTTCTGTTATGTGTTTGTGGTATTAAGGGGAGCACCCTTCATCAAGTGGTATCAGAGCTAGGTTTTCTTGAGTGTGTAAATAGATTGCCGACTGTGAGGCAATTTGCACCAGGACCGTGGCTAGGGTTTCAGCGTGCATCGCGAAAATGCCTCCACGACGAGAATGTGGCGGAAGAGTTGGTGCTGTGACACCTGAGGTTAGAGAGCTGCAGAGACAAGTGCGAGCATTGCAAGAAGAGATTCGCAGAGGAATGAATCTTAATGTCAGAGATGAAAGTGAGGATGAAGCCGAAGAAGAATATCAAGAAGGAGAAGCTGAAATTGTGAACCAGGAGGAAGAAAGACTTTTTCGGGTGATTTCCAAGATTGGGAAAAGACCTAAGATTGAGGTTCCTACATTTTCTAGAAATCTTAACCCAGAGGAATTGATCGACTGGATCAATGAATGTGAGGAATATTTTGAGTATGAAGATGTTGAAGATCCTGATAGGGTCAAATTTGCGAAGGCCAGATTGAAAGGTCATGCGAAGATCTGGTGGCAAGAAATTCAATTGGAGTGAAATAGAAGAGGGAAAGATAAAATCACAAGATGGGATCAGATGGTGGATAAATTGAAGCGGCAGTTCATTCCTGTTGATTATGAGCTTGATCTACTAAAGAAAATGCAAAGTTTGAAGCAAGCGGGAAGATCTGTTCAGGAGTATACAGAGGAGTTCTATTGACTTCTCATCAGAATAGGCCATGCAGAAGCTGATAAGGAGAAAGTTGCCCGATACCTTAATGGGTTAAGGCCAAGCATTCAGGAGGAGCTGAATCTGGTTCGAATGAACAGTATTGAAGAGGCATACCAGTTTACCCTAAAAGTAGAGGAAAAGCTGAACAAGAAGTTTGAGAGTAGACAAAACGGAAGAGGTCACGGTGGACGGTCATACGATGGCCGAAATGAAGATCCGAAAAAGAAGGATGAGGCCAGTAGCAGTCAGAATCAGCGCGGAAATAATTCCAATCCCTTCCAGGATCAGAATAATAGAGATCAGAGAGGAAGAGGAAGAGGACAAGGATCTGGAAGAGGAGGCTTCCGTGGAACATGTTTTCACTGTGGAGAAGAAGGTCATAGGGCATTTGAATGTCCTCAGCGCCAAGGAAGAACAGACAGGAGAAATGAAGGCCAAGCTAGAGTTGCACATGTAGATGAAGATGCCAGATCATCAAATTCTAAAGATGCTAAAAGAGGAGAAACGTTGATTAACAGAAGAGTCCTGTTGAGTGGTGAGAATGAACCTGAGCAAAGGAGGAGCCTGTTTCGTACCAGGTGCAAGTGTGAAGGTAAATGTTGTGATGTGATTATTGATAGTGGAAGCACTGACAATTTGGTGTCAGAAGAGATGGTGACAAAGTTGAAGCTCAAGAGATAGAAACACCCACATCCATATCGGATTGCCTGGGTACAGGATGACCACAAGGTCATGGTCAATGAACAATGCCTGGTGAAGTTCAAGATTGGTGGATACCAAGATGAGGTATTGTGTGATATGATATCTATGGATGCATGTCATATGTTGTTGGGTAGACCATGGCAGTTTGACAGATGTGCTGTACATGATGGCTGTGCGAATACCTATTCCTTGACAAAGGATGGAGTGCGACATAAGCTAAAACCATTGAAGGAGGTTGATGAAAAGGTATGTGGTAATGCAAGGATAACTTTTGTTGATGGAAGAAATTTCCTAGATGGTATGAGGCATGAGCATGTATGTTTTGCTTTAATTCCAAAAGCTGGTAAAGAGGAAGTAGAAGATGTTCCTGTAGAAGTTGTAGATTTGTTGAATGAGTTTCAGGATATTGTATCTGATAACGTGCCTGATGGATTACCACCAGTCAGGAAGATCAGTCATCAGATGGACTTGATCCCAGGAGCAAGTTTGCCGAATAAGGCAGCACACAGAATGACACCTGCAGAAAGTGAGGAGTTGAACAGACAAGTACATGAACTGTTATAGAAAGGATTGATCCGTGAGAGTCTAAGTCCCTGTGCTGTACCAGCGGTATTAGCACCAAAGAAGAATGGAGAATGGAGGATGTGTACAGATTTCAGAGCAATAAACAAGATCACAATCAAGTATAGGTTTCCATTGCCACGAATGGATGATATTATGGATTATTTAAGTGGAGCTGTGTATTTCTCAAAGATAGATCTGAAAAGTGGATATCATCAGATTCAGATCAGAGAAGGAGATGAATGGAAGACTACCTTCAAGACAAAGGAAGGACTATATGAGTGGTTAGTCATGCCTTTTGGGCTAACCAATGCACCGAGCACTTTCATGCGGCTCATGAACGAGGTTTTGAAAGAATTTCTGGGTAAGTTTGTCATTGTTTACCTAGATGATATTTTGATCTTTAGTAAGACATTGGAGGAGCATATGATGCATATTCATATGGTATTTGAGAAGCTGAGAGAAGAGAAATTGTTGATTAATTTGAAGAAGTGCAGTTTTGTGAAGAAAGAGTTAGTGTATTTGGGATTTGTAGTTTCAGCAGAAGGTCTAAAAATGGACCCAGAGAAGGTACAGGCTATCCTTGAATGGCCTAATCCAAGGAGTGCTACTGAGGTAAGATCTTTTCATGGTCTAGCTAGCTTTTATAGAAAGTTTATCAAAAATTTTAGCAGTATTTGTGGACCCTTGACTGAAACAATGAGAGGGGATAGAAAAGAGTTTAAGTGGACTAAAGGAGCAGAAAAGAGTTTTCAATTATTGAAACAAAAAGTTACAGAACAACCTATTTTAGCACTTCCAAATTTCAATAAGGTGTTTCAAGTAGATTGTGATGCTAGTGGTACTGCAATAGGAGCTGTTATGAGCCAAGAAGGTAAACCTGTTGCTTATTTCAGTGAGAAGTTAAATGATGCCAAGAGGAAATATTCTATTTATGATCAAGAATTTTATGCTATAGTTCAGGCATTAAAGAAGTGGAGACATTATCTACTTCCTAAGGAGTTTGTTTTGTATACTGATCATCAAGCTTTGCAATATTTGAATAGTCAAGGAAAGTTGAATCAGAGGCATTTGAAATGGGTTGAGTTTTTGCAGAGTTATACATTTGTTTTGAAACACAGGAGTGGAAAGTCTAATAGGGTTGCAGATGCTCTTAGCAGAAGGCAACTATTGCTGACAGAAATGCAGATTGAAGTGGTTGGGTTCAAGGAACTCAAGAATTTGTATCCAGAGGATCCTGATTTTGGTGAAGCTTGGAAAGCTTGTACAGAACCTGTTACTCTAGACAGGATGAAATGGTTGGATTTCATCATCCAGGATGATATGCTATTCAGAGGGAGTCAGTTGTGCATTCCACGAAGTTCTATGAGGGAGAATCTCATCAAGGAGAAGCATAGCGGAGGATTGGCTGGACATTTTGGTCATGATAAAACCCTTGGTTTGGTTAGTGAGAATTATTATTGGCCACAGTTGCAGCAAGATGTGAAGAAGTTTGTACAGAGTTGCAGAGTATGTCAGATGGCAAAAGGAGTGGAGCAGAATATAGGGTTGTATCAGCCATTATCTGTACCAGAGAAGCCTTGGGAGGATATCAGCATTGACTTTGTTCTTGGTTTACCGAGGACTCAGCGGGGACACGATTCAATTTTTGTGGTAGTTGACAGATTTTCAAAGATGGCACATTTCATTCCCTGCAAGAAGACTAATGATGCTGTTCATGTAGCAGAATTGTTTTTCAGAGAAGTAGTGAGACTTCATGGTTTGCCAAAGACCATAGTTTCAGATCGGGACACTAAGTTTGTTGGATATTTCTGGCGTACATTATGGAAGAAGTTGAAGACAGATTTGAAGTTCAGTTCATCACATCATCCACAGACTGATGGACAGACAGAGGTGGTGAATAGGAGTTTGGGAAATTTGTTGAGATGTTTGGTTGGAGATAAGCCAACAGGATGGGATTTAATTTTATCACAGGCGAAATTTGCATACAATAATTCTATCAATAGAAGCACTGGTAAATCACCATTCCAGATTATATATGGAAGTAGTCCAAGAAATGCATCTGAGTTGAGAAAGATAGATAAAGGAGAAATAAGTAGTGCTGAGGCTGAGAATTTTGCAGAACATTTGAAGAACATCCATGAGGAGGTGAGGAAGCATATTACCAAGATGAATGCACAGTATAAGGCTAAGGCAGATGAGAAAAGGAGGTATAAGGAATTTCAGGTTGGTGATGAAGTCATGGTTCATTTGCGGAAGGAGCGGTTTCCAGTTGGTACATATAACAAGCTGAAAATGAAGAAGTTTGGACCATGTAAGATACTGAAAAAACATGATTCAGGAAATGCATATGAGGTAGAATTGCCTACTGAGCTGAATATTTCACCAGTGTTTAACATTTCAGATCTGATAGAGTATCATGAAGGAGGTGTGGAAGATGAGATCACAGCAGCATAGTGGAGTATTCCAGCAACTAGTTCAGACACTAAGGAGATTGAAGATATACTGGATAGTCGTGTTGGCAGAAGCACAAGGAACAGGACATATGAAAAGTATTTGGTCAAATGGAAAGGACGACCTATTGAAGATTCATCATGGCTAACAAAGGAGGAGGTTAACCGTCTTGGTTTTCCTCTGCACACCTGAGTCGTGACAGGGTCACTTCTCAAATTACCCCGGGTGTCTGATGCAGGAGCATCCTGGGTGTAAGAGCAATCTTGCATCACCCAAAAATATTTCTATTTTTGAATTCAATAAGGGCTATCTTGTGCAGAGCTGCTATTTGTGGAAAGTTACTATTTTTGGTAATTTTTGTATGTGCTCAGAATGATCTGATTTCTTTCTTGGAGGTTCATTTTGGTCATATAAGTCTACCAGTAAAGTTTCATTGTCAGGTCAAGTGTACATTGGAAGATATTGAAGATTTTCGGTATTGGCAGCAGGGTACAAAAACTTTGAACTCAGTTTTGAAGGCTTTAGAGGCCCCGGATGAGGTCAAAAATTTGGGTGACGGGCGCTTGCACTGATCAAGCCTGTAGAGCGCTTCGTGGCATTTCTGAAATGGGGTTATAATAGCCGATCGGGTCAACTAGTGATGACTTATGGTCTTCAGAAGTTGGGTCACCTAAAATGGCGGAAAATAATTTTCTTCAAAATTTCTGTTCGGGTTTCAAAGGTTATCTTGAGCCGACTATGATGTAATAAAATGTAAAATAAAATAATTCTAAGTTTGGTCGGCCTTATTGGCTAAAATTCTGGAACCTTCCCAGGCAGTGGAAAAATTGCCTATATAAGGAAGGCTGTATTATTGTCTTAGGCAGTTCAGAATAATTCTGGGTAGTAGATCTGGGTATTGGTTCGAGGCTTTGTCCTATAGAATATTGTAAGGGAATGCCCATGTGGCTTTGCATATTGTAATTCTGAAAGTTTGTAATTCCACATTTGTGGAGATAATAAGAAGCCAATTTTCTGTTCTTGCATATTGTTGTTGTTTCTCTATTTCTGTTATGTGTTTGTGGTATTAAGGGGAGCACCCTTCATCAAAAGACAACATGATAATGTACAATCACTGTAAGGACAATTTCATTTTCATTCTCACCTAGTGCTATTATTTGAAATAGAGAGATGTCCTCATTTGTGACAACAAAGAGGATACCTTTGAGGGCAATTAAGGGATTCTAACATTGCCCTCAAAGGTATCCTCTTTGTTGTCACAAGTGAGGATATCTCTCTATTTCAAATAACTGTCCTTACAATGATTGTACATTATCATGTTGTCACAAGTGAGTGCATAGCTACTACCTCTTGTTCAAAAAGCTTCTAAAAAAATGACACTGCATTTGCATATGCATGACTATAAAATGATATGGAAAGGTACAGGATTGCATATCCTTGTGATGTACGAATCTTAGAAGCAGTTGATGCTCTAGGATTGCATCACTTGGTTGATTACTTAATCTTCCCACAGAAGGACCATAGGCCTCATCCCGATGAAGCTTCTGGCAATGATCTTGATGGGGATATCTACTTTGTTTCTTGGGACTCTAGGCTTATGCCAGAAAGTGGTAAGAGTTGGGATCCAATGTGCTATGCTCCAGTTCAAGAAAAAGAGTCGAAAGCACCTGTGACAAGAGAGGTATGGCTATTCTCATCATCCTTAATCCACCTTCCTGCCTCCTTTTTTGTTTCTGATATCTATTGCTTTTTTTAATATGCAATTTATTTACCTTAATCTGAGAATTCCTTAGGATGGTCCAGACTCCATATAGACTTATCAAAATCTCCATTCACAAGGGTAGCCTTCACATTCATTTGACGTACCTTTCAATCAGATACAAAGCCTTATTGTTTGTTTTTATGCATGATATTAATATGTTTCTTTAGTTAAAATTGTCACAGAGTCTTCTTGTTTGGAACGGACAAGTTATTTAGTTCTTTGTTTTTTCCCCAAATTGGTGCCTTACACATAGGAAACTATTAAGTGATTGGAAAAATAATTTAGTTGATGTTTCTTTCTATGTCGTTGCTTCATTTTTTGCATTCCATCCCACAGTCTTATTGTTTCCTAATCTTTCTGATGAGGGCATTATCATCAACTTAGAAATATATAGCTCTTTCCTTCATTTTCTTGCATTGGGCTTTATGCTTTAGATGCATCTTGAGGTTTTTGCACTTTTTTGGACACTTCTTGTGGTTTTTCTGATGAGGGCATTATCATCAACTTAGAAATATATAGCTTTTTTGGCCACATCCTGTTTGTTCCAACAAATGCTAAAGTATCAAAACCCAGTGTGTTTTCTGCCTTTTGGCCCGAAAACCCAATGTGTTTTTGACCTTCTCTTGTCGCATGATAGCATGCGGCTTCCTAACTGCATGTGACCATGCGACAAGCCTCTATCAACCAAGTTTTAAATGTGTAATTGCAATGGGGTTGTTGTATCGGTGACGACAATTGGGGCGTCACTGGTACAACAACCCCATCACAATTCTTGGAGTGGCCATCGCAATTACGACGGTTAGTGGTTAACATCTTACGGTTGGTTGCATGATTGCATGGGCTATTCCGAGCCCATGCGACCATGTGACAAACTGTCAGCGGTCACAGGTAAGGCTGTCGCAATTGTGATGGTCAGTGGTTAACATCTTACGATTGGTCACATGAGCACATGGACAAACCGCCAGTGGTCATAGTTAAGCCCGTTGTAATTGCGACGGCCACATGAAGATTTGTGACGAGGTTGCTGTCACAATGAAGGGTTCACTTTGCGATTGAAAGGAGTCACAATTGCGACAACAAGGAGAAGATGTTGTATTTTGTGACTAAAAAATTGTGACGTCTATGACTGTCGCAATTGCAACACATAGCAGTCGCAATTGCGACACATAGCCGTCGCAATTTGGAGCTAAATTTATTAGTGAGAGAAACAAGTGAATGTTGCAGCAAGGTAAGTGAAAAAAGAAATAACCAAGGGGTGTGCAAGCCAGTAGAAGGCAAGAAAAACCAAAGGAAATATGGGGCACACCAAACATTTGTAGTAGCACGTGTGGGTATGAAGAAATGGCTGGGAACATGGATTGTTGTATGGAGATTTTTTTTATCCCACATTTACCCAGCCACACACTAAGGAAGTTTTTAAATACAAGTGCACCTAGGCATATGGTAAAGAAAGAGAGGAAGGAGGGCATGTGGATTGGGCCTCCCGTATTTGAGTGGGGCCAGCCAGCTGGTGCCCACATTGAGGTTACTTTTGAAAGGTGAGTATTATATTTGAAAAGAGATTAATCCCACATTCGTTGTGTGGTTGAACAACATGATATTCAAAAGGAATAATGAACAATATCAAGGTGTCCAAGTGTGGATAGCTGGATGGAGGTAGCCTACGTGTGTACGTAAATCAAGGTAGTGATGTGATGCTCAGTTGGTGATGATGTGGTGATGACTTGGAGATGAATCAGAGCAGGTCCCACATGTGAAGGTAAGCATAATTTTGATGAAGAATGAGTTTGAAGGTTTGATATCTTGGGATGCGCACCCAAGATCAACAATTGGTGCAATGCTGCAATGAGAAAGTTTCTCAATGGTTATCTTCATGGGATCATGACATCGCGATATGTGGCAAGGTGATGCCATGGAAGGGGAGTTGCAGGTTGAAGCAGTGACGAACTAGAAGTTCACATGTGGTGAGGTGGTGATGTGGCACTGATGACCGGGTAGAGGATATGATGCAGACATTTCCAATTGTATGGTGAGATGGTCAGCCAAGCCAATCAGGTGATGACACATGGCACATATGGGGCCCACCCAAATTTAAATGTGTGCAGAAAGATGTAAAAGAATAAACAAAGTATGGACTATAGGTAAAATTAAAAAATTCAAATGACAACAAGTGCTCACGGAAAAATGGCCTGGAGGCTTCATTTTTATTAGAACATACAAGTGTAATATATCATTGGAAACAGCAGGAAACGACGGATTCAATGGTGGTGGAAATGACCAATTTCTCACAAGTGGGAAAGAGCAGTAAAGGCTTTTGTTTTTTCGAGTCAAATTTTGGTGGGAAGAAGATATTGTTTGCAGAATTATTTTGTTCTAGAAAGAGACAGATGTCATGTAGAAATATCTTTTAGGTCTCTTTCCCCTTCTGCATATATTCTGATCTTTTCATGATTGTAAGGGTTCCAAATTCTCTCTATTTTCTCAGAGTTGGTCCTGAGTGGTCTTTTCAAGGGTAAAAAGAAAGGATATGTTGCAAAACCAAAATATAGACATATTTCTATTGGTTTTTAGTCAAGAATCAGTAGAAGAGGTCTATAACCTCTTTGTTTCACAAAGATCTTAATGAATCTATAGTTTTCTTATTCATTTTTTGGAATATGCTATGTTCAGTGAATCAATTTTGTATCAATTTAGTGGCAACTAATACAAAGATTTCAGGAATTGCTATGAATCTTGTCTCCTATCTTAGTGGTTTGTGATTTCCTATTGTCTTGTGAATTAACAAGCTCAAGTCCAATAGCTGCAGACTTAGTTTTGTATGTTTTGATATTTTTTGATGTTAACTTCAAGGAGTTAAGTAAATGCTTGATGTAACTTGGTAGAATTGCATGGTATTAAGGAGGATTATTGTAAGTAGTGATGTTCTTAGTATAATCTGATTTTCATTTGCAAGTTTTTTTGTGAATGATAAGAATCAACAATACAGTGAGGAAATGTTTTGAATATGCCCAATGGATAAGGGACTGATCACATAAATTTTTCCAAACAAATGTTCTTTCTTTTCTATCAGTTCTACCCCAAAACAAAAAATCAAATTCTAAATCTCAAGTTAGTAGTTGTGGACTTAATAGCAAAAGCCCTGCTTTATTTGTGAGTAACTTGGTAGTGTGTCTAGTTTCACACCCTATCCCTTTATGTCGTAGATAACAAGAAGTATTATGGGCACATGTCTACTTTGTGAGGACTAGTGGAAATGTGAAATTAAGTGATCCTAATCCTAGGTGCACCCACCTGAATTCTGCAGAGTTCAAAGTGTAGAAAGCCCTTGTGCTTTATTAATTGGTCCTTGTTCTTGTGTGTTCAATGTACTGATTGTGGAAAGTAAGCTAATGCATAGGTGCATCTTTGCATTTCCAAGGTTGTTAAAATCTTGCTAAACCAAGAGCCAACAAAATGGTGACTCTGCTGGGGAATGTGTTAAGTAAAGTTTAAATAAACCAAGTATGAGTAGAGCTGGACTCCTAGCCCACTTATTTATCTATCTAGTGGTTACCATTGAAGTGTATAGAGTCAGATTCAAAATATTTTAATATCAACTCACCAAGTTGTGAGTGGCAACTCTGAGATCCTTTGTTTGATCAATGCAAGTTTAGAATAAAAGAATATAATGTATGTAGTTCTGATAAATAGTGTGTAAAAAATAAATCCTGGTGAAGTTTTGTGTTGGCTGGAAAGAGATTGTGAATAAGTGAAATATTTTCCTCTTCAAGGAGGTGGCCACTCTATGTGAAAAGAACCTGATGGAGCTACAAGGTGAGCTCTAAGATCTACCATATTTTCAACCAATAAAAAATAGCAGCAACAAAAGGAAAATACCAAGTATTTCTCATTTTGTAATTTGTGTATTTGCATGATCCTTATTGGGTGAAGAAATCACCATAGAAAAGATTTTATATTGTGGAATCTACATATTTCTCTAGATTTGTTGGAAAATCTTGGTTATATTTTGGAGTATGTGTGATTTAAAGAATCCTTATGGCTGCATGAGTTGTTCATAATAAGAATTTGAAAATTTCATTAAGAGAGGATGAAGACCATAATGGATTCATATAGGAGCTCTTCTGAACAAAGGTATGCCATTATGTTATGATGACATACATGGTTTCCCAAATAGGTTTCCTACTAAGGTTAGGGAATATTTTCCAAGAGTTACTGAGGGTGGGTGTGAAGTAAAAAATGAAGATCAAGACCAAGACATTGATGTCTCTATTGATCACACCACCCATGAAGCTGGTAATGAGGATTTACTCATTAAGATTTCTATTCTCAAAAGAAAACTTGTTGAGAATGATGTTGTGTGCTGGCAGTTGCAAGAAGAGAACAGGTTACAAGAAATGGTTGTTCTTCATTTTAATGATGAAGAGGCCAACGATGATAGTGTTGTTTCTACTTGTGCTAATGATGTTGATTATGACGTTGACAGTGAAGTCAGTGAATATAAATATGTTAAAGATGAATCTATAATTAATAATGTTTCCATTAAGTTTCTAGATCTTTCCTTTTATCAGCATAAGAGGGCAACCTTCTTGTTTTAGTATAAAAAATGTTTGTGTAAACAACAAGGAGATGATTATGATGCAGATGAATGTTGTTGTAGTGACTTCTTTGCACTAAATTTTACAAGCCAAGATATATTGATTCCTGTTTCTAGCAAAGAAGATGGTTGTAACATCAAGCAAGAGCCCAAAGAAGGTGAACATGAAGTTCAATGTTCACTAAGCAGTGAGGAAATTTCAAAACTCTTATCTGCTAATTTTTAGAAATATGCATCTAAATATGACTCTATGATTCCATGCCCAAACAACATATGTTTTGATAATGATGATATTGGTAAGGGTGTGAAGTATGATATATCGAGTGTTGATTATTTTTCTATACTTGGATTGGATACTCTGCAAGATAATAATGCATGTGGATGTAAGGAACATAATAATGTCATGTATGATGAATATGAGGATTCATATGCTAGTGTGGCATCAAATTCTAATGAGCTTGGTAACAGAGATTGTTGTATAGATCAACATGCTGAGGAAAGTAATAAATCTGGATATGTCTTCTGAGCCCTGCAAGTTTTAAAGGAACCATTGTCTGATGATACAGGTTTATATGTGCAAAATATTGATAGGAGTTATCATCAAAATGTGGAAATGTTTCCCTCTATTTTTCAAACCAATGTTGTAATTGACCACATTTCTTCTTTGCAAACTAATGAGCAAGATAGGCTTGATGTTTCCAGCTATTGGAGTAAATTGAAATATCTTCCTTCTCAACCAATTAACAATGATAAAGAAGGTAAGGACTTTTTGTTACATAATGCTCAACAATTTCAATACTCTAATGATTCCCAAGCACCTAATAATGGCGAAGATGTTGATTATTGTTTATTTGATATGTTAAAGATATATGGCAATATGTTTGATCAGGCATATAGGAGCGACAATCTCAGTTTACCTTTGATCCATGGAGATGAGAATCAAATATTTGATAGAGGTAAGAGGTGATTTTAGTTTGATGTCTTTGGTCCATTTGTACATAGTGTGCTCGTTGTATAGTTTCTTTGCTTTCAATTGTGTGGAGTGTTTCTTTTAATAAGGTTCCTTATTTTTGAAGAGAGAGAGAAGTTTGTTTTCATTTTTAAAGTGGTTTTCTTTGCCAAAGATTATAGATTCTCTACATGCCCACAAGGGGCACACATCCCCAAAAAAAGTAACTGTTGGGACTCTAAAATTTGGATAGACTTTAGAGTCTATATTTTGAATTTTTCCCTAAGGCTCAATTCAATGCTTCAAAAGACCATTTCAAAGGACCCTAATTCGAGTGCACACAAAAGAGAACCTATGGATTTTCATGAGACACCACTTGGGATATGTATTCCTCTCCTTTCATTTAGCATCTACAGTTGGTCACAGCTCTCAGAATTTAGATCCAATGTGTTTCAGAGATACCCATTTGGAGGTCATTGCCCAAATTTGCACTTTGCATTTTGTTCAGTTTTTACCAAATGACCTACTTTGGAGGTTTTCATCTGATGCCCGATTGATAGTCATGATGTAAGGAATTTTTAAGAGCATTGTAGGCATGAGAGTGTGTCTCCATGCTCATTTTTAGATTCTGGTAAGTTCGTATGATCAGTTTACTAAGGCCTTTCTATTTGCATTTTATCCAGTTTTACTGAATGTGGAAATGTCAATTTTAAGTAGCCTACTTTGAGGTCGTGCAAATTTCACCCAATTAGTGATCAGGAGGAATTGAATGTTACTCTATACTGTAGACATGGAAATGATCTTTCTTGATCATTTTGAGATCAAGACCAATCCGTTTGACCCCTTTCCTCAGTCAATTCCAAACCCAATTTATAATGTTTCACTATCTTTCAGTTCAGGATGTTTTGAGGGGCCGACTTGAGGATTATTTTGGGATAATCAATTGATCATTTTGGGAATCTAGTTATAGCCTTGTTTTATATACATGAGAGAGATTATTCATCCAAGGTTTCAAGCTATGAGAGTCTCAGTTGATAGGTTTGCAAGGACAAAACAAAAGAGGTTTTATGTTGATGGTTAGTGCTGACAGGATAACTTCACAGAGTGACAATTTTCAATAATTCATAATTTAATGTCAGATGATTATTTTGAGATGAGGGTTTGTTCCTTGTATTCCTTGTAGATGAGTCTTCTATCACCATTAGTGGTTTGACCTTGACATTTCATTTGATATTTTATTACATCCTCTTCAAAGGTGGTTCCTAGTGACGATATTTTGCATTTGCAGAACAAATTTGAACATGCCAGTTTACAAAGGAGGTACTGAAGGTCTGTGGGTTGCTCAAACTATGATAATGACCCAGTTGATTTTTTGAATTATCATAAACTTTTGGAAATTTTCATGGCTCCATGCTTACCGATTTATGCGTAGTAGAATTTCTCTATTTTCTTCCAGATGTAATTTAAAGCATGATGTCTATATTTTTCACTATTGATTGCTCCTAGAATGGATATGTTGGTAAAACCTCGACACTCTTTCATCAAATTGAAAGATGTTGGTAAAACACCCAATGCCAAAACCTAATTCACAAATCTTCCCGCTACACTCTTGTCATGAACACCCTTTATCGTCGAGGATATCACAACATCATTTCTAGGTGTGTAGATTCAAATGAGGTCGTCCTATCTTTACAAGAGGTTCACAATGGAATTTGTGGTGCCCACATGAGTGGCATGGTCCTAGCAAATTAGTTTCTTTAAGTCGAGTATTATTGGCCAACAATGGAGCATGATGCCTGTGAATTCATCAAGAAATGCTTACCATGTTAGCAGCATGCCAATCTGATTCATGCACTAGCACAACACTTGCAACCCATTGTGCCACCATGGCCCTTTTCATGTTGGGGCTTCGACCTCATTGGGTTAATCACTCCCCTTTCCTCTGATGGACATAAATATATCATAACGGCCACAAAATACTTTACAAATTCGGTTGAAGCAATTCCGCTTATCCTCACTACTGGCATTCAGATATACAAGTTCATCTTATACTATATCATTTGCCGGTTCAACATCCCATCCACCATATTTATAGATCACGACACACCTTTTGAAAACTAGCATGTGGATGATCTATGTGCTAGACTCCACATCCACCACCATTTCTCCAGCCCATACTTCCCTCAAGGAAATGACCAAGTTGAGGCAACCAATAAAACCATCCTGAAAATCCTCAAGGTTGTCAATGATTCTGGTCATGATTGGTAACTCCAAATAAATCCTGCCCTATGGGCCTATCGCACTTCTTATCACACTCCCACATGTATCACCCCATACTCCCTTGTATATGGTGTCAAAGACATTGTACTCATCAAGTTTGAGCTCCCGTAATTGCGTGTCTCCATGAAAAACTATACCACCAATGAAGACTATCATGTGACATGCCTCACATAGCTAGATCTATTAGACAAGAAGAGGTAGAAAGCATATGATCACCTGGTTGCATACTAGAATCAACTCAAAAGGAGCTATAACAAAAAGTTCCATCTAAGATAATTCCAAGTGGGCGACATGGTCCTCAAGGAAATACTAAGAGGGGGGGTGAATCAGTATTATAGAAATTTGATTTTAACTTCAAACAATTATAAAAAATCCAAAGTAATGCAAAAATGAAAAGAACATATGAGAATAACACATTACTCATGACACCATGATTTTTTCTCAAGGAAACCCTGGCTAAGGGAAAACCCTGGTGGGGATGGTACCCACAAATATGCACTAAAATATAATATCCATGTTAGGAGATCTAGCCCTGTTAAGAGATGATTTTTACATAGTATATTTCCTTGTTAGAGGACTACAAAACCATGTTAGGGGTATACAAAACACCTGGTTAAAGGTGGTGAGCACACTTGCTCTTACAATCAAAACTGTCTCAAAAGAATTCTCCAAAATGTGAACAATACAAGCACTTATGTTGCTTAGATAGTTCCAGTTATAGTTCTACCTCTTACTAATCTTGCATCTAATCTCTATTCTTAGGTTCAAAATCTCACTCCATCATCATAACCATACAATTCATCTCTTTCACAAAAGCACTCTATACTTATACAAAATCAGCCTTCAAGTCAGCTTCACAAGTACCATATAAAACATAATTATAACTTATGCAAATGATAATTATGGAGTTAGAAATATTATATTACCAAAGATTATACAATATACTCCATTCCCCTATCTTAGCACATTACCATACACATTATGCTCTCCTTGATCTTCACAACTATTCATATACCCTGTTATGTTGTTTTATTATCTCCACACACCTTTCAAACACTGTATCTCATAGATCTAGTCACCAAAACTCATGCACTCTTAACTAAAGCATTTATACATCCCAAAATACCTTCAATTAGCTTCACAAGCCTTAATACCTTGTATATCTTTGTTGCTGACCAAAACAGTAGCACTGTACTCTGTTATCCTGATTCTGGACTTAGTCATTTTCATGACTGTGACTCCAGTAGAAATCTTCACAATATGCGATCACTCCAATCATAAGTGTTGTCATAAATGACAACCCTCAAGTGATCCTTAGTGCTCCAAAAGATCACTTGCCAACAATCTCTCCCTTTGGCATTGATGGCAACACTTAGAAAAATGACTAAGTGTCACAATACAACTCTCTTCTTTTCTTTTTCTCTTTTCTACTTTTTTTGTTTTACATATCTTTTCTTCTCTACATATTACTCTCTCATATTTCTTTCTCTTCCTCATTTTTATTTCTCTTCCTCTCCCTTTGACATCAATAGCAAAGGTACACTCAAAATTGCAAAATTTAAGCACAAAAGATTTAGTGCTTACTCACCAGATTTAAGACATCTTAGAAAGAGTTTTCCAAGGTCTTTACTTCCTCAGCCCATGAATTTATTAGAAGCTCATTGACATGGATTAATCCATTCAATGCATATGATGTTGTCTCCACTGCCTTAAGCTCTGTAAGTGTAGGCACAGTCATTGAGCCTTCAAATTTTACCATCTCCAAAAGATGTGACTCAAGCATTGTAAGCTTAGGGGTCAGTAGGCTTCTCAATAAGCCAAATATATCTATAACTCTCCCTTTCTCCATTTCCAATAGCCCTATCTTATCCAATAGCTTGGATGTCTCTTTGTTCATTTCTCCCATAGTTTGTGAAGATGATTCACAACTGTCCATAAGATTTTCAAGGGTAGCCCTATCTTGGCTATGATCTCCTCAATGTTATTTATGTGCCTATAAGGATTTATGTTGTAGCTGTATATTTTCCTACCTTGGGCTACACAACTCTTGGCCTTAAGAGTAGTAGCCTTGAGAATGTTTAAGTCCCATGAAATTAACTTACAAAATTCTCTCAACTTCTTTTCCAAAAAGTTCTTCTCAGCCTTTTTCTTTTGCAATTTTTAGAAATGAATCAAAATAATTATCAAAGTTGTCCAACACTATACCAAGGTTCTTAGCTTCATCCTTTTCTTTGAAGATAACCGGTGAGGGGAGTAGCTTGTTCACTGTTTCTACATCCCTAACCATTACCTTGACTCTTTTGTCACCTTTTTGAACTGATCTTTCCTTAGCTTTAGCAAAATCCATAAATGATAGCCTCATCAACTCATCCTCATCCATGTTGTCCACATCAGAACTTACTGGTTTGGCCATACTTGCCAACAATAAAGAGGTGTCCAAACTAACCTCGGCAACATTTTTTGATTTGATTTTTTCTACCTTCTTCAGTTGAATTTCTTCTTCATATACTTTTTCTTCTTGTTTCTCTTTTGATTTTTCTTCTTCTATCTGCTCCTGATCTCCAACCTCCATCACACTATCCACATTATTAAAAAATGGATCATTAACATCCTACAAAGTGTCAAGGGTTACAGGCACATCAGTGACAAAGAAATCTGGTTGCATGCTGACTTAAACACTTTCATCCACTACCTTGGAACTTTCTCCTAAACCCAAAGATATAGGCTTAGAAGCCTTGGAATGTGAGGCCTTCTTCAGAATATCATACTTGGTCTAATGCCTTTTTGGTGTCCTCAATCACCTCATCATATTTCCTAGCCATAATTTTAACTAGTCTGGCCTTTGTCCTCAGTAGAGGTTTTAGTGCATTTATTATTCTTTCTCTTTCCTGTATGGATACAACCGGTAGCATATCTTCAATTGTCTTCTTCCTTATGTTCTCATCCTTTGAATGTGCTAGTTGTTTCTTGATTTCCAATTTTTTGTAAAGGTATTTGGGAATGCTTCCTTCAATCTCCAACAAGTTCTTCTTAAAAGCTAGCAGATGCTTAATGATAGTATCCTCAATGACTGCTTGGTCTTTAGAGTCATATCTCTCATAGTATCTATTTACTATTAATAGATTTCCATCTTTAATTACTCTCTTCTACAGTGATTTAAGGTCCGGTTTCCATAAGGTTTGTGGATTCTCAACTACCTTTTATTCCTTCTTCTTCCTCTTCACTTATGTTTCTTTTTCCTTAGGACTATCCTACTTACCTGTCCTTCTAGATCTTTTGGGAATAACTATAGGCACACCATCTTGTGTTTCTTCCTCATGAGAGGTTGAAAAATCAACAATATCAATAGTAGGAGCTACTGTCTTTTCTGTCTCCAAAGGAATGGGTGCATCGATGGCAATGCTAGAAGATGCCTCCATCTTATTTCTTATATCTATCAACTACCTTTTTGTGATCCCCACCTTTGCAGTGATATCTTCAAAAATCTTGCTTACTTTCCTTTTCCTTGTTACCTTCTCTTGCTCTTCTTTGACTTTCCCATACTTCTCCCTATATGTTCCCCATCTTTCTTGGGTAGGGTCTTTTTCTGCTACTAGTACATGCTCCACTTGCATAGTTAGGATTTCATCACTAACCTCATATCCCATAGGATAACACCACTTTGTTCTTGGCTCAACTACCTCAAAGCAGACACAATCAGTTTCAACCATGAAACAAATAGTGTCCTCACATTTTTACACTAAATTCTCTAGTATTTTGTACCTCTCTTTCATCTACCTCTGCAATATCTTAATCATGCAAAACAATTCTCCATCTACCCAGTCCTTCTGTCTTCTATAGTACTCTGAGATCTGAAGTCCAGTGGTTTCATTATCTTTCCATGCTCTAGGATGCATGCTAGGAAACTTATGAATGATATGAATATACATATGAATTAGCAATGATCCAAACCTAAATGCCTTAGATTTGTCCTTCTTTATAGCCTTCACATTGTCATTAAACTATTGAGCTAGGATTTCATAGAGATTATAATTCTTGTTTTCCTTCACCATTCTGTATGTCATCATGATGACTCCAATAGATACAAAATTACATCTGCTACTATAAAACAACTTGTAGCCTAGCAACATTGCTACCAATCTGACATCTTGCAAATAAATATCATTAACTGTCATTGCCCTCTTATCCCATTTTGAATGTGTTAGGGTTTCTACCAGATTCCTTAGGTTCTTTTTTGGTATAGGTAGGGCTCCTTCATTGTTAAGGCATGTGATCTCATGAATCAATTGTGCACATATTTTCATATGTTGTTCACCAATCCATTAAAACTAATCATGAAATCTACTAAGAATGATCTTAAACCATTCAACTTCAGTGAATTTTGTGAGTAGGGTTAACTTGAGGATTGACTGATCTTGTAGGTGCTTAAATTATTCTACCATGGATCTATCAGCTTCTATCATACTATCAATTTCACTATAGATGTTAACCTCACCAATGATTTCATACTTGCAGTGTATGTAGGCCCTAATGTCTTCTATGTGAAACACACCTATGAAGGTTTATGAAAATGCTCCTTCTAGATCATCCTCACAAGATTTGAATGGATTCCTTTTGCACTTATACCTAGGTTTGTTTACAACATCAAAAACTATTGGTGCATCCATGAATTCTCTAAGATATTAGGTCTAAATACCTTAAACACATCTGAATTTGATACTTTGCTTCATGTGATCATGTAATCACTCTACCAGATGATTGATAATCTTCTCAACTCTGTTATCCTTAAGCGTTGATCAAAAAATGGTATAGATTTGAGGTCTTTTAAGTCCTTTTATCCATCACAAGTTGAGTGTGTGTATTAAACATGGGTAGCTCAACTTTGCATGTTGTCCAATCGATGCAAAACTTGCGAACACAAAAGATGAATCTCCAAGTGTTGTGCTCTCATCCACAGACTCATTAGTATCTATACATATCATCCCTAAGCTCGCATGAGCTTACTCCACATATACAAGGTTTGGATATTTTTTGTTCACTGCATCCAATGCTCCCCATAAGGCCATGCAGCCTTCTAGGTCAATGCCTCAAAGAACTCATCATGCGAAGACATAGTATCATCAACTGTCTCTCCCTGAACCAATTATTTGTTTAAAACTTTCACCTTCCATATCTGATCATCCTCCTTGCTCTCTGATTTCTTGAAATGATTCCCAAATTCATCCATGTACTCATTAAGACTCTTACCACTGTCACCAACAATTTTCTATATAACCACAGGAGGTGTTCCTCTTGGTTCACTAGATCTTCTTGGTCCTCTTCTATTGTCTTCTCCAGTATATCTACAAAACTTCACAATGTGACCTAAATTGTTACATTTGTAACAAGTAGGTGGTCTCCTTTTATCTTGATTAGTCTACAACTTACAATACCTTGTTGTATGTCCAAAGTTATTACATTTTTTACATGTAATTTTGTTTGATGATTCTTCTCTTACATAGTCTTGCTTATATCTAGACTGATAAGGTTTTCTACAATCTAATTTCTTGTGTCCATATTCATATCAATTAAAATAGTAATTGGTAAAGGGCTTATAGTTACCTTTACTTCTGCAATCTCTTTCCAAAACATCTACCTCTGAAGGGTCTGCACTGTTCTCTATGTTCTTCATTAGTAGGTCTCTCTTCAGGAGTATGTCTTTCTTTAGTCTTTTCTTCATTTGATTCTTCTTGATTTTTTGAACTTTCTGCTTCATTGAATCCAACTCCAGTCATATCTCCTTTAGGCTTTTGTCTTGCTCTTTGCTCATCAATTGTGTCACTATTCATGTGCAACTTCTCAATGTGTAATTTGGCTTGAGTGAGTTCACCTTTAATGATCTGATTATATTTTTCCAATTCCTGATATTTATCTTTGTATTGGTTAAGTTCAATCTTAATTTGACTCATCTGCATGTTAGCTTCTTTTAGCGACTCCTCAACTTTGTTTCTTTCATCCTTTTCATGTTGAATTTCTTTAATCATCAACATATTAATTTGTTCTTTTTCTTATTCCAGCTTCTTCACTTTGTCTGATGTATCACTGTCTGAATCTTCTTTGATCTTCTCCATAAAGTCTTGTCTCTGACTTTTTACAATCTCAAACTATTCTCTTATTTTCTTGATGAAACCATCTTCTCTTCTTACTTTGAATTTTAATTCACCATTCTCAGCCTTCACTTTATCTAGATCTTGAAGTGCAGCTTCAAAGTTCTCTTGCAAATCTTCTGAATCCATTTTGATCTCCCTTAAGCTGTTAGGCTTTCTCTCCAAGGGCCAATAGCTTTGATACCAATTGTTAGGATTAGGTAATACTGAGAGGGGGGGTGAATCAATATTACATAACTTTTATTTTAACTTCAAACAATTATAAAAAATCCAAAGTAATTCAAAAATGAAAAGAACATATAAGCATAACACATTACTCATGACACCATGATTTGTTCTCGAGGAAACCCTGGTCAAGGGAAAACCCTGGTGGGGATGGTACCCATAAATATGCACTAAAATATAATATCCATGTTAGGAGATCTAGCCATGTTAGGAGATGATTGTTACATAGTACATTTCCTTTTTAGATGAATACAAAACCCTGTTAGGGGTATACAAAACACCTAGTTAAAGGTGGTGAGCACACTTTCTCTTACAATCAAAACTGTCTCAAAAGAATTCTCCAAAATGTGAACAATACAAGCACTTATCTTGCTTAGATAGTTCCAGTTATAGTTTAGCCTCTTATTGATCTCACATCTAATCTTTGTTCTTAGGTTCTCAATCTTACTCCAACATCATAACCATACAATTCATCACTTTGACAAAAGTACTCTATACTTATACAAAATCAGCCTTCAAGTCGGATTCACAAATACCATATAAAACATAATAATAACTTATGCAAATGATAATTATGGAGTTGGAAATATTATATTACCAAAGAGTTGACAATATAATCCATTCACATGTCTTATCACATTACCATATCCATTATTCTCTCCTTGATCTTCGTAACTATTCATATACCCTGTTATGTTGTTTTACTATCTTCGCACACCTTTTGAACACTGTATCTCACAGATATAGTCACCAAAACTCATGCGCTCTTAACTAAAGCATGTATACATCCCAAAATACCTTCAGTTAACTTTGCAAGCCTTAATAACTTTTATATCTTTTTCACTGACCAAAATTGTAGCACTGTACGTTGTTATCCTGATTCTAGACTTAGTCATTTTCATGACTATGACTCCAGTGGCAATCTTCACAACATTCAATCACTCCAATCATAAGTATTTCCATAAATGACAACCCTCAAGTGATCCTTAGTACTGCAAGACATCACTTCCCAACAGTATATATCCTATATAGAGAGATCCTCCTATCCCAAACCCCGAGCTTCTATAAATATCCATTGTACATATCTCCCCATCTATTGTACATATCGTCACATCTTGTTGTAAATATCCTCATCAGTCCTACAATAGCTATGCTCCGATATCTTGACCCACCTAGCCTTGTACTTCAACAACATATTTTTTTCACTAATACATTTGGGGGCATTTTGCGACGGCTATGTGTCGCAATTGCGACGTCTATGTGTCATAATAGCAACACCCATAGACGTCGCTATTTTTTAGTCACAAATTGCGATGTCTATGGGTAGCTGACGCCATTGCGATGCCCTCCCATCGCAATGTCACTAAGATTTGTTAGCGGCATGGGCGTCGCCCCCCGTCGCATGGCTTCAGAGGGCCGTCGCAATAGCGACGGGCCTCCCAAGCAATTGCGACGGGTGCCTGCATCGCATTACGACGGGCTCCCATCGCAATTGCGACGCCCGTGGGTGGATAAAAAAAATAAAATTATTTAATACATTGCTAATGAACCACATTAATGCTTTTTTCTTTCAACAAATGAGGACAGCCACTGTAAAGACAACATGATAATGTACACTCACTGTAAGGACAGTCACAAATGAGGACATCTCACAGTGACTATCCCTTGTGTAATTGCCACTTGAATGTATTGCTATTCAACCACATTAATGCTTTTCTTCTTCAACAAATGAGGATAGTCACTCTAAAGACAACATGATAATGTACACTCACTGTGAGTGTACATTATCATGTTGTCTTTAGAGTGACTATCCTCATTTGTTGAAGAAGAAAAGCATTAATGTGGTTGAATAGCAATACATTCAAGTGGCAATTACACTAGGGATAGTCACTGTGAGATGTCCTCATTTGTGACTGTCCTTACAGTGAGTGTACATTATCATGTTGTCTTTACAGTGTCAATATATGCATTATTACTTAAACTAAAGAGTACTCTAAATAATATGTCATTGTGGAGTTCTGATTGCTTCCAATTTGATATACGCTTGTTCTACTTATGTATCCAGCATCATGTAAGAAAAGTTGATGCTTTTAAAATAGATTCATTTAGCCATGAAATGCCTGTGCATGTTACATACAAGATTCCAAGGCCCAAAACTGATTACTCATTATAATTCATGTACAGAATGATAATCAACCACAACGAGGCATGCGTAGGCACTGCTTAGATTTTGAGGCATCAGAAGCTCGTAGAAGAAACTTGACCAATGGCTCATGGAATGCAACAAACTTATTACCTAAAACAGGAGCATTGGTAACCACAGATGATGGTTCTGAAAAGAACACTTCACCATCAATGTCACGTGAGGGAACTACAATTTTTGATGGCAAGCAACTTGTAGTATATAAGAGAGATGCAGGTACAGATGCTGGGAGAAGTTCCCAATCTTTATCTGTTGGACAGTTTTCATCTGCAAAATAGATTATAAAAACATGAAAATATATCAGAGATGTTTGATATTGATACAAAACAACACAGATTCATTTCTTCGTACACCTGTATATCATAAAAATCCTTGCACACTTTGAAAAATTGTATTGCCTTTTACTTACTCAAAAGTAATTTACATAAAGCAGTCATTTGATTAACATGGATCCTAATATTCACAAGTACATGGTCATGTGCTCCATCATAGCATCTTATAGATTTAGATCTGTTCTCTGAAATAATTCAATGTTTTGTTTACAATCCACAAAAGAAATATTTTCCCTCGTCTACTTAATCCTAAACAAAAGGCCATATAGCAATATAGATAGAACTATATAATAGAAACCATAAACAATGGTAACCTTAGCAGCAGCAAGAAATTGTTGCAAAAACTTTACCTTATCATACCCAGATTGTTGCTTTGCCTGGCGGAGGGAAATTTGATCAGTAAAATTGACACAAAGTATGCTGTCTCCATTGTCATGCTGGATAACAAAACACCAACTTTAATGGGCATGTACTGTCCCTTGTGTAATTGCCACTTGAATGCATTGCTATTGAACCACATTAATGCTTTTTTCCTTCAACAAATGAGGACAGTCACTGTAAAGACAACATGATAATGTACACTCACTGTAAGGATAGTCAAAAATGAGGAAATCTCAGAGTGATTATCCCTTGTGTAATTGCTGCTTGAATACATTTCTATTGAACCACATTAATGCTTTTTTCCTTCAACAAATGAGGACAGTCACTGTAAAGACAACATGATAATGTACACTCACTGTAAGGATAGTCACAAATGAGGAAATCTCAGAGTGACTATCCCTTGTGTAATTTCCGCTTGAATACATTGCTAATGAACCACATTAATGCTTTTTTCCTTCAACAAATGAGGACAGTCACTATAAAGACAACATGATAATGTACACTCACTGTAAGGATAGTCACAAATGAGGACATCTCACAGTGACTGTCCCTTGTGTAATTGCCACTTGAATGTATTGCTATTCAGCCACATTAATGCTTTTCTTCTTCAACAAATGAGGATAGTCACTCTAAAGACAACATGATAATGTACACGGGCTGTAAGTGTACATTATCATGTTGTCTTTACAGTGACTGTCCTCCTTCAAGTGGTAATTACACAAGGGACAGTCACTGTAAAGGCAACATGATAATGTAGAGAAACGTTGTCATTTGTATTTTCAACAGTGCCGAGAGAGATTCCCTCCGCGAAATCACAGCTATAATTTCTGAGTACGTTGGGTTTATTTTTCTTTTGTCATTATTATGTAATCTGGTATTCAGCTGTTACAGAGCTAAAATACCCAGAAATGAGGACATATCTGTGTTGAATTTATTGTTAGCGGCTTTGGTTATTTAGAAGTTTAATTTTATTTGTTCATCTTTCAAGCACAAATGTTTTGTGGACTGTAACATCTTCATTGTTTCAGGTATGCAATGAAACAGCCCTAACTTGCAACTACCTTCACGGTACTTGTGTACATTATGATGTTGTCTTTACAGTGACTGTCCTCATTCAAGTGGCAATTACACAAGGGACAGTCACTATGAGATGTCCTCATTTGTGACAAGGATAGTCACACATGAGGACATCTCACAGTGACTATCCCTTGTGTAATTTCCACTTGAATGTATTGCTATTCAACCACATTTATGGGCCCGTTTGGACCACAACACATAGTAGCATCTATAGAGAAGAATATCCCAAGTGTAACAAGTTGTAAGAATATACCAACAGTTCTAAGAAGTTCCCTAGCACATAGTAGCATATACAAAGAAGAATATACAACATGAGGGCAGCCACTGTAAAGACAACATGATAATGTACACTCATTGTATGTGTACATTATCATGTTGTCTTTACAGTGACTGTCCTCATTCAAGTGGAAATTACACAAGGGACAGTCACTGTGAGATGTCCTCATTTGTGACAAGGACAGTCACACATGAGGACATCTCACCGTGACTGTCCCTTGTGTAATTGCCACTTGAATGTATTGCTATTCAACCACATTTATGGGCCCGTTTGGACCGCCGCACATAGTAGCATCTACAGAGAAGAATATCCTAGGTGTAACAAGTTGTAAGAATATACCAACAGTTCTAAGAAGTTCCCTAGCACATAGTAGCATCTACAGAGAAGAATATGGGTCAACGAGGTTGACTTCAAAGCCATGCAATCTAATGGTAATAGTAATATCATAATTTGACATACTATCAGAAATACTTCCTAAATAGACTATTCAATCTTATAAGAGATGGATTCATGAGAACTATTATTTATGAAATATGAGTCAATGACTTTAATTAAAAAAATTACACAATCTAATTCTTGTAAAAATATCAAAATTTGACACATTGAAAATACCTTCCAAAAGTATCGTTAATTGATTAATATGAATCACTACTCATGAAATATAATTTTATAAACCTAATCTAAAAACTACACAATAAAAATCTTAATAGCAATATTGTAAGAAACTATTCCCAAAAGCAAGCCTAACAAAATTTGATGAAAATAATTTTTGTTTCACTCAACTTTGACATTCACAACTTCCTCTTTTATTATAATAAGAAAAAAAATGTCTTTTTAGATATACCTCATGAACCATACTCGAATAATCTATCATTTTTCTTCTCAAAAACATATTTGCAGAGCTTGCTTCTTTTACTTGTTTGTACTTTTATCTCTCTGATGGAAAGGGTTCCTTCAGGACACATTTTTCCAAGTTCACTGCTTGAGATATTTGAGGAGGGTTCCCCTGCTTGAGTATCCATCCAACCCATATTTGAGTAGTTCTACAATTGCACAGTCTAAATTAATAATACTGACAATTGAATGACGAATGATGATACATAGAATTGATATAAACTAATCCTAAAAACACTAAAACATTATTAATATATTTATATTTCATAAATAAAATTGATATAAAAGATCTGGAAAGATACATTAAAAAATAGAAAAATAGTAATTTATAATAGAAGGAAACTTAAATTGCTATTTAAAAAAAAAACAAGAGTCTTAAATCTTATCATTTTGTTTCATTATCATCCATAAGTACACACCTCTAGCATAATAATTATATTTTACCACCCATAAAATGAAAAAAAGATTTTCACAAGAGAAATTGAAGCTAGATTATAAAAATGAACCATCTTATTGGAAACTAGAACTGTTATCATACCCAAAAGGACTACAAAATTTCACCTTATCATACCCAGATTGTTGCTTTGCCTGGCGGAGGGAAATTTGATCAGTAAAATTGACACAGAGTATGTTGTCTTCATTGTCATGCTGGATAACAAAACACCAACTTTAATGGGCATGTACTGTCCCTTGTGTAATTTCCACTTGAACGCATTGCTATTTGATGCAGGGGCATCCCTAATGCAAGCCAAAGACACCATGATTGAAGGAAGTTGCCATGAAGCCAAGGAGTCAAATCCTATCAATTGGAACATAAGATTTTCACCTTGGAGCTTTGAAGGATTGACTGGTGAAAGGTCCTTTTGATTGACAAATCAGAGTCTTTTTGAATGACAAATCAGAGTCTTTTTGAATGACAATAAATTAGAATAGGAGTTTTAGATGTTTTCTTGGTTTGTAATAAATATTAAGGATTGATTTTATCTCCTTATAAACATCCACTTGTTGGACACAAGACCCCTTGGTGACTTATAAACCTTGGGCATCTTTTGAGTCCTTGGATGAAATGAGCATAGTAAGTGTTTATTAGGTGTCTTTTAGATGTTGTTAAGAAGTTTGAAGGTCCAAAATAACTTTAATAAGGTTCCTAAAGTTTCACAACACATTTTTAACCTTCTCGGCAAAGTTGTTTGCAAAGTTGTAATGCAACTTTAAAAGTTGCTTAGCAAAGTTGACATTTGTTGGATAAACTATTCTAACCACCTAGATGGTTGAACCAACATTTGGAGAGCCTATTTTAGGCTTCAAATGGTCGAAGACAGACAGAGAACCAGTATTTTAATCATTTTGCTTTCATAAAAAATAAAAATAACCCTGTTTTAGTGCATTTCTGGTGAAAAATGAACTCTGTACGACTGTACGGATGGTGGTTGGATGATAAAATTTGCCTGGAAGTTGTAATAGTGATATCTAAGGGGTTTCTAAGTTTTGCTGCAGGAAGTAAGATCTAGAACCTTAAAAGTCTCTTTTGATAGAAAATCAAGGAACTTGTCCCTAAAAGGAAATTTGTTATTGAATGGGATTGAGTCCATAAGTTGTTGTGTGATCCTTGAAACCTTCAAATTCATTACTTTGCAGAGTTTAAACATTAACCTATAGAAATCAGAGCCTAATTGATTGGTTGAGTCATTTTGGTGTCTTGAAGTGGGTTGGGACATAGATCCAAGTTTCTTGCTGACTACTCTGCATCACTATTGAACCACATTAATGCTTTTTTCCTTCAACAAATGAGGACAGTCACTATAAAGACAACATGATAATGTACACTCACTGTAAGGATAGTCACAAATGAGGAAATCTCAGAGTGATTATCCCTTGTGTAATTGCCGCTTGAATACATTGCTATTGAACCACATTAATGCTTTTTTCCTTCAAGTGGCAATTACACAAGGGACAGTCACTGTGAGATGTCCTCATTTGTGACAAGGACAGTCACACATGAGGACATCTCACAGTGACTGTCCCTTGTGTAATTTCCACTTGAATGTATTGCTATTCAACCACATTTATGGGCCTGTTTGGACCACGGCACACAATAGCATCTACAGAGAAGAATATCCCAGGTGTAACAAGTTGTAAGAATATACCAACAGTTCTAAGAAGTTCCCTAGCACATAGTAGCATCTACAGAGAAGAATATACAACATGAGGGCAGCCACTGTAAAGACAACATGATAATGTACACTCATTGTATGTGTACATTATCATGTTGTCTTTACAGTGACTGTCCTCATTCAAGTGGCAATTACAGAAGGGACAGTCATTGTGAGATGTCCTCATTTGTGACAAGGATAGTCACACATGAGGACATCTCACAGTGATCGATTGTCCCTTGTGTAATTGCCACTTGAATGTATTGCTATTGAACCACATTAATGCTTTTCTTCTTCAACAAATGAGGACAGTCACTCTAAAGACAACATGATAATGTACACTCACTGTAAGGATAGTCACAAATGAGGACATCTCATAGTGACTGTCCCTTGTGTGATTGCCACTTGAATGTATTGCTATTCAGCCACATTAATGCTTTTCTTCTTCAACAAATGAGGATAGTCACTCTAAAGACAACATGATAATGTACACTCACTGTAAGTGTACATTATCATGTTGTCTTTATAGTGACTGTCCTCCTTCAAGTGGCAATTACACAAGGGATTTGTGTTTTCATTTGTGTTTTCAACAGCGCCGTAACCCTCCGTGAAATCACATCGGGATATAAGGGCAAAACAAACAAGAACATTGTCATTTGTATTTTCAACAGCGCCGAGAGAGATAAACAAACTTAAAACTCAGACTTAAGAAAGATGAAGGCAATGCTTCAAAAGGTCGATGCCCTAAACATGGGAAAACACAATACCACCATTAAACGATGCCCTAGTCACCGTATCAATCCTGCCAGCTCCGTACTAGTATGCTGACTGCTCACTTTCATCCTGTGATAAAGGTAACTTCATTAATCATACTTGAAATGGCAGCATACGAACTAAAGCTGATGAACATTTATAAACTAAAAGTTTAAAACTACAGATTACAAATGTAGTAGTTTCATATGAAAAGAACTTGATGTCTAAAATTTACCATTAGAAGTATCCAAAGGAATACCACAGTACTGTTGAACTTGGAGAATCGGAGATGATCTACACAGCAAGGTTCAACAGCTGTAAGGACTGTTACACCATCTTTAGCATTTGAATACATTTTCTCCTTGGCTTCTGGTGGATCCTCAAAGACCCCCAATGATGTTTTCCCTACAATTATCAATTGTTTGTCAGTATGAGATATTAATAAATAAACATTAATCACAATATTAGGCAAACAATGTTCTTGATGTCTGAATCTAAATCACAGAAAGCTCTAATAAAGCAGTTCTCAGTTTCACATTAAACTAAGTTTCAATTTCAAATGGTTATAATAATTTTTGCAAGTTATAAGTAGCTGGTTACAGTATATGACATAAAAAGAAAAAAAATCATTTCTATTCTTTTCTTCTTTTTCTCTTTCAACGAAGCTTTTGCACCACACAAATGCATACCAAGAATTTCTCAGGAGGTTTCAAGACCATTGCATACCAAACTTCTTCTCTGTAGATGCTACTGTGTGTCATGGTCCAAATGGGCCCATAAATGTGGTTGAATAACAATACATTCAAGTGGAAATTACACAAGGGACAGTGACTATGAGATGTCCTCATGTGTGACTGTCCTTGTCACAAATGAGGACATCTCAGAGTGACTGTCCCTTGTGTAATTGCCACTTGAATGAGGACAGTCACTGTAAAGACAACATGATAATGTACACATACAATGAGTGTACATTATCATGTTGTCTTTACAGTGACTGCCCTCATGTTGTATATTCTTCTCTGTAGATGCTACTGTGTGCTAGGGAACTTCTTAGAACTATTGGTATATTCTTAGAGCTTGTTACACCTGGGATATTCTTCTCTGTAGATGCTACTGTGTGCCGTGGTCCAAACAGGCCCATAAATGTGGTTGAATAGCAATACATTCAAGTGGCAATTACATATATTATAATGTATCTGTCTAGTCCTCATGACTGCTCATAACAGTACAAGTGATATTTTTTTGGGAGTGGGGAAAGGTTCGAGACTTTCACCTGTATGAAGAATCCTTTCTACCTAACACAAAAATGCACCCCATAAAACATCTGATTGGTTCGAGTATCTTTGAACTATTTGGGTCTATTGACAACACTAGACCAGTGTATACAGAATGACTAATTTCATGCAAGACAATGTGATGCAGAGTGGTCAGCAAGAAACTTGGTCTTAAGCCCCAACCCACTTCAAGACACCAAAATGTTACACCTAAGCAATTTAGCCTTTGATTCTATCAAACTAGTTTAAAATTTCTATACTAGAGGGACTTCAAAGGTTTCAAGATACTTCTAACACCTTATTGACTCAATCCCAACCAAGACCAAATTTCCTTTTAGGGACAAGTTCCCTGATTTTCTACCAAAAGAGACTTTATTGATCCTAGGCTTTGCCAACCCAATAAAACATTTGAAAACTCTTAAGATTCCCTAAAACATGCAGAATCATGCATTGGTTGTGTTCCAAACAACCCAAGACATCAAAATCACAAATAGACCTAGTGACTCTAGTAGGTCTCCAAAACCTGTTCTGCAGCAATAACTCTTCAATTTGACAAAGGACCTTATGAACTTATATGTTTTTTGAGTACCCTTTTTGATGTTATAACAATCCTCCAACTCCCAGACCCTGACTCCACTCCAGCATATCAATGTCCTTATTGAGTCCGCAGACCTAATGCATGCCTTTGGGTGTGGGTTCCAAAACAAGGCATTGAAAATGGGTGCATGAAACCAAGATCAGAGTTTGAAGATGTCCACCATGCTCTAAAGATCTAGATTAAACAAGGTTTGAGGTCCTTTACTTGCCGCTACCCTCTGATCTTGCATAATCCATCAACTCCTAGTTAAGAACATTGAGATTCTTGACCTAGGGCTTGCTCTCGAAATTCTCTGGCTTAGTATCCTATTCCAAAGCTTTTAAAATATGAAAATAAACCCCCTTAACTTGCATTTTACAAAGAATAGAGGATATCCTATGGTTTATTTGCAAGTTAAGGCCATTTGAATGCAATAACCCAAAAAATGAGGGTTTGACAGAACAACAGATAAGAAAAAGGAATAACTTTGATATAAGGTGTCTTGAATCTACCAAATAAACTCTCAAAGCATAAGATATAAATACTCTAACTTCCACACTGGTCTACCCTCCCTTTCACATCCGTACACTGTACAGTGCTTGAAGGAAATGCACAGAAAAGGCTCTGAAATAGTGGCTCTATCTGACAGAGAGTCCATGCTAGGCTTCATGACTAACCTAGAGCACATTCCTTGTTATGGAGGAAGTTTGAATGGTGAAGAACTTATGGAATGGATAGAGGACCTAGATAACCATTTTGACTACAAGTATCTTATTAATAACCATTTTGACTACAAGTATCTTATGGATAGAGGACCTTGATAACCATTTTGACTCATTTAGTATCTTATTGAGCTTCACTTTGTTTCAAGAATATAGTTTAATATTCTCTACTAAATAGGGCCAACCACGTGAAGGTGGAAGCTCATTTGGCCCCACCCCCCTCCCCCTAACATCACTCTACATTCCCCGTTAACATCTAACATTCATTCATTCTTTCAATTATTAATAAAATGTAACATTCAATCAATATCACATGATAACATTCATTAACACGTTAGATTCGTTAACACGCAACATTCATCAATATGAAAATAAACACATAATTCATGAACATTCATTAGCACATAATTAAATTCATTGAGACATAAAATTCAGTCATTATCAATTAAGGTATTTAGATGACAATCATTTCTTTTTTCTCTTTCTAATTTTTTTTTTCTATGTAATCTCTAAGAGGAGCATCAGTGTTATCATCAATACCCCCCTCATCAGTTGTTTTGTTCTCTGTTCTTGATGATCTCAAATTCCTATGCTGCTACAAAGGGGGGTCCTCTACAATAACAAATAAAAGAGTTAAATTTAAAATATTTAATTATAATTGTTACAAGTATTTAATTATTTTAAAGAACATAACTGTGGCACTCTTTAATTACCTGATCTGGCCACATCATTTTGTCTAGACTCAACCTCAACATGCTCATGAGCACCGACCCCTCGATCCTCTACAGTTTCTATAAAAAATGTTACATTAATCCAAACACCAATTGTAATTACATATAAAAAATTTAATGGCAAATGTATACCTCCACCACTAGGATGCACATCATGCGAACCTTCATTATGCATAGATTGTGTAGAAGGATTGTCAGGCTGCATTCCAATATCCTACACATTGTTATCATTGCTTTCTTAAAATAGATATACTCACTTTATATTAGAACTTAACATCAAATAGACTAATTGGTAAAGTATTCAATTTGAAATAAATTTCATTTAGCTTATTTACCTGTGGCTCAGATGCATCATTATTTGAACCTTGCACACTGATTTCAGCTCATAGCCGTTCAGCCACAGCTCTATAGCCTTGTTGGAAGCCAATTCTCTTGTCCTCTTCTGTGAGGCATCTATTGAACTCTGACCCCTACATTTTTGCTTGGTATGGTGAATTTTACTTGCATTGTTTGATCAAAAAAAATTTCCTTGCAATATATAAAAAAATTGATACAAGTTTTCATTTACTAATACTTACAACTTGTGCTTGAAGTTTGGAAAAACCACCAGAGCTGAGCTTGTGTGTCCCGTGCTTTTCTAATCTTGCCTTTGTTACCTTTGATGTGTCAGGCAATCTATGAAAAGTTTGAAATATGTTAGAGACCAGTACAGGAAAAATTTAGAGGTTAATTAGTACATAATTACAGGAAAAATTTAGAGGTTAATTAGTACATAATTACATTCTCAAAAGTATCACATACCTTGCTCTACTCTCTACTGGCGTAATTCCTTTTTTCATGTCGGCTTTATACTTTCCATCCAAAATCAAAGCCTACCACTCAGCCTCAAGAACACAGGGCGGACGCTCGTGCCTTGGGTTAACCTCTAAATATTTCCTGTACTGGTCCCTAATATACTTCAAACATAAACCAGCTCTTTCAAGGAGCTTGTTTCTCTCGAATGCACGAGGTCCAAAAAGCTGGGTCATACTATGTACAAGATCATCCTTCAACTTTTTATCTTGGTTATTCCACCTTTTAAGTAAAAAAAAACATGTTAGACTCATAAATGAAGAGAAGCTACCTTTAATATAGTTCAAGAAATTGATGAAAAGGAAAACTATTCTAGCAATGATATGAAATCAAAATAGTGGTTTGGGGTTTTAGTTAGGATATGATGTTCCACCATGTACGTAGGGTGGGCCTGAATATCCGCAAACACTCATCACCAAGTTTTCGCCAAAAAATATCATTCCCTACAAAATAATCATGGGATCATTAGTCGATGAAGAGTGATCAAAAACTAAATTACTATTATATCACTATAGAATAATAATAACTTTAAAGTACCTGGAACTTTGGCTACTTTTAAGGGAATTCCTTCATCGTCGCTGATGATCAATACGCAATCCTTCACTGTTCCCGTACTAGGAACACGGGAACATCCAGGAAATGATGTTGCATCGGGACTTGTTGCATCTCCTATTGCAAAAAATGAAAACCATTATCAAATGCCTCCAAGAAATAATACTTCAAGGAAAATAAAATGGTGCAGAGCACCCATGGCACAAACACAATCAAGGGATCTACATCATAAACACATAACACTTAAACACATAACAAAAGAGAGAAAAAGAGGGATTTGTGTACCAGTAGATGGTGCAACAGTTGGTGCATTTAGGCTGTGTGTTGTTGACATGGCAGTCGGCAAGACATTTGTGGCTGTCCTGGATGGAGGCGGCATTGTCATATCATCATGGAAAGGAGTTGAAGAATAAAATTGTTAGAGCATGCATAAATATAGAACGCATGGACTAGCATGGACAAGATTGTTAGAGCATTAAAAAAAAAGATTGTTCGAGCATGTATTGTCAATGATTATGATCATTCCTATATATATTCAGTGGAAAACACAAGTGGGGAATGGAACATGTGATCTACCTGAACCACTTGTAGTACCAGCCTCATCATGGGAATGGGGTTCAAAATTACGCAAATAACTCTGTAAAGACAATGCATCCATATTTTAATTAATGTCATAAAAGAGCATAACATAAAAACCATTATTGAACTCTTGTAATAATTAAAAATTTCATTAATACTTACTTTAAAGTTTTCAGAAGTGCGCAACAACTCAGCTACCCTGTCTTTTATTTCCTGAGTCTGAGGATGTATGGATACCAAACGTAGAAGTTCTTTCCCAATTTTCTTTAGCAGCTTTTTAATGGAACCGATCGGGTCATCGGTCTCTGCTAAATTAATAAAAAAAGGGTCCACAAGGGGGGACTCCTGAGGGACTGTAGGTTGCTTTCCCTCTCTCTGACCACCGGCCCTCTATGACAACAATAGTATTAGTATTATCAAAATTACTCCAAAACAATGAAGAAAATAACATTAAAAAAAATAACATTTTGCTTCTATCTAGTTTGCACAATTACAATGATTTTTACCTGCTCATGTGTAGATGAGCTAGGAATATAATCACCATCACCTTCGGGCGGTTGCTCCATATTGTGCCCCTGTGTCAAAGATCAAGTATAAAAATGTTAGCCAAAAATTTAATAACTAAATGGTATGTTGGAGTCATTGATTAGAAGTTGGTTTAATAGTATGTACCACCCCCATGATAGTAGCCTCGTTTGTATCTATGCGATTCAAATTGTAATCAATAAGTAGCTCTTCCCCTGCACGTATTGATTTTATCGCACAGATGAATACACAATTTCCCTCGTGCACCTCAAATATGCAATTGGGTTGCTTTATAGTTGACCCAGGTTGTGTACTATTTATAAAACCCGCAATATTCCCTGTTGCTTTTGGCCTTCCATCAATGTATATAGCCACACTTTTACTTTGATTATTGTCTTGCTGTTGTATATAATTTTCCGAGAGTGCATACCTACGCATACTTTTTTTATATTGAACAATATGCATCCAACTTTTGTAATCGTAACATGGTCCAACATACTCCATCAATTCAGAAACTTTTTTGTAAGACACCTTTATGCCATCCATAGAAAATAGGCCCAAACCATGTAATGATGATGGTGCTATGTGATATATCCTCTCATTAACACAAAAATTAGTGTTTATTGGAGGAAGTTCCTTGGGTACCCGATGTTTCTGTAGATGTTGGTACCTCAAGGGCACCTCGATGTCACCTTTCATCTCATCATCATAAGAACATGACCCCCCTTGAGAAAGGAAAAATTTCATGTGTTTATTGAATTTCCTTCTAGTCCTTTGACCTCTAGTTAATCTCCCTATTCTAGATAAACTGCATGTCTCACTTTCCTCTTCTATTCCTATATTTCCCTCACTCGAGGAAGACACTTCTAACAAATACCTATTTGCTGGTACCTGCAAATGGGAGAGATCTTAGAAGACATCAATCTTACTATTGATAAGTGTATTAAATAGACTTTCTATAAGGTGTATTGACTTATACCTGTCGATCCATGAGACTGTGCGGGATGCTCTTGAAAGGGGTTCAATTTCTTGCAAATGTAATTCAATTATCGTGAGCATAATCACATCATAATCATAATCACATCCATCATAAGCATCACATAAAAATTAAAAACATTAAAACGTACACATTATAACACTTAAATCAGGCTCACATTACACATTATAACACATTATAACACGTACACATTGTAACACATTAGCAGTATTCTATTTGTAGTTGAAACTTGTAGCTTTTAAATAGATAATGAATAAACTATGTAACCATTTAAGACAAATATATTTCTATCAAGAAATGAATATTAAATACATTAAGGATTGATGGCATACCTTTAAATTTCATCATCATCATCCTCATCATCATCATCATCATCATCATCATTATCCTCATCATCGTCGTCATCATCATCGTCATCGTCGTCGTCGTTGTCGTCGTTGTCGTCATCATCAACATCATCATCATCAACATCAACATCATCTTCATCATCATCATCAGTAGCAGCATCATCGTCATCATCTTATTCTTCTTCTTCATGAAAATTTGTCTCAGGAACATCATCCAATAATTGTCGATCGTGATCATCATCTACATCATCTTCTACTTCTTCGATATCTTCTTCTTCCATCACATTATACTTTATCGGCCTTCCTCTCGGTTCATGTCTAACAACAAATAACCAACCCGGTTTATGTGAAACCTCTAAGTAAAATACCTGCTCACATTGGCTTGGAAGAACATAGGGCTCATCCCCAACTGGCTCAAATGACCTTGTATTAACCATTGTAAATCCATTATCATGTTCAATAACAGTTCTATTAGGATCATTTGGATTAAGTCGTAGCCTGTACCATTTGACAACGAAGAGTACTAATTTGAAGGAACTAAAGTCGCACTCAAGTATATCATCCAAAATGCCATAGTATTGATTTTTAGACTCTTGAGGATCTAAGTCATTTCTAGATGAAATATTAGTCACTTGAAAGACTGCAGTTATTCCAGAATCACAAGTTTTCTTCGTGTCATCCAACACTTTGACGCGAAATTTTTGACCATTACAAAACATACCCTTGTGGTGTTTAACCTGCAATAATATGTGAAAAATGTCAAAATTATTATATCGTGAGTTGATAAACATACGGGTGATTAATAATTTTGTACGTACCTGGAAATCTCTTAAACCATATGCTAAATCTATTTCCCTTTGCGTAACATTAGAATCTCCATTACGATGAGCTTCTTTAACCAATGAAGATACACCTTCCCATGTTAATGTGTGACCAGAATGTTGACATCATTCAATCCATACCGTCATCCAATCAAGATTATTTGCAATATACAAATGTAGTGCATCCCACTCTCGAGCAACTGTACAAAAAAAAAATAGACGACTTACAACCGATTTATTTTGAAGATTAAGAAATAATTTATTACAATAACATCTTATAATTTATTACCTGTCACTTTCCTCAATCTACCTTTCCCCATCAAGTACTCCCCTTTGAATTTTTTAAAAGGGTCAAGATCCCAAATGCGATCTACATGGATATTTGAAGCAAACTTAGGAAGATATTCAGTAATGTACACCATAGTCTGGTATACCATGTATCCCTCTACCATAGAACCCTCAAGATGTGCTCTTTGTCGAACCAAAGCCTTCAAAGATTTCAAGTGCCTCTCAACCATCCACATTGACCTAGTGTGTGCAGGTCCACACAATTCAATCTCCTCAACTTGGTGTATGAGGTAGTGTTCTTGTGCATTGAAAAAAGTTGGAGGTAGACACTTTTGCATTTCACACAGTAAATGAGGAATTCTTCTCTTCCAATAGTTTATATCTTCTTTATGGATTTCTTTAGATGACAACCACCTACATTAAGAGATTCAAGTCACAAAAAATATATAAATACGAGACTTTACAAAATAATATACAATAGATTACATAGCAAGAAAAACAAATCGCGAATATAATAAATATATACAACAAATTGAATAGATATTACTGCTTACCTCATGTATTTTCCAAGATCATATATCACTTGTTTGATGTTATTGTTGAAGTGCTCTGGGAGAGATAGAGGTAGCACGTACTGCAGTAATTATAAACCAATCATTTCATTATTTTCTAACATAACATAATGAATAGTACACGTAGTTTATGAATATATTATAAATACAGAAGAACATAACTTACCTTGATGAAAGTATGCCAATCATGCATTTTGAGCCCTGGCCCAAATTCGCTTTTCTTTGATATGAGATTGCTTATGTTCCCAGCAAATCCTGTGGGAAATTGAATTTTTCGTATGACTTCTTTTATGGCATCACTTTGCTACTTTGTTAATAACCAAGGAAGGGCACTTATATTAATCTGATCTCTATTGCTATTTGAGTGAATGAAATTCTTCAGTGCATGATTGGATTCATGAATGTCATTACAAATTTTGACAATTTTTTCTTTGTCACGCCTTCCATCCAGTATTTTCCACAATGTCTCTGTTATATTCTTTCCAACATGCATAAGATCAAACAAATACACAATTTGTAGGTCCTCGTAGTAGGGCAACCTACTAAATTGTCTGGGATAGCTTTTTAGTCCCTTTGGAAGGTTGTTAGTAGTGCCTTGATGACCTTCACGATCATCAATTACATAATTAGTAAACAAAAATCACAATAGAAATATATAAATTGCAAACATAAACCATTAAGTGGAACGACATTACCTCGACGATTAATTCTATTATATTCCAACTTCCATAGGTGAGGTGTCATTCTTCGTGGCTTTGATGTAGTCTCTTCTTTCCCATTGAAAAGATGTTTTTCCATACTTCGATACTTATGATTCCTGTGGAGGAAGTGTCTGTACTCATCAAACACATGCTTTCCTAAACTTTTTGAATGATGAGATTTCATCTTTGGACCACAAACTGGACATGCAAATTTTCCCTTTGTTTGAAGACCTACAAGATAATGATATAATTGGATTATTAAATATGTTGATTTTTATAATTAGAATTATCATGCGCAACTTGAATTCACTATAACATAACACAAAAATGTGTTAGCCCTGGGGCATCATGTATTTTCCATACAAGTATTGCATGGAATTGAAATTGTCTTTGTCCTATTGGTCTAGACACGTCATACATAGTGACACCGTTCCATAACTCCACCAACTCGTCAATAAGAGGCTCAATATATACATTCATATCTTTAACTTGATATTTACCTACTTGAATGAACAGTAACATTACATAATTATTGTGACCATTTTACTGTAAGATTTGTAAGTACATGTAAATTAATAACTTTCAAATGATAAAATACCTGGAACAATCATTGCCAACATAATGTGCTCCCTCTTTATTGACATCCACGGAGGTATGTTATTGTTGATAACAAAAACAGGCCACACCGAGCAAACAGATCTCATCTCTCCAAATGGATTGACACCATCTGCTGCCAATGAAAGCCTGAGATTACGAGGTTCTTCTTTGAAGTGTTGCCACTTTTCCTCTATGTGCATAAATGCCGAACCATCCGCAGGGATTCGAATAATGTCATCTCGACTTATATTGCGTCAATGGTAATCCATAAATTGTGCCAAGCTAGTACACCTGAATAATTGTCGCATCCGTGGAATAATGGGGATGTAACGAAGAACCTTGTGAGGCACCTTTTTTGTTATTCAATCTGTTCGATATCTACTCGTATGACATACAGGGCATTGTGTTGCAAATTCATGTTCTTTATAATATATAATATGATCATTGGGACAAGCATGTATTGCTTGATACTCCATTCCAATATCTTTCATAATAGCAGATAATTCTTGATATGAGCGAGGTAGAATATTTGATGGTGGTAACAAAAACTCACCTATCAATCTACAGAAAAAAATATAAGTTGTTAATATAAACAATATTAGTGGTACATTATTCACCCTTTGTTAACTATAAAGACATATATGACATACCTTAACATACGTGACATTGTTATGTTGGATAAACCATTCATAACCTTCAAGTTCAACAACAACAATACAGCAGAGAAAAGAGTTGTTTGGGAGTCTTTGTATAGGGGCTCGTATGCCTTCTCAAGTAGAGGTACATCGAGGCTATCATCATCATCATGATCAGATCCGCTTGGACTAAATGTGTCATGGATCAATGTATTTATACCATCATCTTCAATTGTGTTTTCTAGCGCATGATCATCATCTTCCATGGGATCATTATCTTCACCTTGGATATTCGCACCCCCATGTTCCTCCATATCATGTACTTCCCTGGGGAGATCAACCTATATAAAATTGATTAACATAAATAAACCATGATCTTCAACTCATCATCAAGTGATTTCATATGTATATAAATTGTTAAAATGATATAATGAACAACTTACCAGTGGATGATAGTCATGCCCCCCTTCAATGTGACCATTCTCCCTACAATGTCTCTTAACTGTTTTGATTAGCAGTCTTCTACGGTTTAAGCCCTTACAAATTTTGCAGGGACAATAACATTTTCCATCACCTTTTCTTTTCAAGTTAGACCACAATCTAGCGATTGTCTCCCTATTTTGTTCTTCACTTATATTATCTGACATGATCGTTCTTTGCAGGAAGCAAAAATTGGGCTATGAAAACTTCGGTCTACAACTTTCAGTGACTAAGCAAAATTGTCAAAAGTACACAAATCTTCTTAGACCTAGTTAAATCCTTTAATATTTTAAAAGTCTAGTTAAAATATACATTAGATTAAAAAATATACAATTTTCATGCCTGAGTGCGCGGCTACGACTAGTGCAATGGTCTTCTTGCTTAGCTCTAGAAGCTCTCTAGCAATCAAAACATATAAGCTACAAGGCCTAACAGCAATTTCAAAACATATAAGCTACAAGGCAAGACATATTACATGACATGGAAAAAGGATTAAAATATACATTAGATTAAAATATATACAATTTTCAAACCTGAGCGCGCAGCTATAACTCATGCAATGGTCTTCTTGCTTAGCTCTAGAAGCTCTCCAGCAATCAAAACATATAAGCTATTAGAATTCATTAACTTTCTGTAATTGGAAAACTCTATTTGATATTAGACCGTAAACTACTACTATTCTCTCCATAAGAACTAAGTACAAAATTCTTTCAAGTTCACATCCATGATTCCCTTTAGATTAAAATATACAGCAAAAATAAGCTAAAAGTCTAGTTAAAATATACATTAGATTAAAAAATATACAATTTTCAAACCTGAGCACGCGGCTATAACTCATGCAATGGTCTTCTTGCTTAGCTTTAGAAGCTCTCCAGCAATCAAAACATATAAGCTACAAGGCCTAATAGCAATTTCAAAACAAGGGTCATCAAAAGAACCAAAAATAATGTGTGCAAACAATACCTTGTGAAGTGGTATAGACAATTAGAAGATGCTACTATGTGCTAGGGAACTTCTTAGAACTGTTGGTATATTCTTACAACTTGTTACACCTGGGATATTCTTCTCTGTAGATGCTACTGTGTGCCGTGGTCCAAACAGGCCCATAAATGTGGTTGAATAGCAATACATTCAAGTGGCAATTACACAAGGGACAGTCACTGTGAGATATCCTCATGTGTGACTGTCCTTGTCACAAATGAGGACATCTCACAGTGACTGTCCCTTGTGTAATTGCCACTTGAATGAGGTCAGTCACTGTAAAGACAACATGATAATGTACACATACAATGAGTGTACATTATCATGTTGTCTTTACAGTTGCTGCCCTCATGTTGTATATTCTTCTTTGTAGATGCTGCTACGTGCTAGGGAACTTCTTAGAACTGTTGGTATATTCTTACAACTTGTTACACCTGGGATATTCTTCTCTGTAGATGCTACTATGTGCCGCGGTCCAAACGGGCCCATAAATGTGGTTGAATAGCAATACATTCAAGTGGAAATTACACAAGGGACAGTCACTGTGAGATGTCCTCATGTGTGACTGTCCTTGTCACAAATGAGGACATCTCACAGTGACTGTCCCTTGTGTAATTTCCACTTGAATGAGGACAGTCACTGTAAAGACAACATGATAATGTACACATACAATGAGTGTACATTATCATGTTGTCTTTACAGTGGCTGCCCTCATGTTGTATATTCTTCTCTGTAGATGCTACTATGTGCTAGGGAACTTCTTAGAACTGTTGGTATATTCTTACAACTTGTTACACCTGGGATATTCTTCTCTGTAGATGCTATTGTGTGCTGTGGTCCAAACGGGCCCATAAATGTGGTTGAATAGCAATACATTCAAGTGGCAATTACACAAGGGACAGTCACTGTGAGATGTTCTCATGTGTGACTATCCTTGTCACAAATGAGGACATCTCACAGTGACTGTCCCTTGTGTAATTGCCACTTGAATGAGTACAGTCACTGTAAAGACAACATGATAATGTACACAAGTACCGTGAAGGTAGTTGCAAGTTAGGGCTGTTTCATTTCATACCCAAAACAATGAAGATGTTACGGTCCACAAAATGTTTGTGCTTGAAAGATGAACATATAAAAATAAACTTCTAAATAACCAAAGCCGCTAACAATAAATTCAACACAGATATGTCCTCATTTCTCGGTATTTTAGCTCTGTAACAGCTGAATACCAGATTACATAATAATGACAAAATAAAAATAAACCCAATGTACTCAGAAATTGTAGCTGTGATTTTGTGGAGGGAATCTCTCTCGGCACTGTTGAAAATACAAATGACAACGTTTCTCTACATTATCATGTTGCCTTTACAGTGACTATCCCTTGTGTAATTGCCTCTTGAATACAAATGACAACTCTTTTTTTTTTGCACTTATATCCCGACCAACATAAGGTCCATTTGTAATACAACATGATAATGTACACTTACAGTGAGTGTACATTATCATGTTGTCCTTAGAGTGACTATCCTCATTTGTTGAAGAAGAAAAGCATTAATGTGGCTGAATAGCAATACATTCAAGTGGCAATTACACAAGGGACAATCACTATGAGATGTCCTCATTTGTGACTATCCTTACAGTGAGTGTACATTATCATGGTGTCTTTAGAGTGACTGTCCTCATTTGTTGAAGAAGAAAAGCATTAATGTGGTTCAATAGCAATACATTCAAGTGGCAATTACACAAGGGACAATCACTGTGAGATGTCCTCATGTGTGACTGTCCTTGTCACAAATGAGGACATCTCACAATGACTGTCCCTTGTGTAATTCAAGTGGCAATTACACAAGGGACAGTCACTGTGAGATGTCCTCATTTGTGACTGTCCTTACAATGAGTGTACATTATCATGTTGTCTTTAGAGTGACTGTCCTCATTTGTTGAAGAAGAAAAGCATTAATGTGGTTCAATAGCAATACATTCAAGTGGCAATTACACAAGGGACAATGTCATGAGCTGTGACATATTGAACTTAGTATAATAATAAAATGATTAGATGATATATAATAATCTATTATTAACAGTATATAACAATAATATATAATTATTATCAAAAGATAATAATAATATATAGTTAGCATAATAAGTAATATGTTAATTAAATAATATTAAAATATTAATAAATAATATAATTATGATTATAATTATAATATAAATTAATAATAAATAATTATTAATAAATTATATATATTATATTATAATAATATATTAAGTAATAATATTAAATCAATTATTGATATAATAATTTTAATATATAAATAATATTAATAAACCTCTCAATATAAAACAATATGTTATCACTATAATAATATTTATTATAATATTATTAATATTACTAACATCATTAATTATAATATTTAATAATAACAATAACATTAATAATAATAATAACGTTTAAAGCAATATCGAATATCTGTAATCGATATACATCTACATTAAACATCTGCATTATCTATCACGATGAGGAATGAAGAAGTGATACAACAATCACTAGTCATTACACATCGATACCATGAGAGGATGATTAATGAACCAAATACTATGAAGTCAAGATCAACATGATATGAATAAGGGATAGGTCGCTATGTGTTTCAGAAGATGTATTGATAAGCAAGAAGGATAACCATTCATATATTATAAATAATCATTAATTGCACAAGTTTAGACAATGACATATCCGATAAAGCAATATCAAACATGAAGACCCGCTAGCAAATATGCACCATCACTTCCTATGTTATCATGACAATAACATAAACTAGATTGAATTCTACTATCTATATCAATAGACACCACATAGGAGGATATCGACTAAAGGATTGAAAGATTATCGATTGTCTGAGATAAACCACATCTTGTAGAAACACAAAAGCATCAGTGATTATATCACAAGCTATTGATGAATGAGGCATCAGTCATGGATAATAAGTACAATGTATCCTTAAGTATTAATAGGAATGGAAGTCAATTTGAAGATCAAACTCCATTACCAGCAATCAACCAATAAATGGACAATTATCAGAAAATGATATCGACTTATATCAGAGTAGAAAGATTGGATATAATCATAACAATATGGGATAAGGCAAGAGTTAATATCGATTGACTAAATACTAATGATAGTTAGACCAAACTAATACAAACACAATGGATATTAACTACTGGTTGCACTACCAATTAGGGAAGATTACCTTCATAAAAAGATTTGATATTGAGTCAATCTGGGAGTTATCTATGATCAGAAAATAATGAAATAATATTATGTGAACTGTCGGATTATGGAAAGGTGTGATTAACAAAGGGACATGGAGGAAGAAACAAGACACATCTCATTCATAGCATCTCTTCATTTGTTAAAGACAATATAAGAATGCATTCTCGTCAGTCACTCAAGGCATCATTAGAACTTTATTTACTTATCCATATTTGGATATACTCAATAGAGCATCTGCCTTTGGCAGTTTGGTTTCAAGTTTATCATTGCAAATCAGAGACAACACCATGATTGCACAGATAGAAAGGATAGTCAGAAACAGCATCAATATTTGAAGTTGCAAGCATATAATTCAGAATCTGAAATAGCAACATATCACTCATAGCGATATTACACATTTGCATAATTACATCATCATATCAGACACAGCAAATACATTGCTGTAAGCAATACTTATTGATTGTATATCGATATTGTTTATATTAGACATAGCATCATTATACTATCACTATAAGTGATAGGAAACATCATATTCATAGCATATTTCATATCATTATATCCCACAGTGCTATTAAACATATTGGTATCAATATCATCTTGCACACATATTGTGATTGAATCTGAAATAGCGGTTGATATCTTAAGTAACCTCCATTACTTAGTTTAATTGTAAGTATCTGATAGAGTAAGTCTGAGAAGTGGAGTAATTGTTCCTATTTTCCAAGTTAGCCAAAAAGGGGACATTATAGACAATCACTGTGAGATGTCCTCATGTGTGACTATCCTTGTCACAAATGAGGACATCTCACAATGACTGTCCCTTGTGTAATTCAAGTGGCAATTACACAAGGGACAGTCACTGTGAGATGTCCTCATTTGTGACTGTCCTTACAGTGAGTGTACATTATCATGTTGTCTTTAGAGTGACTGTCCTCATTTGTTGAAGAAGAAAAGAATTAATGTGGTTCAATAGCAATACATTCAAGTGACAATTACACAAGGGACAATCACTATGAGATGTCCTCATGTGTGACTATCCTTGTCACAAATGAGGACATCTCACAATGACTGTCCCTTATGTAATTCAAGCAGAAATTACATAAGGGACAGTCACTGTGAGATGTCCTCATTTGTGACTATCCTTACAGTGAGTGTACATTATCATGTTGTCTTTAGAGTGACTGTCCTCATTTGTTGAAGAAGAAAAGCATTATTGTGGTTCAATAGCAATACATTCAAGTGGCAATTACACAAGGGACAATCACTGTGAGATGTCCTCATGTGTGACTGTCCTTGTCACAAATGAGGACATCTCACAATGACTGTCCCTTGTGTAATTCAAGCAGCAATTACACAAGGGACAGTCACTGTGAGATTTCCTCATTTGTGACTATCCTTACAGTGAGTGTACATTATCATGTTGTCTTTAGAGTGACTATCCTCATTTGTTGAAGAAGAAAAGCATTAATGTGGTTCAATAGCAATACATTCAAGCAGCAATTACACAATGGATAGTCACTGTGAGATGTCCTCATTTGTGACTGTCCTTACAGTGAGTGTACATTATCGAGTTGTCTTTAGAGTGACTGTCCTCATTTGTTGAAAAAGAAAAGCATTAATGTGGTCCAATAGCAATACATTCAAGTGGAAATTACACAAGGGACAATCGATCACTGTGAGATGTCCTCATGTGTGACCTTTGTGAAGGCAAGTGCCAATTTGTACCCAAGTTACCAATATTGTGGCAAAAGTGGGAATGAAGCATTTAGGGGTCAAATTGGGAAAAGAAGTGTAGAAGTGGCCTATGTGAGGTCTAAATAGCCTAACTAAGTCATGGTTAGGGTCTTATGGTGTTTGAACAATAAGTTTTGAACCAAAATCCCAAAGGTTGTAACAAGTTGTCAATGTTGTCATTCACAACATTGACAACATTTGTGCAAGGGAGCATTTTCGAGTAAGATGGTTATGTAACTATATGAAACCATTGAATTAGGCATCAGATCAACTATAAGAGGCCTCCATCGATCTGTGCAAAAGGTTGGGGGGAAAAACATTTGGAATTAAGAAGATTTGTAGAGTAACACGGTTTTAGTGAATTCTTGAGTTTTTTTGTTTCTTTGTTTTCAGTTGATTAATGGATTAGATAGCTCGCAGTGTCTATTGGAAAAGTTAGTACAAGTTGTTTTTTTATTCTGTGTTGTGTTTTTTTTGAGTTTTGAAGCATTCCAACTAGTTTGTTAATTCTTTTGTTAAGTACCCTATCATTGGTTTGAACCAGGCAGGTTGAACAAATGGAGTCTTAGCTCATCATTCCATTGTCAATTTTGTACAGGCTCTTGGAATGGGTGAGGAGACTCCATGTACTATATGTTTGGAAGGAGGGGCCCTGGGAAGCTCATTTTCTATGTTTGCAATGATGTCCTAGGTGAGTTAGTTGAGCACAGTTAGGGATGACAAATCATTACAAGAAGATTACAACAAGTTGAATGCATTGGTTGCTTCAACTAAAATCTCATGGAGAGGTAGACACACATCTAAAGAAGCCCCAAGTCAAATTAGAAGATTGGGTGAGTTTCTTTGGCTGCTAAGAAAACAAACTCTTAGTCAGACTGTCCAAGTTGTGTCAAAATACTTGTTTTCAGGCATGGCTGTAGCAGTTGGTGTACAAAAAATCTAGGAGGAGAAGACCTTAGATATCTTGGAGTTCTCAATAAAGGGCATCTAAATCCTAAGCCCTTTAGGTGGCTTAATATAAACAAAAAGGCTTGATAAAGGCCTAATTGCTAGCAGCCTATTTTTGGGTGCAATTGGCATGGTTTGATGAACCGGATTGAAGTACTAATGAAAAGTATAGGTGAAGGAGTAATATTGAAACCAATAGAGGTCCTAGTGGCCAGCCTCTCCATGGAGTAAAGTTCTAGTTGAATGTGTTTCAATTTGTGAAGACAAGACTAGGAGTGTCCTAGTAGCTAGATTGGTATTGAGCAGAGTTCGTTGTATTTCTTGTTGGTGTGCACTAGTTGAAGGAGTGGGATCTTGGGTAGAGATACCTAAAGAGTGTAGGGATAGTTAAGTACCTTATCAAGTCAAAACATTGGCCTAAAGAGACCCTAGTGAAGGATAGGGAGTGAGCAAGACAAAGTGTTACATCAATTAACAAGATCATTTTTTGGTAATTGTGTACATTATCATGTTGTCTTTACAGTGACTGCCCTCATTTGTTGAAGAAGAAAAGCATTAATGTGGTTCAATAGCAATACATTCAAGTGGAAATTACACAAGGGAATATCACTATGAGATGTCCTAAGTGTAACTGTCCTTGTCACAAATGAGGACATCTCACAGTGACTGTCCCTTGTGTAATTGCCACTTGAATGAGGACAGTCACTATAAAGACAACATGATAATGTACACAAGTACCGTGAAGGTAGTCGCAAGTTAGGGCTGTTTCATTGCATACCCGAAACAATGAAGACATTACAGTCCACAAAACATTTGTGCTTGAAAGATGAACAAATAAAATTAAACTTCTAAATAACCAAAGCCGCTAACAATAAATTCAACACAGATATGTCCTCATTTCTGGGTATTTTAGCTCTCTAACAGCTGAATACCAGATTACATAATAATGAGAAAAGAAAAATAAACCCAACGTACTCAGAAATTGTAGCTGTGATTTCACGGAGGGAATCTCTCTCGGCGCTATTGAAAACACAAATGACAACGTTCTTGTTTTTTTTGCCCTTATATCCCGATGTGATTTCGCGGAGGGTTACGGTGCTATTGAAAACACAAATGACAACATTCCTTTTTTTTTTGCCCTTATATCCCGACAACATCGCAATTGCAAGTTAGGGCTATTTCACTGCATACCCGAAACAATGAAGATGTTACGGTCTACAAAATGTTTGTGCTTGAAAGATGAACAAATAAAATTAAACTTCTAAATAACCAAAGCCGCTAACAATAAATTCAACATAGATATGTCCTCATTTTTGGGTATTTTAGGTCTCTAACAGCTGAATACCAGATTACATAATAATGACAAAAGAAAAATAAACCCAACATACTCAGAAATTGTAGCTGTGATTTCGCGGAGGGTTACGGCGCTGTTGAAAACAAAAATGACAACGTTCTTGTTTTTTTTGCCCTTATATCCCGATGTGATTTCACAGAGGGTTACGGCGCTGTTGAAAACACAAATGACAACGTTCTTATTTTTTTTGCCCTTATATCCTGATGTGATTTCGCAGAGGGTTACGGCGCTGTTGAAAACATAAATGACAACGTTCCTTTTTTTTTGTCCTTATATCCCGACAACGTCACAATTTGCGACGTTGCCAAATTTATTGTCATCGCAATTGCGATGGTGTCGGGCTATATTTGAAAAAAAAAAGCCAAAACCGCATGACATTTGCCTGTCGTCGCAAATTGCCATCGCAATTTCACCCCAAATGTATTAGTGTTTGACTATCCTTGATCTCACGTCATTATCTTTGACTCATCATTTGCCAACAACAACACAACATTCTCTTCATCCACCAGGTCCTTGAGGATGTATCCTTCCTCATGTCCGACCTAATCTTCCATCAAAAATCAAAATGGGTTCGTGTAGGATGTATTCTTCCTTACATTTTGACCTAATCTTTCCCCCATCAATCAAATCAATCCATCTCCTTGGCAAAAGATATTTTGTGTATTTATCACTTTGGATCTTGTTTATCTTTTATGGCTTCTTGTTGGTCCTCTCCTCATGGTCACCATGATCTTTTATATTATGGTGCGCTATGAATGATGGAAATCTATGGCAAGGTCTTTTGATCTTTTTCTTCTTCCTGTGATTTAGTTATACCTTACCCTTGCACGTTTCACATGTGATCTTCTAGGTTACATGGTACACTTGGGAAATGCCATTTGTTTATTGTTTCTCTAGCATCGTTTCTACCATGATTCCTTTTGGATTCATGTATGATGTTGGGGAAACCGTTGCATGTCTTTTCACATCATTCCTATGCAACACTAGTGATAAGGCCTTGTGTTCCTAGTAACCTTGGCAGGTCTCTATTGTTTCTATATTAAACTAGGTCATTCTCTCCACATTTACACACAAAGTTCCCCAAATCCCACATCCTGCATCATATAGATTAATCTTGCATCTTGCATCCTTTATATAGCTTCATCTTGCATCCTGCATATCACATCATCTTGCGTTCATCCATCTTTTCTCTTGGAAGGACATCATTTTATCCCCCCTTCCCATCTTTCTTCATCCTTTCCCTTCCTTTCTATCTTCTTTTCGAGAAAATTCCACAAAGTTTTATCTTTGTGTTATTTTCTCGAGGGAGCACAACCCCTTATCTTCTATTCAAGCCTAGGGCATCTTATTTTCTTGTCTTTGATGCCACGCCACTTGTAGCATCGCATCAAAGAGGGGAAAAATGTAGACACCTAAAAGCCTTTTTCCAAATAAAAATATTTTATTTTGTAGAAACCCCTGATGACATCATCATTAATTAATTAATTAGTTTTTATGCTATTATCCTCTCCTATTTTAATTAAAAACACTTAATTAAAAAATCCCTCCCAAAAGCATTTAAATCAAATTTGAATGATTTTCCCTCCAATTTATTAATCATTTGGTAAATTGAGTCTCAAAACCCTTTAAATAAATAAATAATTTATTTAAACCCTAAAAACCCTAGAAACTTCTAGAAAACCCTAAACCTATCTACCCTTTCCTAATCCCATCCTAAACCTATTTACAGGGTGATTCCTAACCCTCTTAGTCTAAACCCTCATCCTTTGACTTCTGGTCAAACCCCCTCATTAATGAGCCTTACAGATTCATTAATGGCCCCTTAAAATTTCATAAATGGCTCTTACAACCTCTTAATGAAGCTTGTGTCTTCTCTTTCACCTTTTTTCCCTAAGCACACTTCCCTAGTGTTTCTCACACATGTGTGAGAAACCCTTAACCCTTATTCCCTTGACCTTTCCTCTAACCATACCCCAAACCTTACCCCTAACCCTGACTCTGACCCTAAATATCCTTTCTAACCCAAGACCTTCCTCAAATCCTATAAATACTCTTTATTCCAAGAGAAAAACACCAATTCACCTATCTCATATTAAGTAATGTTATCATGCTAATTTACATTTAGACTTGGCTTAAATTCTAGTTTTGTTGGATTTAGCTCATTTCTATGATTTTATAACTCACAGTAGCTTAGCATAATGGATTAACCTAGCTTATTTCATTTCTTTTCATATCATTTTAATCATATCACATCTATCATTTGGTTAAAATAAATCTATCATAAGCATTCTTGCATCAGATCTACATTTTAGCTTCACTAGGTTCCTTGGGGCTCTAGGGGCAAATCAGGTTCACCATACCTAATTATGTGCCACTATGGGGTATCCTTGGTCCCTAATGGATCCTAAACCTTCCTAATCTACATTAGGGACATTCTCCTAGTATTTTGAGAGCACACCCACATCCCTAAATCGAGAGCAAATCAAACGGTGACATGGTGCTCCTGTTTAAGCTCTATCTAAGGTATCATGCAAATAGTTTTTACTATATGTTATGAATATGCTGCTTAGGCTAACATTTGAATGTCTATGCCTTGGGGCTCTAGGGGAAAATTAGGTTCACCATACCTGATTATGTGCCACTATGGGGTATCCTTGGTCCCTAATGGATCCTAAACCTTCATAATTTGAATTAGGGACATGCTCCTAGTGTTTTGAGAGCACACCCACATCCCTAAATCAAGAGAAAATCAAATGGTGATAGGGTGCTCTTATTTAAGCTCTATCTGAGGTATCATGCAAATAGTGTTTACTCTATGTTATGAATATGCTACTTAGGCTAATGTTTGAATGTCTATGCTTGTTCCGAAAAAGTTAGGTTTTCACTGATCACAATATCATCATTGATACGACTATTAAGGTTGCAAATGAAGTGTTGTATAAATATAGGCTCATTGTGTGAAATAATGGCATATTGCCTTAGCTCAAAGAACTTATGTTTATACTAGTCCACTATCATATTCCCATGACGAAGATGGTGAAATTCATCAACTCATTTCTAATGATAATGGTTAGAAAGAAAATGTGCATATGACTATTCCTCAAAGATCTCCCAATAAACATTAGTTATATTCAGTTGGAGATTTTTCTCCTCTATGGGCCACCAATTAGATGCAAGACTCCTAAGGTTCATAACATCACACTGAGCTCTAGTGTTTCTTGAATATTATTCTTTAAAAAATAAATATCTAATATCTATGATCCAAGTCTTGGCCTCAATACCACTACATGATCCATAAAAATTAGGTGGACATGGCCTCAAAAGGTATCTCATATGTCTTGCATAGATAGAATCTTTACCCACTACTACTCTCTCTCGCTCTTCTATGCTCTAGTCTAGAGATAGTCAGGGTACAATAATTCTCACACTCTCTCCTCTCCTCTTGATCACCATGATAATATAAATAATACCATGGTGAGATGCCTCATGAAGAGGTCCCAACAGAGTAATAATCTCATGAAGTAATTGAACTAATTAGATATTCCCATTATTACCACCATGAGAACCTCTTTGGTCCCCATGGTGATCCTCTTGATGATCTTATTTATGATCATCTTAATGTTCTTCTTCTTGATGATCTTCCTTGTGATGTTCATCCTTATTCTCTTTCCAATAGGGATTCTGGTGTACATCTATGTTTCTAGGAGGCATCCTTCAAAGAAAAATAAGAAGTGGATTAAAATAAAAATAAACACATATGATAGCCATACTAAGGAAATGAGGGAAAAATGATAAGCATCAAAAGATATAACCGCACACAACTCACACTAATCACAATGGGTACATATACACTAGAGCTCCTAGCGTATGAATATGGAAACTAACATAAAATGTAATTCCTTGCTAAGGAACCCTTGGAACATAGGGTAATACATGCACTGATATTTTTTTTAATAACTATATAAGCATCAACAACATATGTGCATAATTATGATGTACATTGCATAGGAAATAAATAAGAAAAATGATTGTTACATAATTTCACACAAGTGAAAGTCTTCCAACACTTCCAAGGGTTCCATGACAACTCCAAAATACTCCACAAAAATGGATATACACATTCCACATGATATCTCATGAGAGCTCAGATGATGTCTAGTGAACTACATGAGACCAAGTCAGACAATACCTCACAGCTCATAGTTGAGGAGATTAGGTCCATCCTCATAATCTAAGAAGAGAAGGTTCATTTTAAAGAACCAAACAAAATATGAGCCTTAACATGGTCAATTATGGACTACGAACACATCAAAAGCATTGAGAGAATAAAGGGTATTCAAAACCCTAACTACCTTTTATCCAAAATGAAGGCAACATTAAGTTGAAATGAATGCGCATGAATGAATGTGCAATAACATTATATAAATGTGCAATAACAGTCCATGAATGCAAAGGAATAAAGGATGAATGAACAAAAGTATAAAAAATCTACACAAAAACACAAATAACATGGAAAAATGAATAAAAATTAATGTTGACACCAAAATATGACCAGATAAAGATAATATCCACAGTGGGGAGTACTCAATACACATAATCAAGGTCAAATTCACTCGATGTGGTTAATATAATAAAATTTCACTAATCAAGTAGACATTATAGCATAAGACTAAAAGCACTAAAATTAAATGTAGGGGGATACTAATGAGAAAATCATGCTTGATATTATGCCACTAAATTTATTCCACCACTTGTATGGTGGTCCCAATAGTGATGTGTCATGCCATCTAACCATGTGGACCCTTAGGACCACCCCACCATTCTCGTGAAGATAGTCACATGGGACAACAAGCATAATGTATACAAGGGATAGTAGGCTAACACTCACACCATACAAGTGTAACAATTAGGGGACGGTATAACAACCCAAATACAATCATTCAGACTGAAGGACACCATGTCACATGTACAAAAGGTCACTAACACTAATACATTTGGGGTGAAATTGCGACGGCCATTTGCGACGGCAGGCAAATGTCATGTGGTTTTGCTCTTTTTTTTTCAAATATAGCCCGACACCGTCGCAATTTGCGACGACAATACATTTGTCACTGTCGCAATTGCGACGTTGTCGGGATATAAGCGCAAAATTTAAAAGGAACGTTGTCATGTGTGTTTTCAACAACACCGTAACCCTCCGTGAAATCAAATCAGGATATAACGGCAAACAAAATAAGAACGTTGTCATTTGTGTTTTCAACAGCGCCGTAACCCTCTGCGAAATCACATCGGGATATAAGGGCAAAAAAAACAAGAACATTGTCATTTGTGTTTTCAACAGCGCCGTAACCCTCCATGAAATCACAGCTACAATTTCTGAGTACGTTGGGTTTATTTTTCTTTTGTCATTATTATGTAATCTGGTATTCAGCTGTTAGAGAGCTAAAATACCCAGAAATGAGGACATATCTATGTTGAATTTATTGTTAGCGGCTTTGGTTATTTAGAAGTTTAATTTTATTTGTTCATCTTTCAAGCACAAACGTTTTGTGGACCGTAACATCTTCATTGTTTCGGGTATGCAGTGAAACAGCCCTAACTTGCAATTGCGATGTTGTTGGGATATAAGGGCAAAAAAAAAAAGGAACGTTGTCATTTGTGTTTTCAACAGCACCGTAACCCTCCGCGAAATCACATCGGGATATAAGGGAAAAAAAAACAAGAACGTTGTCATTTGTGTTTTCAACAGTGCCGAGAGAGATTCCCTCCGCGAAATCACAGCTACAATTTCTGAGTACATTGGGTTTATTTTTCTTTTGTCATTATTATGTAATCTGGTATTCAGCTGTTAGAGAGCTAAAATACCCAGAAATGAGGACATATCTGTGTTGAATTTATTGTTAGCGGCTTTGGTTATTTAGAAGTTTAATTTTATTTGTTCATCTTTCAAGCACAAACGTTTTGTGGACTGTAATGTCTTCATTGTTTCGGGTATGCAATGAAACAGCCCTAACTTGTGACTACCTTCACGGTACTTGTGTACATTATCATGTTGTCTTTACAGTGACTGTCCTCATTCAAGTGGCAATTACACAAGGGACAGTCACTGTGAGATGTCCTCATTTGTGACAAGGACAGTCACACTTAGGACATCTCATAGTGATATTCCCTTGTGTAATTTCCACTTGAATGTATTGCTATTGAACCACATTAATGCTTTTCTTCTTCAACAAATGAGGACAGTCACTGTAAAGACAACATGATAATGTACACAATTACCAAAAAATGATCTTGTTAATTGATGTAACACTTTGTCTTGCTCACTCCCTATCCTTCACTAGGGTCTCTTTAGGCCAATGTTTTGACTTGATAGGGTACTTAACTATCCCTACACTCTTTAGGTATCTCTACCCAAGATCCCACTCCTTCAACTAGTGCACACCAACAAGAAATACAACGAACTCTGCTCAATACCAATCTAGCTACTAGGACACTCCTAGTCTTGTCTTCACAAATTGAAACACATTCAACTAGAAATTTACTCCATGGAGAGGCTGGCCACTAGGACCTCTATTGGTTTCAATATTACTCCTTCACCTATACTTTTCATCAGTACTTCAATCCGGTTCATCAAACCATGCATGCCAATTGCACCCAAAAATAGGCTGCTAGCAATTAGGCCTTTGTCAAGCCTTTTTGTTTATATTAAGCCACCTAAAGGGCTTAGGATTCAGATGCCCTTTATTGAGAACTCCAAGATATCTAAGGTCTTCTCCTCCTAGATTTTTTGTACACCAACTGCTACAGCCATGCCTGAAAACAAGTATTTTGACACAACTTGGATAGTCTGACTAAGAGTTTGTTTTCTTAGCAGCCAAAGAAACTCACCCAATCTTCTAATTTGACTTGGGGCTTCTTTAGATGTGTGTCTACCTCTCCATGAGATTTTAGTTGAAGCAACCAATGCATTCAACTTGTTGTAATCTTCTTGTAATGATTTGTCATCCCTAACTGTGCTCAACTGACTCACCTAGGACATCATTGCAAACATAGAAAATGAGCTTCCCAGGGCCCCTCCTTCCAAACATATAGTACATGGAGTCTCCTCACCCATTCCAAGAGCCCGTACAAAATTGACAATGGAATGATGAGCTAAGACTCCATTTGTTCAACCTGCCTGGTTCAAACCAATGATAGGGTACTTAACAAAAGAATTAACAAACTAGTTGGAATGCTTCAAAACTCAAAAAAAACACAACACAGAATAAAAAAACAACTTGTACTAACTTTTCCAATAGACACTGCGAGCTATCTAATCCATTAATCAACTGAAAACAAAGAAACAAAAAAACTCAAGAATTCACTAAAACCGTGTTACTCTACAAATCTTCTTAATTCCAAATTTTTTTCCCCCCAACCTTTTGCACAGATCGATGGAGGCCTCTTATAGTTGATCTGATGCCTAATTCAATGGTTTCATATAGTTACATAACCATCTTACTCGAAAATGCTCCCTTGCACAAATGTTGTCAATGTTGTGAATGACAACATTGACAACTTGTTACAACCTTTGGGATTTTGGTTCAAAACTTATTGTTCAAACACCATAAGACCCTAACCATGACTTATTTAGGCTATTTAGACCTCACATAGGCCACTTCTACACTTCTTTGCCCAATTTGACCCCTAAATGCTTCATTCCCACTTTTGCCACAATATTGGTAACTTGGGTACAAATTGGCACTTGCCTTCACAAAGGTCACACATGAGGACATCTCATAGTGATCGATTGTCCCTTGTGTAATTTCCACTTGAATGTATTGCTATTGAGCCACATTAATGCTTTTCTTCTTCAACAAATGAGGACAGTCACTCTAAAGACAACATGATAATGTACACTCACTGTAAGGACAGTCACAAATGAGGACATCTCACAGTGACTGTCCCTTGTGTAATTTCCACTTGAATGTATTGCTATTGAACCACATTAATGCTTTTCTTCTTCAACAAATGAGAACAGTCACTCTAAAGACAACATGATAATGTACACTCACTGTAAGGATAGTCACAAATGAGGACATCTCACAGTGACTGTCCCTTGTGTAATTGCTGCTTGAATTACACAAGGGACAGTCATTGTGAGATGTCCTCATTTGTGACAAGGACAGTCACACATGAGGACATCTCACAGTGATTGTCCCTTGTGTAATTGCCACTTGAATGTATTGCTATTGAACCACATTAATGCTTTTCTTCTTCAACAAATGAGGACAGTCACTCTAAAGACAACATGATAATGTACACTCACTGTAAGGACAGTCACAAATGAGGACATCTCACAGTGACTGTCCCTTGTGTAATTTCCGCTTGAATTACATAAGGGACAGTCATTGTGAGATGTCCTCATTTGTGACAAGGATAGTCACACATGAGGACATCTCACAGTGATTGTCCCTTGTGTAATTGTCACTTGAATGTATTGCTATTGAACCAAATTAATGCTTTTCTTCTTCAACAAATGAGGACAGTCACTCTAAAGACAACATGATAATGTACACTCACTGTAAGGACAGTCACAAATGAGGACATGTCACAGTGACTGTCCCTTGTGTAATTGCCGCTTGAATTACACAAGGGACAGTCATTGTGAGATGTCCTCATTTGTGACAAGGACAGTCACACATGAGGACATCTCACAATGATTGTCTGTAATGTCCCCTTTTTGGCTAACTTGGAAAACAAGAACAATTACTCCACTTCTCAGACTTACTCTATCAGATACTTACAATTAAACTAAGTAATGGAGGTTACTTAAGATATCAACCGCTATTTCAGATTCAATCACAATATGTGTGCAAGATGATATTGATACCAATATGTTTAATAGCACTGTCGGATATAATGATATGAAATATGCTATGAATATGATGTTTCCTATCACTTATAGTGATAGTATAATGATGGTATGTCTGATATAAACAATATCGATATACAATCAATTAGTATTGCTTACAGCAATGTATTTGCTGTGTCTGATAAAATGATGTAATTATGCAAATGTGTAATATCGCTATGAGTGATATGTTGCTATTTCAGATTCTGAATTATATGCTTGCAACTTCAAATATTGATGCTATTTCTGACTATCCTTTCTATCTGTGCAATCATGGTGTTGTCTCTGATCTGCAATGATAAACTTGAAACCAAACTGCCAAAGGCAGATGCTCTATTGAGTATATCCAAATATGGATAAGTAAATAAAGTTCTAATGATGCCTTGAGTGACTGACGAGAATGCATTCTTATATTGTCTTTAACAAATGAAGAGATGCTATGAATGAGACATGTCTTGTTTCTTCCTCCATGTCCCTTTGTTAAGCACACCTTTCCATAATCCGACAGTTCACATAATATTATTTCATTATTTTCTGATCATAGATAACTCCCAGATTGACTCAATATCAAATCTTTTTATGAAGGTAATCTTCCCTAATTGGTAGTGCAACCAGTAGTTAACATCCATTGTGTTTGTATTAGTTTGGTCAAACTATCATTAGTATTTAGTCAATTGATATTAACTCTTGCCTTATCCCATATTGTTATGATGATATCCAATCTTTCTACTCTGATATAAGTCGATATCATTTTCTGATAATTGTCCATTTATTGGTTGATTGCTGGTAATGGAGTTTGATCTTCAAATTGACTTCCATTCCTGTTAATACTTAAGGATACATTGTACTTATTATCCATGACTGATGCCTCATTCATCAATAGCTTGTGATATAATCACTGATGCTTTTGTGTTTCTACAAGATGTGGTTTATCTCAGACAATCGATAATCTTTCAATCCTTTAGTCGATATCCTCCTATGTGGTGTCTATTGATATAGATAGTAGAATTCAATCTAGTTTATGTTATTGTCATGATAACATAGGAAGTGATGGTGCATATTTGCTAGCGGGTCTTCATGTTTGATATTGCTTTATCGGATATGTCATTGTCTAAACTTGTGCAATTAATGATTATTTATAATATATGAATGGTTATCCTTCTTGCTTATCAATACATCTTCTGAAACACATAGCGACCTATCCCTTATTCATATCATGTTGATCTTGACTTCATAGTATTTGGTTCATTAATCATCCTCTCATGGTATCGATGTGTAATGACTAGTGATTGTTGTATCACTTCTTCGTTCCTCATCGTGATAGATAATGCAGATGTTTAATGTAGATGTATATCGATTACAGATATTCGATATTGCTTTAAACGTTATTATTATTATTATTATTATTAATGTTATTGTTATTATTAAATATTATAATTAATGATGTTAGTAATATTAATAATATTATAATAAATATTATTATAGTGATAACATATTGTTTTATATTGAGAGGTTTATTCATATTATTTATATATTAAAATTATTATATCAATAATTGATTTAATATTATTACTTAATATATTATTATAATATAATATATATAATTTATTAATAATTATTTATTATTAATTTATATTATAATTATAATCATAATTATATTATTTATTAATATTTTAATATTATTTAATTAACATATTACTTATTATGCTAACTATATATTATTATTATCTTTTGATAATAATTATATATTATTGTTATATACCGTTAATAATAGATTATTATATATCATCTAATCATTTTATTATTATACTAAGTTCAATATGTCACGGCTCATGACATTGTCCCTTGTGTAATTGCCACTTGAATGTATTGCTATTGAACCACATTAATGCTTTTCTTCTTCAACAAATGAGGACAATCACTCTAAAGACAACATGATAATGTACACTCATTGTAAGGACAGTCACAAATGAGGACATCTCACAGTGACTGTCCCTTGTGTAATTGCCACTTGAATTACACAAGGGACAGTCATTGTGAGATGTCCTCATTTGTGACAAGGACAGTCACACATGAGGACATCTCACAGTGATTGTCCCTTGTGTAATTGCCACTTGAATGTATTGCTATTCAACCACATTAATGCTTTTCTTCTTCAACAAATGAGGACAGTCACTCTAAAGACACCATGATAATGTACACTCACTGTAAGGACAGTCACAAATGAGGACATCTCATAGTGACTGTCCCTTGTGTAATTGCCACTTGAATGTATTGCTATTCAGCCACATTAATGATTTTCTTCTTCAACAAATGAGGATAGTCACTCTAAGGACAACATGATAATGTACACTCACTGTAAGTGTACATTATCATGTTGTATTACAAATGGACCTTATGTTGGTCGGGATATAAGTGCAAAAAAAAAAAGGAACGTTGTCATTTGTGTTTTCAACAGCGCCGAGAGAGATTCCCTCCGCAAAATCAAGCGGGTTATCATTTGTGTTTTGAACAAAGCGGGTTGTCATTTGTGTTTTGAACAGCACCGAGAGAGATTCCCTCCGCGAAATCAAGCGGGTTGTCATTTGTGTTTTCAACAGCGCCGAGAGAGATTCCCTCCGCAAAATCACAGCTACAATTTCTGAGTACGTTGGGTTTATTTTTCTTTTGTCATTATTATTTAATCTGGTATTCAGCTGTTAGAGAGCTAAAATACCCAGAAATGAGGACATATCTGTGTTGAATTTATTGTTAGCAGCTTTGGTTATTTAGAATGCTTCCCCACAATACTTAATTACACAAGGGACAGTCACTGTGAGATGTCCTCATTTGTGACAAGGACAGTCACACATGAGGACATCTCACAGTGACTGTCCCTTGTGTAATTGCCACTTGAATGTATTGCTGTTCAACCACATTTATGGGCCCGTTTGGACCACGACACACAGTAGCATCTACAGAGAAGAATATCCCAGGTGTAACAAGTTGTAAGAATATACCAACAGTTCTAAGAAGTTCCCTAGCACGTAGTAGCATCTACAGAGAAGAATATACAACATGAGGGCAGCCACTGTAAAGACAACATGATAATGTACACTCATTGTATGTGTACATTATCATGTTGTCTTTACAGTGACTGACCTCATTCAAGTGGCAATTACACAAGGGACAGTCACTGTGAGATGTCCTCATTTGTGACAAGGACAGTCACACATGAGGATATCTCACAGTGACTGTCCCTTGTGTAAGCCACTTGAATGTATTGCTATTCAACCACATTTATGGGCCCGTTTGGACCACGGCACATAGTAGCATCTACAGAGAAGAATATCCCAGGTTTAACAAGTTGTAAGAATATACCAACAGTTCTAAGAAGTTCCCTAGCACATAGTAGCATCTTCTAATTGTCTATACCACTTCACAAGGTATTGTTTGCACACATTGTTTTTGGTTCTTTTGATGACCCTTGTTTTGAAATTGCTATTAGGCCTTGTAGCTTATATGTTTTGATTGCTAGAGATCTTCTAAAGCTAAGCAAGAAGACCATTGCACGAGTTATAGCCGCGCGCTCAGGTTTGAAAATTGTATATTTTTTAATCTAATGTATATTTTAATCCTTTTGCCATGTCATGTAATATGTCTTGCCTTGTAGCTTATATGTTTTGAAATTGCTGTTAGGCCTTGTAGCTTATATGTTTTGATTGCTAGAGAGCTTCTAGAGCTAAGCAAGAAGGCCTTGTAGCTTATATGTTTTGTGTACTTTTGACAATTTTGCTTAGTCACTGAAAGTTGTAGACCGAAGTTTTCATAGCCCAATTTTTGCTTCCTGCGAAGAACGATCATGTCAGATAATATAAGTGAAGAACAAAATAGGGAGACAATCGCTAGATTGTGGTCTAACTTGAAAAGAAAAGGTGATGGAAAATGTTATTGTCCCTGCAAAATTTGTAAGGGCTTAAACCGTAGAAGATTGCTAATCAAAACAGTTAAGAGACATTGTAGGGAGAATGGTCACATTGAAGGGGGGCATGACTATCATCCACTGGTAAGTTGTTCATTATATCATTTTAACAATTTATATACATATGAAATCACTTGATGATGAGTTGAAGATCATGGTTTATTTATGTTAATCAATTTTATATAGGTTGATCTCCCCAGGGAAGTACATGATATGGAGGAACATGGGGGTGCGAATATCCAAGGTGAAGATAATGATCCCATGGAAGATGACGATCATGCGCCAGAAAACACAATTGAAGATGATGGTATAAATACATTGATCCATGACACATTTAGTCCAAGCGGATCTGATCATGATGATGATGATAGCCTTGATGTACCTCTACTTGAGAAGGCATACGAGCCCCTATACAAAGACTCCCAAACAAATCTTCTCTCTGCTGTATTGTTGTTGTTGAACTTGAAGGTTATGAATGGTTTATCCAACATAACAATGTCACGTATGTTAAGGTATGTCATATATGTCTTTATAGTTAACAAAGGGTGAATAATGTACCACTAATATTGTTTATATTAACAACTTATATTTTTTTCTGTAGATTGATAGGCGAGTTTTTGTTACCACCATCAAATATTCTACCTCGCTCATATCGAGAATTATCTGCTATTATGAAAGATATTGGAATGGAGTATCAAGCAATACATGCTTGTCCCAATGATCATATTATATATTATAAAGAACATGAATTTGCAACACAATGCCCTGTATGTCATACGAGTAGATATCGAACAGATCGAATAACAAAAAAGGTGCCTCACAAGGTTCTTCGTTACATCCCCATTATTCCACGGATGCGACAATTATTCAGGTGTACTAGCTTGGCACAATTTATGGATTACCATGCACGCAATAGAAGTCGAGATGACATTATTCGAATCCCTGCGGATGGTTCGGCATTTATGCACATAGAGGAAAAGTGGCAACACTTCAAAGAAGAACCTCGTAATCTCAGGCTTTCGTTGGCAGCGGATGGTGTCAATCCATTTGGAGAGATGAGATCTGTTTGCTCGGTGTGGCCTGTTTTTGTTATCAACAATAACATTCCTCCGTGGATGTCAATAAAGAGGGAGCACATTATGTTGGCAATGATTGTTCCAGGTATTTTATCATTTGATAGTTATTAATTTACATGTACTTACAAATCTTACAGTAAAATGGTCACAATAATTATGTAATGTTTCTGTTCATTCAAGTAGGTAAATATCAAGTTAAAGATATGAATGTATATATTGAGCCTCTTATTGACGAGTTGGTGGAGTTATGGAACGGTGTCACTATGTATGACGTGTCTAGACCAATAGGACAAAGACAATTTCAATTCCATGCAATACTTGTATGGACAATACATGATGCCCCAGGGCTAACACATTTTTGTGGTATGTTATAGTGAATTCAAGTTGCGCATGATAATTCTAATTATAAAAATCAACATATTTAATAATCCAATTATATCATTATCTTGTAGGTCTTCAAACAAAGGGAAAATTTGCATGTCCAGTTTGTGGTCCAAAGATGAAATCTCATCATTCAAAAAGTTTAGGAAAGCATGTGTTTGATGAGTACAGGCACTTCCTCCACAGGAATCATAAGTATCGAAGTATGGAAAAAGATCTTTTCAATGGGAAAGAAGAGACTACATCAAAGCCATGAAGAATGACACCTCGCCTATGGAAGTTGGAATATAATAGAATTAATCGTCGAGGTAATGTCGTTCCACTTAATGGTCTATGTTTGTAATTTATATATTTCTATTGTGATTTTTGTTTACTAATTATGTAATTGATGATCGTGAAGGTCGTCAAGGCACTACTGACAACCTTCCAAAGGGACTAAAAAGCTATCCCAGACAATTTAGTAGGTTGCCCTACTACGAGGACCTACAAATTGTGCATTTGTTTGATCTTATGCATGTTGGAAAGAATATAACAGAGACATTGTGGAAAATACTGGATGGAAGGCATGACAAAGAAAAAATTGTCAAAATTTGTAATGACATTCATGAATCCAATCATGCACTAAAGAATTTCATTCACTCAAATAGCAATAGAGATCAGATTAATATAAGTGCCCTTCCTTGGTTATTAACGGAGCAGCAAAGTGATGCCATAAAAGAAGTCATACGAAAAATTCGATTTCCCACAGGATTTGCTGGGAACATAAGCAATCTCATATCAAAGAAAAGTGAATTTGGGCCAGGGCTCAAAACGCATGATTGGCATACTTTCATCAAGGTAAGTTATGTTCTTCTGTATTTACAATATATTCATAAACTACGTGTACTATTCATTATGTTATGTTAGAAAATAATGAAATGATTGGTTTATAATTACTGCAGTACGTGCTACCTCTATCTCTCCCAGAGCACTTCAACAATAACATCAAACAAGTGATATATGATCTTGGAAAATACATGAGGTAAGCAGTAATATCTGTTCAATTTGTTGTATATATTTATTATATTCGCGATTTGTTTTTCTTGCTATGTAATCTATTGTATATTATTTTGTAAAGTCTCGTATTTATATATTTTTTGTGACTTGAATCTCTTAATGTAGGTGATTGTCATCTAAAGAAATCCATAAAGAAGATATAAACTATTGGAAGAGAAGAATTCCTCATTTATTGTGTGAAATGCAAAAGTGTCTACCTCCAACTTTTTTCAATGCACAAGAACACTACCTCATACACCAAGTTGAGGAGATTGAATTGTGTGGACCTGCACACACTAGGTCAATGTGGATGGTTGAGAGGCACTTGAAATCTTTGAAGGCTTTGGTTCGACAAAGAGCACATCCTGAGGGTTCTATGGTAGAGGGATACATGGTATACCAGACTATGGTGTACATTACTAAATATCTTCCTAAGTTTGCTTCAAATATCCATGTAGATCGCATTTGGGATCTCGACCCTTTTAAAAAATTCAAAGGGGAGTACTTGATGGGGAAAGGTAGATTGAGGAAAGTGACAGGTAATAAATTATAAGATGTTATTGTAATAAATTATTTCTTAATCTTCAAAATAAATCGGTTGTAAGTCGTCTATTTTTTTTTTGTACAGTTGCTCGAGAGTGGGATGCACTACATTTGTATATTGCAAATAATCTTGATTGGATGACGGTATGGATTGAACGATGTCAACATTCTGGTCACACATTAACATGGGAAGGTGTATCTTCATTGGTTAAAGAAGCTCATCGTAATGGAGATTCTAATGTTACGCAAAGGGAAATAGATTTAGCATATGGTTTAAGAGATTTCCAGGTACGTACAAAATTATTAATCACCCGTATGTTTATCAACTCACGATATAATAATTTTGACATGTTTCACATATTATTACAGGTTAAACACCACAAGGGTATGTTCTGTAATGGTCAAAAATTTCGCGTCAAAGTGTTGGATGACACGAAGAAAACTTGTGATTCTGGAATAACTGTAGTCTTTCAAGTGACTAATATTTCATCTAGAAATGACTTAGATCCTCAAGAGTCTAAAAATCAATACTATGGCATTTTGGATGATATATTTGAGTGCGACTTTAGTTCCTTCAAATTAGTACTCTTCATTGTCAAATGGTACAGGCTATGACTTAATCCAAATGATCCTAATAGAACTGTTATTGAACATGATAATGGATTTACAATGGTTAATACAAGGTCGTTTGAGCCAGTTGGGGATGAGCCCTATGTTCTTCCAAGCCAATGTGAACAGGTATTTTACTCAGAGGTTTCACATAAACCGGGTTGGTCATTTGTTGTTAGACATGAACCGAGAGGAAGGCCGATAAAGTATAATGCGATGGAAGAAGAAGATACCGAAGAAGTAGAAGATGATGTAGATGATGATCACGATCGACAATTATTGGATGATGTTCCTGAGACAAATTTTCATGAAGAAGAAGAAGAAGATGATGCTGCTACTGATGATGATGATGAAGATGATGTTGATGTTGATGATGATGATGTTGATGATGACGACAACGACGACGACGACGAGGATGATGATGATGATGACGATGACGAGGATGATGATGATGATGATGATGATGATGATGAGGATGATGATGATGAAATTTAAAGGTATGCCATCAATCCTTAATGTATTTAATATTCATTTCTTGATAGAAATATATTTGTCTTAAATGGTTACATAATTTATTCATTATCTATTTAAAAGCTATAAGTGTTATAATGTGTACATTTTAATGTTTTTAATTTTTATGTGATGCTTATGATGGATGTGATTATGATTATGATGTGATTATGCTCACGATAATTGAATTACATTTGCAGGAAATTGAACCCCTTTCAAGAGCATCCCGCACAGTCTCATGGATCGACAGGTATAAGTCAATACACCTTATAGAAAGTCTATTTAATACACTTATCAATAGTAAGATTGATGTCTTCTAAGATCTCTCCCATTTGCAGGTACCAGCAAATAGGTATTTGTCAGAAGTGTCTTCCTCGAGTGAGGGAAATATAGGAATAGAAGAGGAAAGTGAGACATGCAGTTTATCTAGAATAGGGAGATTAACTAGAGGTCAAAGGACTAGAAGGAAATTCAATAAACACATGAAATTTTTCCTTGCTCAAGGGGGGTCATGTTCTTATGATGATGAGATGAAAGGCGACATCGAGGTGCCCTTGAGGTACCAACATCTACAGAAACATTGGGTACCCAAGGAACTTCCTCCAATAAACATTGATTTTTGTGTTAATGAGAGGATATATCGCATAGCACCATCATCATTACATGGTTTGGGCCTATTTTCTATGGATGGCATAAAGGTGTCTTACAACAAAGTTTCTGAATTGATGGAGTATGTTGGACCATGTTACGATTACAAAAGTTGGATGCATATTGTTCAATATAAAAAAAGTATGCGTAGGTATGCCCTCTCGGCAAATTATATACAACAGCAAGACAATAATCAAAGTAAAAGTGTGGCTATATACATTGATGGAAGGCCAAAAGCAACAGGGAATATTGCGGGTTTTATAAATAGTACACGACCTGGGTCAACTATAAAGCAACCCAATTGCATATTTGAGGCACGCGAGGGAAATCGTGTATTCATCTGTGCGATAAAATCAATACGTGCAGGGGAAGAGCTGCTTATTGATTACAATTTGAACCGCATAGATACAAACGAGGCTACTATCATGGGGGTGGTACATACTATTAAACCAACTTCTAATCAATGACTCCAACATACCATTTAGTTATTAAATTTTTGGCTAACATTTTTATACTTGATCTTTGACACAGGGGCACAATATGGAGCAACCGCCCGAAGGTGATGGTGATGATATTCCTAGCTCATCTACACATGAGCAGGTAAAATTCATTGTAATTGTGCAAACTAGATAGAAGCAAAATGTTATTTTTTTTAATGTTATTTTCTTCATTGTTTTGGAGTAATTTTGATAATACTAATACTATTGTTGTCACAGAGGGCCGGTGGTCGGAGAGAGGGAAAGCAACCTGCAGTCCCTCAGGAGTCCCAATTGTGGACCCTTTTTTTATTGATTTAGCAGAGACCGATGACCCGATCGGTTCCATTAAAAAGCTGCTAAAGAAAATTGGGAAAGAACTTCTACGTTTGGTATCCATACATCCTCAGACTCAGGAAATAAAAGACAGGGCAGCTGAGTTGTTGCGCACTTCTAAAAACTTTAAAGTAAGTATTAATGAAATTTTTAATTATTACAAGAGTTCAATAATGGTTTTTATGTTATGCTCTTTTATGACATTAGTTAAAATATGGATGCATTGTCTTTACAGAGTTATTTGCATAATTTTGAACCCCATTCTCATGATGAGGCCGGTATTGCAAGTGGTTCAGGTAGATCACATGTTCCATTCCCCACTTGTGTTTTCCACTGAATATATATAGGAATGATCATAATCATTGACAATACATGCTCGAACAATCTTTTTTTTTAATGCTCTAACAATCTTGTCCATGCTAGTCCACGCGTTCTATATTTATGCATGCTCTAACAATTTTATTCTTCAACTCCTTTCCATGATGATATGACAACGCCGCCTCCATCCAGGACAGCCACAAATGTCTTGCCGACTGCCATGTCAACAACACACAGCCTAAATGCACCAACTGTTGCACCATCTACTGGTACACAAATCCCTCTTTTTCTCTCTTTTGTTATGTGTTTAAGTGTTATGTGTTTACGATGTAGATCCCTTGATTGTGTTTGTGCCATGGGTGCTCTGCACCAATTTATTTCCCTTGAAGTATTATTTCTTGGAGGCATTTGATAATGGTTTTCATTTTTTGCAATAGGAGATGCAACAAGTCCCGATGCAACATCATTTCCTGGATGTTCCCGTGTTCCTAGTATGGGAACGGTGAAGGATTGCGTATTGATCATCAGTGACGATGAAGGCGTTCCCTTAAAAGTATCCAAACTTCCAGGTACTTTAAAGTTATTATTATTCTATAGTGATATAATAGTAATTTAGTTTTTTATCACTCTTCATCGACTAATGATCCCATGATTATTTTGTAGAGAATGATATTTTTTGGCGAAAACTTGGTGACGAGTGTTTGCGGATATTCGGGCCCACCATACGTACATGGTGGAACATCATATCCTAACTAAAACCCCAAACCACTATTTTGATTTCATATCATTGCTAGAATAGTTTTCCTTTTCATCAATTTCTTGAACTATATTAAAGGTAGCTTCTCTTCATTTATGAGTCTAACATGTTTTTTTTTACTTAAAAGGTGGAATAACCAAGATAAAAAGTTGAAAGATGATCTTGTACATAGTATGACCCAGCTTTTTGGACCTCGTGCATTCGAGAGAAACAAGCTCCTTGAAAGAGCTGGTTTATGTTTGAAGTATATTAGGGACCAGTACAGGAAATATTTAGAGGTTAACCCAAGGCACGAGCGTCCGCCCTGTGTTCTTGAGGCTGAGTGGCAGGGTTTGATTTTGGATGGAAAGTATAAAGCCGACATGAAAAAAGGAATTACGCCAGTAGAGAGTAGAGCAAGGTATGTGATACTTTTGAGAATGTAATTATGTACTAATTAACCTCTAAATTTTTCCTATACTGGTCTCTAACATATTTCAAACTTTTCATAGATTGCCTGACACATCAAAGGCAACAAAGGCAAGATTAGAAAAGCACGGGACACACAAGCTCGGCTCTGGTGGTTTTTCCAAACTTCAAGCATGAGTTGTAAGTATTAGTAAATGAAAACTTGTATCAATTTTTTTATATATTGCAAGGAAATTTTTTTTGATCAAACAATGCAAGTAAAATTCACCATACCAAGAAAAAATGTAGGGGTCAGAGTTCAATAGATGCCTCACAGAAGAGGACAAGAGAATTGGCTTCCAACAAGGCTATAGAGCCGTGGCTGAACGGCTACGAGCTGAAATCAGTGTGCAAGGTTCAAATAATGATGCATCTGAGCCACAGGTAAATAAGCTAAATGAAATTTATTTCAAATTGAATACTTTACCAATTAGTCTATTTGATGTTAAGTTCTAATATAAAGTGAGTATATCTGTTTTAAGAAAGCAATGATAACAATGTGTAGGATATTGGAATGCAGCCTGACAATCCTTCTACACAATCTATGCATAATGAAGGTTCGCATGATGTGCATCCTAGTGGTGGAGGTATACATTTGCTATTAAAATTTTTATATGTAATTACAATTGGTGTTTGGATTAATGTAACATTTTGTAGAGCAACTGTAGAGGATCGAGGGGTCGGTGCTCATGAGCATGTTGAGGTTGAGTCTAGACAAAATGATGTGGCCAGATCAGGTAATTAAAGAGCGCCACAGTTATGTTCTTTAAAATAATTAAATACTTGTAACAATTATAATTAAATATTTTAAATTTAACTCTTTTATTTGTTATTGTAGAGGACCCCCCTTTGCAGCAGCATAGGAATTTGAGATCATCAAGAACAAAGAACAAAACAACTGATGAGGGGGGTATTGATGATAACACTGATGCTCCTCTTAGAGCTTACATAGAAAAAAAAATTAGAAAGAGAAAAAAGAAATGATTGTCATCTAAATACCTTAATTGATAATGACTGAATTTTATGTCTCAATGAATTTAATTATGTGCTAATGAATGTTCATGAATTATGTGTTTATTTTCATATTGATGAATGTTGTGTGTTAATGAATGTTATCATGTGATATTGATTGAATGTTACATTTTATTAATAATTGAAAGAATGAATGAATGTTAGATGTTAACGGGGAATGTAGAGTGATGTTAGGGGGAGGGGGGTGGGGCCAAATGAGCTTCCACCTTCACGTGGTTGGCCCTGTTTAGTAGAGAATATTAAACTATATTCTCGAAACAAAGTGAAGCTCAATAAGATACTAAATGAGTCAAAATGGTTATCAAGGTCCTCTATCCATAAGATACTTGTAGTCAAAATGGTTATTAATAAGATACTTGTAGTCAAAATGGTTATCTAGGTCCTCTATCCATTCCATAAGTTCTTCACCATTCAAACTTCCTCCATAACAAGGAATGTGCTCTAGGTTAGTCATGAAGCCTAGCATGGACTCTCTGTCAGATAGAGCCACTATTTCAGAGCCTTTTTTGTGCATTTCCTTCAAGCACTGTACAGTGTACGGATGTGAAAGGGAGGGCAGACCAGTGTGGAAGTTAGAGTATTTATATCTTATGCTTTGAGAGTTTATTTGGTAGATTCAAGACACCTTATATCAAAGTTATTCCTTTTTCTTATCTGTTGTTCTGTCAAACCCTCATTTTTTGGGTTATTGCATTCAAATGGCCTTAACTTGCAAATAAACCATAGGATATCCTCTGTTCTTTGTAAAATGCAAGTTAAGGGGGTTTATTTTCATATTTTAAAAGCTTTGGAACAGGATACTAAGCCAGAGAATTTCAAGAGCAAGCCCTAGGTCAAGAATCTCAATGTTCTTGACTAGGAGTTGATGGATTATGCAAGATCAGAGGGTAGCGGCAAGTAAAGGACCTCAAACCTTGTTGAATCTAGATCTTTAGAGCATGGTGGACATCTTCAAACTCTGATCTTGGTTTCATGCACCCATTTTCAATGCCTTGTTTTGGAACCCACACCCAAAGGCATGCATTAGGTCTGCGGACTCAATAAGGACATTGATATGCTGGAGTGGAGTCAAGGTCTGGGAGTTGGAGGATTGTTAGAACATCAAAAAGGGTACTCAAAAAACATATAAGTTCATAAGGTCCTTTGTCAAATTGAAGAGTTATTGCTGCAGAATAGGTTTTGGAGACCTACTAGAGTCACTAGGTCTATTTGGACCCGTTTGGACCACGACACACAGTAGCATCTACAGAGAAGAAGTTTGGTATGCAATGGTCTTGAAACCTCCTGAGAAATTCTTGGTATGCATTTGTGTGGTGCAAAAGCTTCGTTGAAAGAGAAAAAGAAGAAAAGAATAGAAATGATTTTTTTTCTTTTTATGTCATATACTGTAACCAGCTACTTATAACTTGCAAAAATTATTATAACCATTTGAAATTGAAACTTAGTTTAATGTGAAACTGAGAACTGCTTTATTAGAGCTTTCTGTGATTTAGATTCAGACATCAAGAACATTGTTTGCCTAATATTGTGATTAATGTTTATTTATTAATATCTCATACTGACAAACAATTGATAATTGTAGGGAAAACGTCATTGGGGGTCTTTGAGGATCCACCAGAAGCCAAGGAGAAAATGTATTCAAATGCTAAAGATGGTGTAACAGTCCTTACAGCTGTTGAACCTTGCTGTGTAGATCATCTCCGATTCTCCAAGTTCAACAGTACTGTGGTATTCCTTTGGATACTTCTAATGGTAAATTTCAAACATCAAGTTCTTTTCGTATGAAACTACTACATTTGTAATCTGTAGTTTTAAACTTTTAGTTTATAAATGTTCATCAGCTTTAGTTCGTATGCTGCCATTTCAAGTATGATTAATGAAGTTACCTTTATCACAGGATGAAAGTGAGCAGTCAGCATACTGGTACAGAGCTGGCAGCATTGATACGGTGACTAGGGCATCGTTTAATGGTGGTATTGTGTTTTCCCGTATTTAGGGCATCGGCCTTTTGAAGCATTGCCTTCATCTTTCTTAAGTCTAAGTTTTAAGTTTGTTTATCTCTCTCGGCGCTGTTGAAAATACAAATGACAACGTTCTTGTTTGTTTTGCCCTTATATCCCGATGTGATTTCGCGGAGGGTTACGGCGCTGTTGAAAACACAAATGAAAACACAAATCCCTTGTGTAATTGCCACTTGAAGGAGGACAGTCACTGTAAAGACAACATGATAATGTACACTTACAGCCTGTGTACATTATCATTGTGTCTTTAGAGTGACTATCCTCATTTGTTGAAGAAGAAAAGCATTAATGTGGCTGAATAGCAATACATTCAAGTGGCAATCACACAAGGGACAGTCACTGTGAGATGTCCTCATTTGTGACTGTCCTTACAGTGAGTGTACATTATCATGTTGTCTTTAGAGTGACTGTCCTCATTTGTTGAAGAAGAAAAGCATTAATGTGGTTCAATAGCAATACATTCAAGTGTCAATTACACAAGGGACAATCGATCACTGTGAGATGTCCTCATGTGTGACTATCCTTGTCACAAATGAGGACATCTCACAATGACTGTCCCTTGTGTAATTCAAGTGGCAATTACACAAGGGACAGTCACTGTGAGATGTCCTCATTTGTGACTGTCCTTACAATGAGTGTACATTATCATGTTGTCTTTAGAGTGACTGTCCTCATTTGTTGAAGAAGAAAAGCATTAATGTGGTTCAATAGCAATACATTCAAGTGGCAATTACACAAGGGACAATCGATCACTGTGAGATGTCCTCATGTGTGACTATCCTTGTCACAAATGAGGACATCTCACAATGACTGTCCCTTCTGTAATTGCCACTTGAATGAGGACAGTCACTGTAAAGACAACATGATAATGTACACATACAATGAGTGAACATTATCATGTTGTCTTTACGGTGGCTGCCCTCATGTTGTATATTCTTCTCTGTAGATGCTACTATGTGCTAGGGAACTTCTTAGAACTGTTGGTATATTCTTACAACTTGTTACACCTGGGATATTCTTCTCTGTAGATGCTACTGTGTGCTGGGGTCCAAACGGGCCCATAAATGTGGTTGAATAGCAATACATTCAAGTGGCAATTACACAAGGGACAGTCACTGTGAGATGTCCTCATGTGTGACTGTCCTTGTCACAAATGAGGACATCTCACAGTGACTGTCCATTGTGTAATTGCCACTTGAATGAGGACAGTCACTGTAAAGACAACATGATAATGTACACAAGTACCGTGAAGGTAGTTGCAAGTTACGGCTGTTTCATTGCATACCCAAAACAATGAAGATGTTACGGTCCATAAAACGTTTGTGCTTGAAAGATGAACAAATAAAATTAAACTTCTAAATAACCAGAGCCGCTAACAATAAATTCAACACAGATATGTCCTCATTTCTGGGTATTTTAGCTCTGTAACAGCTGAATACCAGATTACATAATAATGGCAAAAGAAAAATAAACCCAACGTACTCAGAAATTGTAGCTGTGATTTCATGGAGGGAATCTCTCTCGGCACTGTTGAAAATACAAATGACAACGTTTCTCTACATTATCATGTTGCCTTTACAGTGACTGTCCCTTGTGTAATTGCCACTTGAAGGAGGACAGTCACTGTAAAGACAACATGATAATGTACACTTACAGCCTGTGTACATTATCATGTTGTCTTTAGAGTGACTATCCTCATTTGTTGAAGAAGAAAAGCATTAATGTGGCTGAATAGCAATACATTCAACTGGCAATTACACAAGGGACAGTCACTGTGAGATGTCGTCATTTGTGACTATCCTTACATTGAGTGTACATTATCATGTTGTCTTTAAAGTGACTGTCCTCATTTGTTGAAGGAAAAAAGCATTAATGTGATTCATTAGCAATGTATTCCCAGCATCTGTACCTGCATCTCTCTTATATACTACAAGTTACTTGCCATCAGAAATTGCAGTTCCCTCACGTGACATTGATGGTGAAGTGTTCTTTTCAAAACCATCATCTGTGGTTACCAATGCTCCTGTTTTAGGCAATAAGTTTGTTGCATTCCATGAGCCATTGGTCAAGTTTCTTCTATGAGCTTCTGATGCCTCAAAATCTAAGCAGTGCCTACGCATGCCTCGTTGTGGTTGATTATCATTCTGTACATGAATTATAATGAGTAATCAGTTTTGGGCCTTGGAATCTTGTATGTAACATGCACAGGCATTTCATGGCTAAATGAATCTATTTAAAAGCATCAACTTTTCTTACATGATGCTGGATACATAAGTAGAACAAGCGTATATCAAATTGGAAGCAATCAGAACTCCACAATGACATATTATTTAGAGTACTCTTCAGTTTAAGTAATAATGCATATATTGACACTGTAAAGACAACATGATAATGTACACTCACTATAAAGACAACATGATAATGTACACTCACTGTAAGGACAGTCACAAATGAGGACATCTCACAGTGACTGTCCCTAGTGTAATTGCCACTTGAATGTATTGCTATTCAGCCACATTAATGCTTTTCTTCTTCAACAAATGAGGATAGTCACTGTAAAGACAACATGATAATGTACACTCACAGTGAGTGTACATTATCATGTTGTCTTTACAGTGACTATCCTCATTTGTTGAAGAAGAAAAGCATTAATGTGGCTGAATAGCAATACATTCAAGTGGCAATTACACTAGGGACAGTCACTGTGAGATGTCCTCATTTGTGACTGTCCTTACAGTGAGTGTACATTATCATGTTGTCTTTACAGTGGCTATCCTCATTTGTTGAAAGAAAAAAGCATTAATGTGGTTCATTAGCAATGTATTAAATTAATTTATTTTTTTTAATCCACCCACGGGCATCGCAATTGCGACGGAAACCCGTCGCAATGCGATGCAGGCGCCCGTCGCAATTGCTTGGGAGGTTCGTCACGATTGCGATGGCCCTCCGAAGCCATGCGACGGGGGGGCGATGGCCATGCCGCTTCTTAAATCTTAGTCACATTGCGACAGATATGTGTCGCAATTGCGACGGCTACCCATAGACGTCGCAATTTGCGACTAAAAAACAACGACGTCTATGGGTGTTGCTATTGCGACACATAGCTGTCGCAATTGCGACACATAGCCATCGCAAAATGACCCCAAATGTATTAGTGTAATCTAACCTAAAGAGAGGTTGTATGTAAAGACTAAAGAGTGGGAGTTTCATTGTAGGGCATGTAACACCCTGCTAGGGAACCCAAGAAGAAACACTATTCTAACCCAAAACAACTACAATAAATGTTTTTTAAATACTAATGAATATCCTAAATATAATTGCATCATTAATTACATAATAATTTACAAAGTGCATAATTAACAATGCATTAACTATTTCCTAAATGCACAGTATTATAAATGTAAATTTTTACTTAACCTAAGTCCTCTCAAGATTTCCCTAACATTGCTAATAGAAGAAAAGTCTACCTTATATTTGATTATCTAAATGCACCAATGAATTAAGGCTTATAAACACTAATAAAATGCACCATGTATTTCCTACCATTAAGTATTATATCCTCTAGATTCATTTTAGAGAACCAAACCAAATGTTCCAAGTTTATTATTTCACCAATTAACACATTATTATTAATAAAACCATATAATGAGTCATTTTCTTAATTCCAATTATTTACAACCATAAAAAAATCAGATTACTAACTCTTAACTACTATCATTGATTTTGTACTAAAATTTTTCTTATCAAGATACTTTCCATCTTATTGACCTAGAATATCAATAAGTTGTCTTTCACCACATAAGCATTACCAAAATCCTACTCATTGTTGATTAATAATTCATCTGTCTCATTTGTGACTTCCAATAAATAGATTCACATCAAGACATACATTATAATATTCCTCTATCACTTCCTTTAAAGCATATTCTAGAACATATCATAAATCCATTCTAGAAAATACACATTTTATATTCATAAACATTAACATAAACTATTTCCAATTAACATCTTGCGCAATAATAATTCATCATTTCTTTATACATTCCATAATCACACATTTACAAATCAACTAATTATGCCATTAGTTCAATTCTACTAGAACGTTAATTACAAATGTATACATACATCCTTAAACTTAGGTTCCTTATTGTAGGATCATTAAGCATATGCCTAAAAGCATTTCATTTCAATCATAATGGTGATGAATTCATATCAAATTCCTTTACATTACCTAAAAATTTAATAAGTGCATTAATCACTATCATGAAACCTCTCTCCTAAGTACATTTTTCATTTACACATACTTTATTGAACATTCATTCCAAGTATCAATGCATGCATTTCTAATGTAACATTGTCATCTATGTAGATAAATCAATATTTATTTCACTAATAACATTACAAGAATAATGACTTCAGGATATCTTATCCTAATGAGAACTACATGATTATGGGAGACTTCAACACCCCCCTGAAATAAATGGATAAAAGAGGTGGGAATATAACTCAAGTGGAAAGCAGGGTTGATTTGATGGAATTCATAAGTAATGAAGACTTGCTGGATGCTGATCTTGAAGGAATAAACTACACCTGGACTAATAAGAGAGTGGGAGCTGATCTTATTCAGGTTAAGCTTGACAGGGTTCTTGTATCTCCTAAGTGGTATGCAAATTTTTCTTGCTCTCTTTCATCCCTCAACCATATTGGATCGGATCACTATCCTATATCTTTTTTAGCTAATTCTTTCAATGGTAAAAGAAATGCCCCTTTCAGATTTGAAAAAATGTGGCTTTCTCACCCCGACCTTGAAAACAAAATAAGGGATTGGTGGAAAACTAAAGTGGAAGGAAAAGCTATGTTTCAAGTGGCAAAAAAATGTCAAATGTTAAAGCCAAAGTTAGACAATGGAATAAGGATGTCTATGGTGATATCTTCCAAACCAAGAGCAAGATTCAAATTGATTTAAAAGAAATGCAAGATAAGATCCAAAGTATAGGACTGACTGAGGACCTGAAAAAAGAGGAAAATCAAATCCTAGTAGATTACCACAACATCATTTCAAAAGAAGATACTTTCTAGAGGTAGAGATCTAGGTCTCTATGGCTGAGAATAGGAGACAAAAACACAAGATGTTTTCATCTTACAGCTATGAAGCATAAAGCTATGAACAAAATTAACTCATTAGTTACTACAAGGGGAACTATATCAAGAGAGGGGGAAATAAGGGAAGAAATGATGGGTTATTTTTCCTCTCTTCTTTCTAAAGAGCTGAATCTAAACCAGGAGAATCAAAACACTTTGTTGCACTCCATTCCTACTATTGTGGAGTCTAAGGACAATTAATTCCTCAAAGCTATCCCTAAGGAAGAAGAAATCAAAAGGGTGGTTTTCTCCTTTGAAGGAGAAAAATCTCCAGGACTGGATGGGTTCCAAATGTTCTTTTTTTCAATCTTTCTGGAGCATCATTGGGAAAGATGTGTGTTGTGATGTGAAAGAGTTCTTTGGCTCTAAGTCTATCCTTAAGGAACTTAACTCCACATTTATAGCTCTTCTTTTGAAAAGACTGTGAGCTAACACTGCTGATAGCTTTAGGCCTATCAGTCTCTGTAACTCCTTGTACAAGATTATGTCTAAGGTCCTTACTTCCAGACTCTTAAAACTTCTTCCTAATCTTATTTCTCCTCAATAGAATGGATTTATCCTATGGAGACAAATTCAAGACTCCATAATAGTCGTGCATGAGAATATCCATTCATTGGAGAAATCTAGGAAACATGGTTTCTTGATGAAGTTGGATCTGTCAAAAGCCTATGATAGAGTGGATTGGGAGTTGTTATCTAAAATTCTTCAGGCTTTTGGTTTTGATTTGGGGCTGGTAAAACTTATTATGCAACTGGTTACTACGGTCTCCTCCTCTGTCATTGTGAATGGGGGTTCCTCTCCCTTCTTCAGACCCTCTAGAGGCTTGAGACAAGGAGATCCTATCTCTCCTATCCTCTTTGCAATTATGGCTGAAAGTCTTGGGAGATTTACTAATAGTATGGTCACTAACGGGTAGATTTCTGACCTCCAACCTTCTTCATCTAGTCTTAAGTGTTCTTATGAACACTTTTTTGATGACACAAATCTTATGGGTGAATCTTCTGTCAAAGAAGTGAGGAATTTTAAAAAGGCCCTCAATGTTTATTCTAATGCTACCGATCAACTTATTAATTAGGAGAAAATTTTTCTATACTTTAGTAATACTCTTGAACAAAGAAAGAATAAAATTTCTTCTATTTTAGGATGTAAGATAGGGATGCTTCTTGCTCCTTATTTGGGTTTTCCTCTATGTTTGAAACCTGAAGCCTATTTCTGGAATGGAATCATTGATAGATTCCACAATAATTTGGCTGGATGGAAAGGAGCAACTCTAAGCCAAGCTAGAAAAGTGCAATTGTTGAAGGAAACTCTTCAAAATCTTCTAGTTTATGCACTCAGTTTGTTCAAAATTCCTCAAAAGTATGATGACCTTACTGAAAAAATCCAAAAAAGGTTCCTTTGGACTGGGGTTGAGGAGAAAAAAAGATTCAGCCTAGTTTCCTGGGAGAAGGTTTGTAAACCTAATAAATTTGGGGGGCTGGGTATTAGAAACATTACTAATACAAATAAAGCTTTATTACCTAAGCAATGCTAGAGGATCTTTGAAGAAGAAAAAGAATGGAATTCTATCATTAAAAGCTTTTACCATCTCATGGTACTCTACACTCTCAAATTGACATCCAGGGATCGTATGTCTGGAATAGTATCAGCAAGGGTAAGAAACTGGTCAGAAAAGGTGTTAAATGGAAGCTGGGAAATGGCAGGAAGATCTAGTTCTGGAATGATAAATGGCTTATGGAAAAGCCTCTTATTGATAACAAGGAATGGAAAACTACGATCCAGGAATGTAAAGAGACTATCGAGGAAAAGGTGAATGACTATTGGATTAATGATGAATGGATAGATCTTAAATTTAAGGATAATATATTTAAAGAGGTGAATAAACAACTTAATAATTGGTTTATTAGAGAAAATGTGCCTGATGAACTGATTTGGGGCCCTGATAACATTGGCAAGTTCTCGGTTGCCTCTGCCTCGACCCTCCTCATCCCTTAAGAGGACCATCCCATCTGCTCTTAGGTATGGAACAAAGATCTTATCCCAAAAACTAACATATTTTTTGGTTGCTTGTTCAGAATAAAATCCTCACCATGGACAACCTCACTAAAAGAGGATTACAAATTCCAAATAGATGCATCATGTGTTATGAAGAGGCTGAATCATGTAATCACTTAATGATCCATTATTCCTTTGCGAGAGAGGTGTGGGACTCTATCCTCATGACTTTGAACTTGAAGTGGGTTAAGCCTCAAAACCTCCAAGGTTTTTTTCAGCAATGGCAGTGCCCTTTTCATGACAAAAATTCTAAGGATCTTTGGAAACTTGTTCTCCCTCACTTCACCTAGAAAATATGGAAGGAGAGGATTAACAGAGTCTTTAGAGAAAAAATAGCACCCTCTTATAAGGTTGCTAACTCTATATGTAGAAGCCTCATGGAAAATTTTAGAAGCATAGGTAAGAAAGACTCTATCTTATGGAATCCTATTCTCAATAATGACAATACCATATCCTGGGACAAATTGAAGAGCATAACAGATCCGAATCCTAGAGACAATATTGTGTGGACTACTCTGCTTATGGGATGGTTAAAAGGGAACTTTGATGGCTCTACTAGAGGAAATCCTAGAAGGGCTAGAGGGGGAGGCCTAATAAGAGACTGGGTTGGTATTTGTCTGCGAGCTATAGCAGCTCCATTGGGAATTCAAACTAGCCATGTGGCAGAAGCTTAGGCGGTGCTCTATGTGGTGAAATTGGCTAAAGATATGGGATGCTCGAAGCTTTGGCTGGAAGGTGATTCCCTCAATATAATTAATTATATTAAAGGTAAAAATGAGAGCTCATGGACTATAGCTCACATAATTGATAAAATCAAGATGATAATCCAAACTTTTGAGGAAAGCCACGTCACCCATATATACCGTGAAGGTAATAAGCTGATGAACAGGTTGGCAAATGAGGGGGCCCAGAATAATGTCACTAAAACATGGATAGGGGAAGCAAATCTAAAAACTAAGATCATAAGTCTAATCACTTATGATAAAATAAATCACAAGGAGGGAAAAACCACTCAAAAAAATGATGAAAATGATGAAGCAATTATTGAGGAGAGCTGCATGTAAGGTTATGTGTGTGATCATTATTTCAAACTTAACGAGACACAGATTCTGGGTAATTTTAAGAGCTCTAAATAGAAAGAGCAAGCTAAGTGGTGAGTCTTGGAAAATTGGTAAGACTTTAAGCCAGAATAGAAACAAAATTCAAAATATGGGAGGAGGTTTGAGAAGGGAGGAGCCTTTTGACTGCGAGAAATGGAGACAAGAGAAGAAGGTCTGGAAGAAGTTGAAGAAATGAGGGGTCACACCATACATTTAAAAGCTTCATGGCTATGATAAATAGGTAACTACCAAGTTTTTTTATGGCTGGGTTAATTGAAAAGTTAACTTATGGGGCAAATCTTTCCCCCTTACTCTTACCCTTATTTCTGAAATTATTGGTTTATCCATGGAAGGAATGCACTTTTATAGGGACAATAAGCGTTTAGGTACTAAAGCTTTTAAGATTTTTCATAAAACTATGGATGAAGAAGCTCTGATGACTAAAAGCAAAGGGGATTATGTAGCTATTAAAAAAATCAAGGAGTTTTGGGCTAAAATGCTAAAGGTGTTGATTGAGTATTTCACGCTGGATGGGTGTTACTCTAAAATCTATAATCTGCACTTTGTTTTGGCAAACCACTTTAGGCATGACAAAAAGGTCTCTTTCCCATACTTTTTGTTGAGCTCTTTGAACAACAGTATTACAGAGCACATGAAGAAAGTGAGTAATCTGGTGTTGCATGAAGGATTGATTCTCCTCATTGTAGACTATGCTAGGGACATTACCCCAGAACCTATTCCTAAAAGGGTTACTGGCAAAAGAAAGGAGAACATAGAGGAAGAGAGAAAGGATGAAACCCATAAGAAGGGAAGGAAAAACAAGAAAAGGGCCATCGAAAGTGGTGATGATGTTGGAAATATAAGTGACAAGAAAAAAGTCAATGATAGTGGTGATGATTCTGGTGACAAAATCCCTTTGTCTTAGGGAAAGGGAAGCACTCAGGAGGATAATGCCAAAGAGGACTCTGGTAAAGAGGAGGAAGCTTAGGAAAAAGAGGACCTGAATCCTAAAGAAAATGAGCAGGAGGAGGCCATGAAGGAAAAAGAAAACATGGAAGAAGATGACAACGAGGAAGAAGGGGGTAAAGAAGAAGAAATTGAAGAGGAAGAAATTGAAGAGGAGGAAGAAGATGGTCTGGATGACCCTAGACCAGAAGAGAAAGAAGAAGAATTAACTAATAAAGAGGAAGGGAAGGGCCAGTCAAGCTATGAGGAAGGTAATAGCCAAAATGAGTCTTCCTTATGCTTCAAGATGGATGCTACTATTCTGGAGAAGGTTAAGAAGACCAATGGTCATGGTATTCATTTGGATAAGTGGATAACATAGGAGATGTAGGAAATGAAACACCACCTTCAGGCCATGGAAGACACAACAAAAAACCTGACAACTAAGTTGGAAAAGATGGAAAAGAATTTTTTGGATAAGGTAAAAAACAATAACTTGAATGAGGATATTACTACTGAAATTAAAATGATGGTTGACAACAAGTTTAAAGAACTAATGAAAAAAATCAATTACAATGGGTACATAATAAGTGAGGTCCTGAAGCATAGGAATGAGGGTCTCAATGCCTCTATTATAAACCTAAAAATGTTGTACAACTACCTAGAAAAAAGTCTACTAGAAAAAATGACCATAACGATTGATGATGAGACTGGGAATGCTAGACTGGGAAAAAAAACAAGGGACCACATCCAAAGGAAGGTTCCTGAAATTCCAAAGGAGATGAAAGATTTAAAAGAAGACATTCAGAAGATGGAGGACCTGCAGAAGAAGGTAGAGAAGACTATTAATAATAAGTAGTTAGTTATAGTTGGTAGTTTGTAGCTTGCTGGTAGTTGTGCTAGTAACTGTTTCTTTTTATTTTTGTTGTCTTGTCTCAGGTTGTTTTGGGTCTTGCTTTTTTCTTCATCGCAAGCATCTCTTTTTGTAAAAGCTGAAATGTATTATCTTTATGTTATATTGTAAATGGTTTCAGGTTCCATTCAAAACCTATTTTTACCTTAATCAAAAACATTACAATAATCACATGTACAACATAATACCTTTCCCCTTTATTTCACATAGAACCACCCATTACATTGTTCATAATATAATTACATCATTGTTTCCATGATTAAATCAACCTCCATCTAGGAGTGTAAAATTACATCAATGAATATTCATTAATACAATACATCATGATAACACCTACAAGATGAATTTTACTAATGTAGCATATCCAAAAGGCACATGATCAATATTCTTCCATACAACACAAACTAAAAATTGATTAGAAAAGTATTAACCACCCAACCACATGGAACCCATATTACCACTCCCTCGAGATAGCAGATAGACACCAAGCCCCATGCAAGCACAAGAAAACCAAGGACAAATAACAAGGTGTTAACCAAAACTCACAACAAGGCTTGAAATAACAATGAACCTTCAAGCAATCAGGACCACCAAAGGAAAGGAATCACAAGTAGGGTAAGTGTCATCATGTAACCATCACCCCTTGGGTTACTATGATAGTCTCTCTAGACCCTGAACCCCAAGTAGGCACATGTAGAACTAAATACCTTTCATGAGGCCAAGGTCATTCAATCATGACATCTCAATTGGTATCTTCTCCCATTCCCATTCGTAGCTTGTACTATTTCTAGTGGCATAGAAGAAGCATCAAATTAGTCTTTTAATATGTATTCCCCCCATCCTAGTTCATTTATTAGGTATTCATTTGATTAATCAACTTGTCAATGAGTTATCCTAATAGCCACTTAGGGCCCTAGCCCCCATTGAGAGCCACTGACCTACTATGTCTAGATTATTTAACCCATGATAAATGTGTCATAAACAAATACATATATGCATCATAAGTCATAGTAATTGCATAAATTGAATCCCATTCAAAAGTTATAATAATAGAGTATAGGTTTAGGAACACTTTTTTTTCCCTTTTCTCGTGGATAATACCAAACCCTAATCATAAAGATAATTTGAATCAATTGCTCAACATGGTGTTAGCACTGTTTATTTTCCCAGCTTCAAACTCTATGTTTTAATTTTCATGGTTTAACAGAGGGGTCTTTTATGTCTAGTTATGGATATTCTTTTGAAAATCTTATCCTTGTCCTCAGCTTTCAAAGGAACTGGTTCATTTGTTCCTTAAACCCTATGTGAGGTCTTTTTTTTTAAGCCCTAGGTCTTTGTAAGAAGGAAAACCCTAGGTCATTGTTGAAAAAATCTAATTGATCATTACTTTTTTAACCACTTAAGTTCTTGTTTAAGAACATGTCCTAAGTCATCGTCGGGTGGGGCCAAATATTTTGAAATATTTTATCTAGTGGACCCTTTTAATATTTCCTAAGTTTAAATCCACGATAGCCTTTTAATTTTTCCTAAAGACTTGAGCGTTAATTTTTCCTAAGTCTCAGCAATATGTCAAACCTTGTTAAAGTCCTTTTAGATTTGATGGTGTGCGTGATCTTGTAATGAAAATATGATTGAAGATTACCAACCACAGGATCACCCCAACCATCAGATACTTCAATCAGTAAAGATCAAGTGAGTGGGACCAACATTTTAAAGATTTCTATATGTCATCTGATTTTCTAATCGAACTGTTCATTGTTTCCTAGGCCCAGCTATGAAGGAATTAAGATACTTTTAGATCTTTTCTAATCTAATGGTGGTGTAATACCTTAATAAAAATTTAATCATGGATTACCAATCACGGGATTGCACCAACTATTAGATCTTCCAGTCAGCAAAGGGTGATGTTAGTGGGGCCGAAGGATAAAGGTTTATAAAAGTTCTAACAAGTCCCTTTTCATAAAACAGTTGTCATGATGCCTTAATCAAAAGATGAAAGATAATTAGTGATTGTAGGATCACATATGTCATCCAATCATCTAGGTTAACATAAATCAAGTTAGTGGGGTTGGAATCAAATGAAATAAAGTGGTTGTTGGATTAGTTTGATCCAATGATGATCGTGAAAACTAAAAGTAAGTGGGACCAAAAGAATTCTCAGTGTTAATCACCATCAGATCTAATATGATCAGATGAAGGGCGTGAAGCCTTAATGAATAATTGATCGCTATTTACTGATCAAGGGATCATAATGACCATCCAATGTGATCCAAAAGAGGATTGACGGTTCTATTTTAAACTTTCTCTCTTTGGTGCGAAAAGTTTCCTACTTGTTGAACTGCAAATTTTCAAATATTTAAAGAAGTAATGGTAGAAATGTGTGGCAGGGTTGTCAAGAGTTAATGTTTTTGCATACATAGTAAATCATTTAGATGCTTCATTTTTAGAATCAAAAGCTATAAATTTTTTGAAGTGCTTAAGCGGAGCGAAATTATAAAGCATCTTGTATTTTCTAGCGAAATATTTACAAGGTGAGTGATTCTGTGAACTGTTGTTTTTCTGCCATCATTTGTTTGCCAATTTTTTCGTTACGGTTTAGGAGAAGGGTTTCTGTGCATTCCTAGTTAAGAGTTGATATTGAAACCTAAGTTTTTAAAATGGCACCGAGAAGAGAATTCAAATGGAAGGTAGATTATTAGGAGAGGGTTGTATGTGATGATTTCCTCGAACAACTGGATCATTCTACCAATGATTCATTAAAGTTAAAAGAACTAGTGCCTAAAAACCCTAGGCTTAGGGTTACAAATGGCTTCTATGACAAGGTAAATTATATGAGGGATGCAACCATTAGTGTCTCTAGTTTGGTATTGTTTAGGGTAGGTTTTGGATAGGGACATGCTTTTTCTCCTAGTTGTAATGTATGGCAGTTTGATGTAGGAAAATTGGTTATCCCAAAAAATTTCATGGATATTGATAATTTGCTCCAAGTTGCTAAAAATTATGATCATGTAGCAAGGGTGGCTATAGATGTAAATGGAAACCCTCTTATTATTATTTTTGCTGATGAAATTAGAGAGGTGTTTTGACTAAGTGATCCTACTGATGCCCTGGAAAGAATAGATTTTAATGAACTTAAGAAGGTTTACAATACCCAGAGGGATTATCTTAGAAATGGCCCTTTGACAGATTTTTTTGATAATTTTGGAAGGTTGATTGTAGTAGGACTAAATACACTAGAGCCCATCAAGCTAGATTACTTCAATATAAAGGACAAGGGTGTGTATTGGTCACTATGTCAAATTTTTGGTGAGGATGCAGAAGCAAAAATGCCAATCCACTACATGTTTATGATGACACAAATTTTACACCCCTACCTACCAGTAAATTTTGATTTTGCTCCTTTCCTTGCTAAGTTAATCCACAATGGACTAATTGGAATTCAGAGGGCTAGGGTTGATAGAAATTTTGGTTGATATTCTTTGTTTTCGATGTACATGTTTCTCTACAAGGGTTCAAACTAATTTGCAAAAGAGATGTATCTAATGAAAGAAAAGGATGGTGAAGAAATTTCAGTCCTGTTGGAGCTCAAAAATCCAAATTGTATTTTGACTCCATATTTTGAAATTTTCTCCAAGTGTCAAATCAGTGCCTTTGAAAAATCATTGTAGAAGCTTAGTTTGAAGTATACGGATAAAAGGGCCTATTGATTTTCATGATGAGTCACTTGGATAGGGTGTTCATCACCTATCATTTGACATATGTAATAGGTTTGAGGTCCTAGTTTTCAGATCTGATAAATTTTTGAAGTAGTCTTTTGGAGGTGTTCCCTGAAATCTGCATTAAGTGTCTGTCCAAATTTTCACTGAGAAGCCCACTTTGGATGAGTGATTTTATTGCCCAATTGAGTTTCATAACATCTAGGTTGTTGCATAATGCTATAGGCATGAGAGAGAGTATTCATACCTATTTTTAGCCCCCCATGTGCCCATTTGACCTATTTGTCAGGGCCATTTCTTTTGTAGATTGTTAAGTTTTACCAAGAGTACATAGTTCAGTTTTCTGAGTGGCTTAATTTGGGGTCTTTCCATTTACACTCGGTTCAAGTTCAAGCATAATTAAAGGATGTTCCATATTGTAGACCTGGAAGTGTACTTTTTTGAGATTTTTGAGTCTCTACCAATCCATTTAGCAACTTTCCTAGGTTAATTCCAAACCTGATTTCTACAGTTTCACTGTCTTTCAGTTCAAGATGTTCTGGAGGCATGACTTTGAAGATTAATCATTGACAATCAGTTGATAATTCGGTGAAACTAATTATAGCCTTGTTTTATACATATGAGAAAGATCATTCATCCAGGGTTTCAAACTATGAAGATTCTGTTTGACATGATTACAAGATCAGACAAAAAGTGTTCTATGCTGATGAATAGTGCGGAAAGGATAACTTTGCAAAGTAACCATTTTCCAAAATTCATATATTATTGTCAAATGCTTGTCTCCATTTGAGGGTTATTTTTTTGCATTCCTTGTGTATGATTCTTCTACCAAATTTAATGGCTCACCTTTAGCTCACCATTTGATATTTTTAGTTCATCTCCTTCAGAGGTTGTTTCTAGTGTTTTCGATTTGTGTTTTCTAAACAATTTTGAATAGATGTTTTCAAGTTTTAAAATCTCTTTCCCTGTTCATATTTATGAAGATATCTTTGACGGAGTGGTTGTCTATGTTACAAATTTCATTTTCGCCAGGTTTCAACGCCCAGTGATAAGTTTTGATCAGTGTTTTAATGGAGCGACTAGAGGCATTTTATTCAATTTTGGTGACTTTGGCAAAGTTAAAAGTTAATTTTTTTAAATCTGGCATTGGTCGAATTGTTTCCAGTTGCTGGAGTTGGTCATTTGGATCATATTTTGAGGCTCAATTGTGTGAAATCGAAAAAAAAATTTAGCCGGGACCCACTTCTAGCCCAGCTTGCCTCACTTTTTCAAAATGTTATGTTGGCATTTATCTCATCATTTTAGCCATAGTTTTTGATTCTACATGAGCTGGGATATCCTTCATACATTGGCATACTTCTTTTAGTGATGTAACAAAAATCATCAAGGGTGCTTTTTTGCATTTTGAACAAGTAGCTCTACAGTTGCGGGATGCATTAAAAAATATGTTTTTACCACTTACTAAGGAAGAGGACTCTATTGAGAATTCTCTTCATGGATCCAACAGTAAAGAAGCCCTTGTGATGCATAAAAGTTCAAAATTTCAAATTACCAGAGGAATATTTCAATGTCTGAAACTAGAAGGAAGATTAAATGATGATATTATTAACCTGTATCTAGAGCTATTAAAGGAAAGGGAAAAAAGGGAGCCCACAAAATTTATGAAGTGCCACTTCTTTAATACATTCTTCTACGTGAAGCTTACATATAGGGGAAATTACAATTACATTGTTGTAAAGAGATGGACAAGGCACCATAAGCTTGGTTATAACTTACTTGAATGTGACTCTTTTCTTGTTCCTATCCACAAGTCTTATCGACAACATTGGTGTTTGGGTATCATAAATATTAACTCACTTAGTGGAATAAATCATGGTGATTGTGTTTTTACTATCCTGGTGCAATATATTAACGATGAACTAGAAGATAAGTGTACAAAAGATTTGGACACGAATAAATGGAAATAAGAATACGTGAAAAACCTTCCTAAACAAGGGAATAACTTGATATATAGATTGTTTTCTTTTGACAGCTATGATTATGGAGATGTGTTAGCTAAAGTTCACAAAGTAGCAGAAGAATTGTAGGCGAAGATTGATGCACACACTAGTGAAAGGGTTGTGCATACAGATTTAAGGAATGCATGTACCGTGCCCATGCTAGCACATACCAAAACCAAGATATGGAAACCAAAATACGCACCATCTAGTGGTGTTGGGCACACTTACTGGGTTGTAGACATTTTAAGTATGGGGGTTGCACATGTGTTATATTATGTTGGCTCTTTGCAAGTGCCTCACGCACTGAGCCTTTGGAGTCATGTAGGCCTCCAAGGAAGCTGCACACACTCCTTTGGAGTTGTGTGAGCTCCCAAGGGGATGTGCATGCCTCCTTTGGGGGTTGCATATGCTCCATATGTATTTTTTTGTAGGCCCCAAGCAAAGTGTGTACCGAAAGGGAATGGAGTGCACATCTTACAACAATGTCATGTTTATCCAAATGAAACAACTTCCATACATATTTCCTTGAAACACACCAGTTGTAGACCAACGCACTACCACATATGCCATACACACCAGTTGGTGATGTTGTGTGTGCTCAGCCAAAGGAAGTTTTGGTGGTTTTTTGTTCTACGTATTATCCCACATTTGTACGTCTATGTGTACATGATTTTTTTAAATAGAACAAAGCTTAAATGTATGGTAAAGAAGAAGGAGGAAGAGGGCTTTGTGAAGGAGCATTTGGTGTGTGGGCCAAGATGGTGCATGCCAGTTAGGCATGAGCTAAGTCAAATTTTTGGAGACAAATTCCATAAAAACATTGGGATTTAGTCCCACATTGGCAGTGGAAAGGAGGAAGGTGGTATTCAAATACAAAAATGCATGATGGTATAGTGTCCAAGAATGGACGCATAGTCAAAGGCTTGCCCATGCGCATGTGGACTGAGGCTATGTGATGGAAACAACAAGGATGATGATGTGGTGAGCGGATCAAAGCTAAGCATAATTTTGATGAAGTATAAGTGTGCAGGTTCTATTCCTCGAGATGCATGCTCGGAGATCCCATGATGGTCACTACTTCCTGAAGGGAAGGTGCTTGGAGAATTACCCATTGTGATCATGCAACAAAGTGACACATGGCAGCTATGGTGATGTGGCAAGAGGGTGCAGGTTGATGCCCGGCTGGAGCTAAAAATGAACAAGGTGTCGACACATGGTAGGAAGTGATGAAAGGGTGATAAGATGGACTGCTCGGATGTCTCAGGATGCACGTCAGAGATCAATGATTTTTGCATAAGCGCAATGAGATAGGTGCATGGGAGTTATCTATGCACCATTGTGACAAGCTGACATGTGGCAGTTTGATAACATGGAATATGGATGCAGTCAGTGCCTGGGTGGAGAGAAAGACCAATGGGAGGTTGACACATGGTAGATGAGATGATGTAGGCATTTCTAGCTAGATGGTGAGGTGGCTGGCTGAGCCAATCAAATTGCACTATGTGGCACATGTGGGGCCCGTTGAGATTTAAATATATATGTAGAATGATTTAACAAATTGTAATAGTCTAGACTATGATAATTTTGAATTTTAAGAGTTTGTTAGTTGATCATGAACCTTAAAATGAAAATGCTGCTTGCAAATTGAATTTTTGCTCAAACATAGAAGTGTAATATACTATTGGAAACAACGAGAAACAACGGTTTCAATAGCAATGGTTAAAATCAGTTTTGAGCAAGTGAGAAAGAGCAATAGGAGCTTTTGTTTCTAAGGTTAGATTTTGGAGGGAAGAAGATTGTTTACAGAATTGATTTTTCTAGAAAGAGACAAGTGTCATGGTAGAAATATCTTTTAAGTTTCATTTCCTGAGGGATATATGTTGGTCTTTTCATTATTGTAAGGGTTCCAAACGTTCTCTTTATTTTCTCAGAGTTGGTCCCAAGTGTTCTGTGAGTTGGGTAGGAGATGTAGGTTTAGTTTTTTGCTTTAGTTTCAGAACATCGACTGATGACTTTGCTCTTAGTCTAGGATGTATCAGACTTTTACATGATTATGTTGTTCTAGTAAAGGGAAAACTTCTTGATTATTTTTTGTTATTAAAGTGGTTAAAATCTTGAAGTAGGGTGTATATCAAAGGCATAATCCTCATACATAATACTAATACCATTTCTCATTTCTCTCCATGTGTGTCAAGTTTATGAGTTTTCTTATGTTTTCATCCTCTAGTTCTTATTTAGGATCAGATTAAATAATGTTGTAGATGAAACATAAATTCATTTAGTTTTCATAGGGATGCTTGTAAGCAGTGTGGGTTTTGTGTATTTATGTGAATGAATTAGATCTGTGATAAAGAATAGTAGTTGAATTCTATATACTATAGTGCATTAGAGGTTTTGCCCAATGGATAAGGCACTGATCAGAAGTGAGTATATTCTGCAATGATGTGTTCGATTTGGTCTGTTATATCCCACAAAGTTTTAAATCATAACCAATCCCAAATCATTTAAAATATTGAGGTTATAGGGCCTATTGTTTAAATCATGGTGATTGAGAATCAATGAATGATTGGTTTCCATTTAGTATTTTCTCACTATTCCATTTCATCTGCTTTGGTCAAATCCAATCTTGGTGTCATAAGGAGTATTTTTTTTATTTGACTAGATTAGGAGTACCCTCCTTGGTTTTGCAGAGCCATAAGTGAAGAGGGAAGTCTTGTCCATATAGTTGGTCTAGTCATCTTAGAGCTTATATTTAGATCTTACCTATCCTTAAAAACTATAGATGTATTGGTTGCTACCCAAAGCATAAAGTCTGGTTTGATGAACCAACAAAATGGCGACTCCGTTGGGGAATAGAGATGCAATAGTTATGCTAGATCCTCTTGATATCTCTAGTGTTATATACTTATCATAAATAATGCGGGTACGAGTAGAGATAGACTCTTGGCCCTCTTATTTATCTCATCTAGTGGTTACCATTGAAGTATAGAGTCAGATTTAAAAGTTTCATATCTTCTCACTAAGTTGTGAGTGGTGACTCTCAGATCCTCTGTTTGATCAGTGCAAATTTAGAATAAAAGAAATAATGTATCCAGCTCTGATAAACAATATTTAGAATTTTTGGTGAAGTTTTATGTAGGCGAGAAAAGGTATATAGCGGTTAAAGTATTTGTCCTCTTTAAGGAGGTGGTGACTCTACAAAGATTCTAGTGAAGCAAGCCTCAGATCTATCAATCTTTTCAGTCAGTAGACTGAGTTTCAACCACATACTTTCAAGTATTTTATTTTTCAAAACATAAGAAATATTTCCTTATTAAGTGATTTGAGCACTAAGAAAAGGAACAAGGTGTGAAAAAGAGGTTTGCATGCTTCAAAAATTAGGATTGCAGTTTTACAAAACTTTCGATGAAGTGTGAAATAGTAAACAATGGGGGACATAGAAATTAGTGGATCTATTGTGCTTGAATGTGCTGGTTATTTGTTAGAGTATGAAGAAAACTTTTTGAAACAAAGAATTCAAGAGGAAACCATAGTTTTTTTAAGAAGACATGTGGGAAAAAGGAAAGAAGAATCAACACATAAGTTTTATAAAAGGTTTTCTGATAAATATTGTGAGCTTTCAGAAGGTGTTGAGCTTCTATGGTCTGCATATATTGATTTGTTTTTAGAGCTTTGTATGTCTGAATATGTCAATTGGCCTATGTCCAATAAAGAAGAAGTTGTTAAACAAGCTGAAATATGGATAGATTCAATTGAAAATCCTAAATCTAAAAGTGATGATGATGTTGTCTTTGTTGATGCTAATTATGATGCTGACAGTGAGATCGTTGAATTTCAAGATGATGAAGAAGAGTCTACAGTTAATGATGTTTCTATTAAGTTTTTAGATCTTCCCTTTTATCAGCATAAGAGAGCATTATTCTTGTCGCAGTACAAGAAATTTTTTTGTAAACAACATAAAGATAAATATGATGTAGATAAAATTTTTTGCAGTGATTGTTGTGCACAAAATGTTGTAAAGGAAGAAGTTTCAATCCCTTTTCTAGAAGAGGATGATGTTCGTAGCACCGACAATAAATAAAATAAAAATAAAAATGAAGTTCAATGCCTGCTAAGCAGTGAGAAAATCTCAGCACTCTTAGCTGTTGATTTTTAGAGGTATGCCCCCAATGTAGACTTTACTTTGCAGTACCCAGTTGATATATTCTTTGACACTGATAATGAGGCGGGTTTCAAAGTGATGTTGACAATGATTCATGTTTGCATGAGTCCTCATCATATAATAAGTTTGCAGAAGATGATGATGAAGATCATGATAGTGTGGTGTCCTATCATGAAGATTCCAATAATGAAAAAGTTTCTTGTTCAATTTATTTTCCTTCTTTTGACAAGTATGATGATGATTGTGATAGTGTTGAGGACAATGTCTTTAATAGTAAGGACAATGAAATTTTTGATAAAAGTGATGATGTAGATCAGTTGTCTTTCTGTCACAATGTTTATGAAAAGAGTTTGTACTTGGTTCATGATCTAGATTGTGAATACATCCTTGAGGAACCAAGTTACTCAGTGGTTGAATCATCTCATGGAGATAAATCTGAGGATCCAGTTCTTTCTCAGTCAGGTGAGTTTATAGTAATACATGATGACTACTGTGTTTCATATTCAGATTCATTACTAGATGAATATTGTATTTCTAGTCCTCAGGAAGAGGTAAAAAACATTTCATATTTTTTGGAATATGAGAATGATGGTAATAATGACCAAAAGAATGTGGGTTCTAACAAATATAGAATTATCTTTCAGCCCAAGAATGTCCATGAATGTAGGCAACAAAATTATCATGATATTTTTAGATGGCTGGTCTCATATGTAGATGAAAATCAAATATTTGATAGAGGTAAGAGGTGATTTCAGTTTGATGGCTTTGGGCCATTTGTACATAGTGTGTGCATTGTATAGTTTCTTTGCTTTCAGTAGTGTGGAGTGTTTCTTTCAATAAGGTTCCCTAGTTTTCAGAAAGGGAGAGAAGTCTGATTTCCTTTTTGAGTGGTCTACTCTACCAAATATTCTAAATTTTCTACTTGCCTGCAAGGGGCACATGTCTCCAGAAAGAGCCACTGTTGGAGCTCAAAAATCCAAATTGTATTTTGACTTCATATTTTGAAATTTGCTCCAAGTGTCAAATCAGTGCCTTTGAAAAATCATTGTAGAAGCTTAATTTGAACTACACGGATAAAAGGGCCTATTGATTTTCATGATGAGTCACTTGGATAGGGTGTTTATCACCTATCATTTGACATATGTAATAGGTTTGAGGTCCTAGTTTTTAGATCTAATAAATTTTTGAAGTGGTCTTTTGGAGATGTTCCCTGAAATCTGCATTAAGTGTCTATCCATATTTTCACTGAGACCACTTCAGATGAGTGATTTTATTGCCTAGTTGAGTGTCATAACATGCAATTTGTTGCATCATATTGTAGGCATGAGAGAGAGTATTCATACCTATTTTTATCCTCCCATGTTCCTGTTTGACCAATTTTCCAAGGCCATTTCTTTTGCAGATTGTTAAGTTTTACCAAGAGTACATAGTTTAGTTTTTTGAGTGGCTTATTTTGGGGTCTTTCCATTTGCACCCAATTCGAGGTCAAGCATAATTAAAGGATGTTCCATATTGCAGACCTAGAAGTGTACTTGTCTAAATATTTTTGAGTCTCTTTCATTCCATTTATCTACTTTCCTAGGTCAATTCCAAACCTGATTTCTACAGTTTCACTATCTTTCAGTTCAGGATGTTCTAGAGGCATGACTTTGAAGATTAATCATTAATAGTGAGTTGATCATTTGGTGAAACTAATTATAGCCTTGTTTTATACATATGAGAGAGATCATTCATCCAGGGTTTCAGACCACGAAGGTTCCGTTTGACATGATTGCAAGATCAAACAAAAAGTGTTCTATGTTGATGAATAGTGCGGACATGATAACTTTGCAAAGTAACCATTTTCCAAAATTCATATCTTATTGTCAGATGCTTGTCTCCAGTTGAGGGTAATTTTGTTGCATTCCTTGCATATGATTCTTCTACCAGATTTAATGGCTCACCTTCAGCTCTCCATTTGATATTTTTAGTTCATCTCCTTCAGAAGTTGTTTCCAGTGTTTCGGATTTGTGTTTTTCGAACAATTCTGAACAGGTATTTTCAAGTATTAAAATCTCTTGCCATGTTCATCTTTATGAAGATCCCTTTGATGGAGTGGTTGTCTATGTTACAAATTTCACGTTCGCCAGGTTTCAATGCCCAGTGATAAGTTTTGATCAGTGTTTTAATGGCGCGACTGGAGGTATTTTATTCAATTTTGGTGACTTTGGCGAAGTTGTTAAAAGTCAAGTTTTTTAAATATGGTGTTGGTCGAATTGTTTCTAGTTGCTGGAGTTGGTCATCTGGATCATATTTTGAGGCTCAATTGTGAGAAATTGAAAAAAAAATTAGTCGGACCCACTTCGGGCCCAGCATGCCTCACTTTTTCAAAATGTTATGATGGCATCCATCTCAGCATTTTAGCCACACTTTTTGATTCTGCATGAGCTGGGATATCCTTCATACATTGGCATACTTCTTTTAGTGATGCAAAAAAAATCATCAAGGGAGCTTTTTTGCATTTTGAACAAGAAGCTCTATAGTTGCAGGATGCATTCAAAAATGTGTTTTTACCACGTACTAAGCAAGAGGAGGACTCTGTTGAGAATGCTCTTCATGGATCCAACAACAAAGAAGTCCTCGTGATGCATAAGGAAGATTAAATGATGGTATTATTAACCTGTATCTAGAGCTATTAAAGGAAAGGGAAACAAGGGAGCCCAAAAGTTATGAAGTGCCACTTCTTTAATACATTCTTCTACGTGAAGCTTACATATAGGGGAAATTACAATTACAATGTTGTAAAGAGATGGACAAGGCACTGGAAGCTTGGTCATAACTTACTTGAATGTGACTCTTTGCTTGTTCCTATCCACAAGTCTTATCGACAACATTGGTGTTTGGGTATCATAAATATTAACTAACTTAGTGGAAGAAATCATGATGATGTGGTTTTAATGTCCTGGCACAAAATATTAAGGATGAAGCTGAGGATAAGTGTACAAAAGATCTGGACACAAATAAATGGAAACAAGAATATGTGAAAAACCTTCCTCAACAAGGGAATAACTTGATATACGGATTGTTTTCTTTTGACAGTTGTGATTGTGGAGATGTGTTAGCTAAAGTTCACAAAGCAACAGAAGAATTGTAGGTGAAGATTGATGCACACACAAGTGAAAGGGTTGTGCATACGGATTTAAGGAATGCATGCACCATGCCCATGCTAGCACATACCAAAACCAAGATATGGAAACCAAAATACGCACCATCTAGTGGTGTTGGGTGCACTAAACAAGAGGTTGGGCACACTTATGGGACCGTTGACATTTTAAGTATGGGGGTTGCACATGTGTTATATTATGTTGGCTCTTTGCAAGTGCCTCATGCAGTGAGCCTTTGGAGTCATGTAGGCCTCCAAGGAAACTGCACGCACTCCTTTGGAGTTGCGTGAGCTCCCAAGGGGATGTACGTACCTCCTTTGGGGGCTGCATGTGCTCCATATTATTTTTTTATAGGCCCCAAGCGAAGTGTGTACCAAAATGGAATGGAGTGCACATCTTACAATAATTTCATGTTTATCCAAATGAAACAATTGCCATACGTATTTCTTTGAAACACACCAGTTGTAGACCCATGCACTATCAAATATGCCACACGCACCACTTGGTGATGCTATGCGTGCTCAGCCAGAGGAAGTTTTGGTGGTTTTTTGTTCTATATATTATCCCACAATCTTACATCTGTGTACATGATTTTTTAAATATAACAAAGCTCAGATGTATGGTAAAGGAGGAAGAGGGCTTTGTGAAGGAACATTCGGTGTGTGGGCCCAGATGGTGCATGCCAGCTGGGTGTGTGCTAAGTCAAATTTTTGGAGACAAATTCCATTAAAACATTGGGATTTAATCCTACATTGCCAGTGGAAAGGAGGAATGTGATATTCAAATAACAAAATGCATGATGGTATAGTGTCCAAGAATGGACACATAGATAGAGGCTTGCCCACGCACACATGTACCAAAGCTGTGAGATGGCAACAATGAGGATGATGATGTGGCAAGTGGGTCCCAGCGCACCTAAGGATAATTTTGATGAAGTATAAGTGTGCTTGTTCCATGCCTCAAGATGCATGCCTGGTGATCTAACAATGATCGTGACTTCGTGAAGGGAAGGTGCTTGAAGAATTACCCATTGCGATTATGCGAGAGAGCGACACATGGTAGTTGTGGTGATGTGGTGAGAGGTTGCAGGTTGATGCCCGACTGGAGTTGACAATGAACCAAGTGTCGACACATGGTAGGAAGTGATGATAGGGCGATAAGATGGACTACTCAGATGTCTCATGATGCATGCCAGAGATCAACAGTTGTCACATAACCGCAATGAGAAAGGTGCAGGGGAGTTATCTTTGTGGCATTGCAACAAGCTGACATGTAGCAGCCCGATGACATGGTAGATGGATGTAGTCAGTGCCGAGGTGGAGAGATAGATCAATGGGAGGTCGACACATGGCAAAGGAGATGATGTAGGCATTTCCAGCTGGATGGTGAGGTGGCTGGCCAAGCCAATCAAATGGCACCACATGGCACATGTAGGGCCCGTCAAGATTTAAATATATGTGTAGAATGATTTAACAAATTGTAATAGTCTGGACTATGATAATTTCGAATTTAAAGAGTTTGTCAGTTGTTCATGAACTTAAAAATGAAAATGTTGCTTGCAGGTTGAATTTTTTCTCAAACATACAACTGTAATATACCGTTGGAAACGGTAGGAAATGATAGTTTCAATGGCAGTGGTTAATATTAGTTTTGAGCAAGTGAGCAAGAGCAGTAGGAGCTTTTTTTTTTTTTCTGATGTCAAATTTTGGAGGGAAGAAGATTGTTTACAGAATTGATTTTTTTAGAAAGAGACAGGTGTCATGGTAGAAATATCTTTTAGGTTTCTTTTCCTGAGGGATATATGTTGGTCTTTTCATTATTGTAAGGGTTCCAAACATTCTCTATATTTTCTCAAAGTTGGTCCAAAGTGTTATGTGGGCTGGGTAGGAGATGTAGGTTTAGTTTTTTGCTTTATTTTCAAAACACCGACTGATGACTTTCCTCTCAGTCTAGGATGTATCAAACTTTTATCTGATTATGTTGTTCTAGTAAAGGGAAAACTTCTTTATTATTTTTTGTTATTGAAGTGGTTCAAATCTTGAAGCAGGGTGTATATCAAAGGCATGATCCTCATACATAATACTAATATTATTTCTCATTTCCGTCCATGTGTGTCTAGTTTATGAGTTTTCATATATTTTCATCCTCTATTTCTAATTTAGGATCAAATTAAATAATGTTGTAGATGAAGCATAAATTCATTTGGTTGTCACAGGGATGCTTGTGAGCAGTGTGGGTTTTGTGTATTTGTGTGAATGAATTGGATCTGCGATGAAGAATAGTAGTTGAATTCTATATACTATAGTGCATTAGAGGTTTTGCCCAATGGATAAGGCACTGATCAGAAGTGAGTATATTCTGCAATAATGTGTCTAGTATGGTCTATTATATCCCATAAAGTTTTAAATCATAACCAATCTCAAATCATTTAAAATATTGAGGTTATAGGGCCTATTGTTTAAATCATGGTGATTGAGAATCAATGAATGATTGGTTTCCATTTAGGATTTTCTCACTATTCCATTTCATCTGCTTTGTTCAAATCCAATCTTGGTGTCATAAGGAGTATTGTTTTTATTTGACTAGATTAGGAGTACCCTCCTTGATTTTGCAGAGCCAAAAGTGCAAAGGGAAGTCTTGTCCATATAGTTGGTCTAGTCATCTTAGAGCTTATATTTGGATCTAACCTATCCTTAAAAACTATAGATGTATTTATTTCTACCCAAAGCATAAAGTCTAGTTTGATGAACCAAAAAAATAGCAAATCCGTTGGGGAATAGAGATGCAATAGTCATGATAGATCTAGTTGATATCTCTAGTGTTATATATTTGTCATAAATAACGCGGGTACGAGTAGAGCTAGACTCTTGGCCCGCTTATTTATCCCATCTAGTGGTTACCATTGAAGTATAGAGTCATATTTAAAAGTTTCATATCTTCTCACTAAGTTGTGAGTGGCGACTCTGAGATCCTCTGTTTGATCAGTGCAAATTCAGAATAAAAGATATAATGTATTCAGCTCTGATAAATAATATTTAGAATTCCTGGTGAAGTTTTATGTAGGCCAAAAAAGGTATATAGCGGTTAAAGTATTTGTCCTCTTCAAGGAGGTGGTGACTCTACAAAGATTCTAGTGAAGCAAGCCTCAAATCTATCAATCTTTTTAGTCAGCAAGTTGAGTTTCAACCACATGCTTCTAGGTATTTTATTTTTCAAAGCATAAGAAATGTTTCCTTATTAAGTGATTTGAGCACTAAGAAAAGGAACAAGGTGTGAAAAAGAGGTTTGCTTGCTTCAAAAATTAAGATTGCAGTTTTGCTAAACTTTCGATGAAGTGTGAAATAGTAAACAATGGGGGACATAGAAATTAGTGGATCTATTGTGCTTGAATGTACTAGTTATTTTTCAGAGTATGAAGAAAACTTTTTGAAACAAACAATTCTAGAGGAAACCATAGTGTTTTTAAGAAGACGTGTGGGAAAAAGGAAAGAAGAATTAACACATAAGTTTTATAAAAGGTTTTCTGATAAATATTGTAAACTTTTAGAAGGTATTGAGTTTCTATGGTCTACATTTATTGATTTGTTTTTAGAGCTTTGTATGTTTGAATATGTCAATTGGCCTATGTCCAATAAGAAGAAGTTGTTAAACAGGCTGAAATATGGATAGATTCAATTGAAAATCCTGAATCTGAAAGTGATGATGATGTTGTCTTTGTTGATGCTAATTATGATGTTGATAGTGAGATCAGTTAATTTCAAGATGATGAAGAAGAGTCTACAGTTAATGATGTTTCTATTAAGTTTGTAGATATTCCCTTTTATCAACATAAGAGAGCACCATTCTTGTCGTAGTACAATAAAGTTTTGTGTAAACAACATAAAGATAAATATGATGTAGATAAAATTTGTTGCAGTGATTATTGTGCACAAAATGTTGTAAGGCAAGAAGTTTCAGTCGCTTTTCTAGAAGAGGATGATGTTCACAGCACCGATAGTTAAGCAAAGAAAAATAAAAATGAAGTTCAATGCCTGCTAAGCAGTGAGAAAATCTTAGCACTCTTGGATATTGATTTTTAGAGGTTTGCCCCCAATGTAGACTTTACTTTGTAGTACCCAGTTGATATATGCTTTGACACTGATAATGAGGAAGGTGTTCAAAGTGATGCTGACAATGATTCATGTTTGCATGAGTCCTCCTCATATAATAAGTTTGTACAAGATGATGACAGTGTGTTGTCCTATCATGAAGATTCCAATAATGAACAAGTTTCTTGTTCAGTTTCTTTTCATTCTTTTGACAAGTATGATGATGATTGTGACAGTGTATAAGAATAGATGCATAGACAGAGGCTTGCCTACATGCATGTGGATCAAGGTTGTGAGATGGCAACAATGAGGATGATGATGTGGCAAGTGGGTCCCAGCACAACTAAGGATAATTTTGATGAAATGTAAGTGTGCAGGTTCCATGCCTCAAGATGTGTGCCTAGGGATCCGATGATGGTCACTACTTCATGAAGGGAAGGTGCTTGGAGATTTACCCATTATGATCATGCGATAGAGTGACACATGGCAGCTATGGTGATGTGGCAAGAGGTTACAAGTTGATGCCCGACTGGAGCTGACAACGAACTGGGTGTCAACACATGGCAGGAAGTGATGATTGGGTGATAAGATAGACTTCTTAGATGTCTCAGGATGTGCACCAGAGATCAACGGTTGTCAAATAAGTGCAATGAGAAAGGTGCAGGGGAGTTATCTTTGCATCATTGTGACAAGCTAACATGTGGCATCTCGATGACATGGTAGATGGATGTAGTCAGTGCCCAGGTGGAGAGATAGACCAATGGGACATTGACACATGACAGAGGAGATGATTCAGGCATTTCCAATTGGATGGTGTGGTGGCTAGTAGAGCCAATCAAATGGTGCCACATGTCACATGTAGGGCTTGACAAGATTTAAATATATGTGCAGAATGATTTAACAAATTTTAATAGTCTGGACTATGATAATTTTAAATTTTAAGAGTTTTTCAGTTATTCATGAACCTGAAAATGAAAATGTTGCTTGCAGGTTGAATTTTTCTCAAACATACAAGTGTAATATACCATTGGAAATGGTGGGAAATGACAGTTTCAATGGCAATGGTTAAAATCAGTTTTGAGCAAGTGAGAAAGAGCAGTAGGAATTTTTGTTTCTGAGGTCAAATTTTGGAGGGAAGAAGATTGTTTGTAGAATTGATTTTTCTTGAAAGAGACAGGTGTCATGGTAGAAATACCTTTTAGGTTTCTTCTCCTAAGGGATATATGTTGGTCTTTTCATTATTTTAAGGGTTCCAAATGTTCTCTGTATTTTCTCAAAGTTGGTCCCAAGTGTTCTGTGGGCTGGATAGGTGATGTAGGTTTAGTCTTTTGCTTTAGTTTCAGAACACCGACTGGTGACTTTGCTCTTAGTCTAGGATGTATCAAACTTTTATCTAATTATGTTGTTCTAGTAAAGGGAAAACTTCTTGATTATTTGTTGTTATTTTAAGTGGTTCAAATCTCAAAGTAGGGTGTATATCAGAGGCTCCTCATACATAATACTAATACCACTTCTCATTTCTCTCCATGTGTGTCAAGTTTATGAGTTTTCATATTTTTTCATCCTCTAGTTCTGATTTAGGACCAGATTAAATAATATTGTAGATGAAGCATAAATTCATTCAGTTTTCACAGGGATTCTTGTAAGCAGTGTGGGTTTTGTGTATTTGTGTGAATGAATTAGATCTGTGATGAAGAATAGAAGTTGAATTATGTATACTATAGTACATTAGAGGTTTTTCCCAATGGATAAGGAACTGATCATAAGTGAGTATATTCTGCAATGATGTGTCTGGTATGGTCTGTTATATCCCACAAAGTTTTAAATCATAACCAATCCCAAATCTTTTAAAATATTGAGGTTATAGGGCCTATTGTTTAAATCATGGTGATTGAGAATCAATGAATGATTGGTTTCCATTAGGTATTTTTTCACCATTCCATTTCATTTTCTTTGTCCAAATCTAGTCTTGGTGTCATAAGGAGTATTTTTTTTATTTGACTAGATTAGGAGTACCCTCCTTGGTTTTGTAGAGCCAAAAGTGCAAAGGGCAGTCTTGTCCCTATAGTTGGTCCAGTCATCTTAGAGCTTATATTTGGAGCTAACCCATCCTTAAAAACTATAGATGTATTGGTTGCTACCCAAAGCATAAAGTTCAGTTTCAAGAACCAACAAGTCCAATTGTGGAACTTGAATATGACTTGGGACAAGAATGAGGCCATTTTTATAAATTTTGACAAATGCTTTGAATCTAGACTTAGGTCCCTATCATTTTTCAAAAACCCAAGGATCCCAAAAGCATTATTGGATTTTCTGAGGCCAAAGCAGTTTTCCATTGATATTAAGATAATGCATAATTGGGGAGATATCATTTTGTAGCCAATTTCTACTATTTTTAAATTATATGGTTTTAGAGGCACCCCATTTATATTATCATACCAAGTCCCTTTGAAGGTTGGCATAGTAGAAATCTTAAGGTAGATTGGGGGATTACAAGATATGACTCTCGCAGGAAAAGGAAGGGGAACCATCTTTCCAACCATCACCATAGCACATTAGTTTGTGATCACAAAGGGTGGATGGACACACTTGGGAAATATTTTGGAACTATACCACATGACTACATCAATTGCAAGGTCTGCAAGATCCTGAGGGATTTTACAATGATATGTTTAAGAAAAGGACCAAGTGTGCTACCATGGATCATGTTTTCAACTTCCCTAAAGATATAATCATAAATGTGTTTAATCTACAAGAGAAAGAGATCAGAAAGGAGAAATGACTAGTATACAGAAAGACCCTAGACTTTTTACAACATTTTATCAAGGAATATGATCCTTTGAAGGATTTAAAAACTTTTGAAAAGAAAATTGAAGCTCTTATGAACCATTTTAAGCATATAATGAAAACCCTAAATCATAAAAATGATATGGTAATACAATCAGAGCTAGAGAGGGCCAAGTTTGTGTTAAGTAAACCAGAATTAGCAAGGGTGGTTCCTCCTGGAAAATATATAATGCAAAGAAAGATTGGGTACAGTGTGGTGGTGCTTGGGCCTAATATACAACAAGAGGGTCAAAAGGCATAAGATATCCCTTCCTCTTCCAAGAGAGTAGAAATACAAGAACAGACAGGGGAGCCTCCCTTTTCACTAGAGAATAGGCCTATTGATGTTGATTTTGACTCCCCAACTCCCCCAAAGAGACAAAGATTAGAAGAAAGACCACAACAAAGTGAGGATGTCTACTCCCCCACTCAATCTCCCTTGAACATTATTAATCAATATGAGGTGACATAGAAATTACAAAGGATGGGGAGCTTAGGTCAGATCTATATGACATATGAAGAAATTAATGGAGTCCCTGAGCTTCCAACAACTGTAGAGATAGAATTAACTATTAGTGAGCTAGAAGGAAAGGAGTTGGATCCTATAACAAAGAAAGCATATGATGAGTTCCTTGCAGATGAAGCCTTTGTTAAGGCTAGGGATTTTGTGCAATTATTGTGGAGGAATCATATAATCCAATTCAAGGAGACCTGTGAGAAAAGATAGGAAGAACATCTTGAAAAGGACCTTGCCATCATTGAAGATGAGGTCAAGAAGGAAATTGTGGAGAGGTTTGAAAAGGTTACCCCAAAGCAAGGCAAAGAATTGGTAAGGAATGCAGGGGTTCTCATCCTACTTGAATGGGACATTGTTGATGCAGGTGTCCTAGATGTAGTCAGGAAACAAACCAAACCACTACAAAAAACTAGAGAGGAAGCTAAGAAAGCCATTAAGGGTGTCACATTTAGTGATGATCATCAGGCTCTAGTTATGTGGTCTCTAAGGAAATAGGAGGGAAAAAAGGTAAACAAATTTTTAGAGTGACTATTCTGGCAATTTATTGGTAAAAAAAGTTGGTGAGACTTCAGGAGTTGAAGCCTCGGGATTGGCATTAGAAACTGCCAAACTCAGCATGAAGGTAGCCAAGAAAGAGGCCAAGGAGAAGAAAGAGCTAACAGTAAAGGTGGAAACTATTATGAGGGCCTATGGTGAGATGAAGAAGGAGGTAAGTGAAAAAGATAGAATAATTGTTGAATTAAAAAGATAGTTGGGAGGACAGTTGCAAATACAAATGCTTGAACAATTTCTAATTGATTCTTCCCCTACTGGGCCTTCATCTTCAAGCCCTATTATAGAATACCCTCCTTCCCATTTACCTCCATTTACTAATGAGAAGTTACTAATTTAAAGAGAAATGTTAGAAGATGCAAGAAGAGCCCTTATTGAAAAGGGTAAGAAATTAAAGGGTGAGAGGTAGCTTTTCAATGAAAGAAAATTGGAGATTGATATGAAATATGAGGAAAAGCTTAGGGATATAGTTTTGCAATTTGTTGAGGGCATAAAGCCAAAAAGTATTTATAAGAACGGAGAGACTATAGTAGAAATTTTGAATTCTTTTAAAGAGGAAAAGGACACTTTGGATCCAATTTTAGATAGGTGGATTGTGCAGCAGGATAAAATGAAATTATTTTATTCTTTGAAAAAGGCTCAACGGGATGCAAATACAAAAATAAAGAGTACTCACAAGTTTTTTAAGGGATTGTTTGAGTTTTTAGTTAAAAGATAAAATATTCATAGAAAGGCATCAGTGTTAAGGGGTGAATATTTTCAGGATTATTTTGAAATGTTTCCTAGTATTTTCAGGAAGAATGGAGAGCTAAAGGACAAAAAGGTATGGCTTGAACAACTAGATGATGAGTTGTTAATAATAATGAGCACTATATTAAATATGGATAGTAATATTCTTTTTTTCCAAACAATAGAAACTATTGAAAATGCTAGCGAGCATTTTGGTTTCATGAATAAAGAGGTTCAACAAGTAAATGTTGATTGGGACATTTTGGTAAAAAGGAGGGATGAGGTCATTGCTTTTCCTTGGCTAAATGAAGAAGAGTTCAATTCTTGGGAGGATAAATATACCTTGGAAGAAGCAAGTAAAGAAGAGACCCCCACTGAGGTTGCAATAGGTGGTACTTCCCCTGTTTCTTAAAAGAAACAAACTTGCAGGGGGAATTTTGTGCAGAAGTGCAAGGACAACACTTGGCAGGAGTAAAACTATTTTTGGAAATTGTTGCAGGACCTCGACAAACAAATCAAAAGACATTTTTGTTAAAGTTGCAATAGAGAAGCTATTATGTACTTGTTGTTTTTGTCTTCTCTGATGTGACTTTTTATCATTTTCCTAAATAATATGTAGCTTGTTGCAATCCTTATTCTATAAAAGGATTTCCAAGATCATTTAGAAGGGCTGGAACTTGGATAGTTTTTGCTTACAAGTTTTGAATCAAGGGTACAGAAGATTGTATTAGATTGTATTATTACAACAAGTATCAAGTTTCTTGGTTTTTGGCCATTATTGAAGTGGTATATGTTTTGAAGCATAGTGTATACATGAAACATGATTCAATATATATGAATACAAAAAATCTAGGGTTTACATCTCTCCTTTGTGTCTATCTCTTTGAGTTGTGAATTTTCTAATTCATTGCATGATTTCTTCTATGTATGTGTTGCTATTCCTCTTCTTTGATCTAAGATCAAATTAAATATCTCTGGATAGAATATAGATTCATTTTGGTTTATATAAGGATTTCTATGAATGGTGTGAATCTAGAGATAAATTGATCATTATTGTCATAAGGTGGTAATATTTGAGGGATCCTGAGTCATTGTCATTAGTTGGTTTCTTTATATCTTACTTTGCACTAAAATATAGCCCAATGGATAAGGCACTGGCCAGGAATGAGTTCATTTTGCAATAATATGTACTTAATAGGGTTTGGATATATTTCTAACATTTGATATAAATCTGTCAATATTTCTAAGGTATTGTGACCTACAAGTTGTATCTCATCAATGGTAATAGAGAATCAATAAATGACTCATTATCATTTAGTATTTTCTTATCAGTTATTTGTTATTTGAATCTAGAATTTATTGTAAATTGTTGTATGTGGAGCTGGATTAGGAGCACCCTCCTTGGTTTTGTAGACCCTAAAGTGCATAGGGAATTATTGTCCCTATAGTTGGTCCAATCATCCTAGATATTCATAGTTAGAACTGACCATTCCTAAAAATTTATCTGTGAATGTATTTGTTGCTTTCATAAGCATAAAGTCCATTTTGAAGAACCAAAAAAATGGTGACTCCACTACGTAATAGAGATGAAATAACTATATTGAACTTATATTAAGATCTCTGGTGTTATAAATTTTCTCAAATAACATAGGTACAAGTTGAGCTAGACTCTTGGCCTTCTTATTTGTTTGAGCCAGTCAATTGCCATTGAAATACAGAGTTGTATTGTGCTATCCCAAGATTTTGTGATATAAGTAAAAATTTTCCAAGATTTGCATTCTTTCTTTTCTTATTGTTCTTTTGTCTTAAGATATCCTTTGAATATAGATATTCAGATTATTGATTTAGTATTACAATTCCCAATTTGTATTAGGTGGTGACTCTGAGAATCTCTGCAGCAGTGCTGAGTGAAAATATTTTGTGTTTAACACTCTCTATATATGAGTTATAGGAACACCAGAGCCTAGAGGAAATATCATCCTGAAGATAAATTAGAAGGTGAGCTTCCAAGTACTTCTAGGGTTGGTCAGCCAAGAAGAGAAAAGGTTGATAAAAATATGTCTCAAGCTTGGAGACAGAAAATAAATACTAAAGAAAATGAACTAATCCACCCTATCCAAGAAGGAAATGCTTTTGAATATGAAGAGGCAGTGGATTTAGGATTAGGTGCATATAATGACTACTATTCTCCTCATTCAAAAGGTGGGGAAGGAATAAATCATGTTAAAAAGGTGACAAATAGTGAGTCTCAAGGGAAAGATATAAGATCAAGAAGTAAAATCAAAGTTGGGGAAGGCATAAATGCACCTCCTACCTAGAGATATTCACCTTCTAAAAGCCCCCATGACCCAAGAGATAAGAAGGAAAGATTTCTTGTTGAGACTTCAGAATCTGAAACTACTCTCCCAAACTCTAAAGATATTTTTGAATAAGTGTATAATTTGGAGAGAAGAATCCAGGAGAAAATTTCCATTAGAAAAATAAGAGAGAAATAAAAGGAGGATGAGATAAAAAAAGCTCAAATTAGATTAGATCAATTAAGAAGTAAATTGCTAACCCTGGAAGCAATAAATTTTTTTGCAATACATAAGAAAAATGATGAAGAACCTGTTATCTGTCTAGTTGTTGAAATAAGAAAACCCAAGGATAAAGATAAGAAGGTTGCAATAGGGATTTTGATTAATAAGCTTATCAATAATAAGGTTCCAATAGATCAGTTGTCCAAATTAGATACTGATCTTGAAAAGGCTAAAAGAGAAAAGAAAATCTTAGCTAAAAAATTAGAGAAGGCAGAGCTGGGGGCTACTGCTTTGGAAATAAAAAAGAAAATTGATTTTATTGGGTAGTCTTCAGGGCCCTCTAATGTGGTTACTTCTACTTCAATACCTAGTGGAAATTATGGGAACTCTGCTAAGTAGACTATCATTATCCCACCACTGGCCGGTACTAGTGTTGTAAATACATCAAACAATAAAGCTTCTACCTCTCAAAATAATGGATCATTGCAAAGAAGACTAGTTCATGTGGCAAGATACATACAACTTATTTTTAATGGTATTCCTGGTTATCCTAATTTGATTCCTAAAGAAATTAGAGAAAATATTCCAAAATTTACTGGTAATGTTGTTACATGTGAAGAGCATTTAAAAAAACTGATTGATATGATAGATGATTATGAAATTGAACATGAGGATGTAATTATGAAATTATTTGTTCAATCATTAACTGAGGATGCTAGAGACTAGTTTAGAGGACTCTCATATGAATGTGTTGGTTCATGGGATGATTTTATTAACTGTTTCAAGGATCAATATGGTGACAAAACAAATTAAGGTTTCATGTTAAATGAATTCAATAATATCAAGAAAAATCAGAATGAAGAATTCCTTGAATTTAATGTAAGATTTTAGAAGGCTATGCATAAGCTCTTCCAAGTAATGAGGTTGGATGAGAAGGTATGTCTAGCAACATATTTGAATTCTTTTAATGCTAAGATGGGCTACCTTATTAAGGACAAAAATCCTAGAACTATTAGGGAAGCTCAAAGATTTGTTGTGAATATTGAGAGTAACGGAAGGGTATCAGGTAAACTAGGTAGAAGAGAGGACCCCAAGCCTCCTAGGTTTGGAAAGAAGGAATTAGATAAATCTTCCAATGTGAAGCCTAAAGAGGATGATAACTTGAAATAAATCTTAAAGGTTCTGAAGGACTTGAAGCCTGGTGAAAATAGAAACAGGGCTCAAAATAATGAGAGCCTCCTTTTAACAATTTTAATAGGCAATCAAGGTTGCAAAACTTCCCTTACCACACCTAATGGAAGGATGAAAAACCTATTATCCCATAAAGGAATGAAAATCCAAGCAATAAAACAATTGATCCATTACAAAAACACTCGGTTAACATGAGTGATGATTTCCCATGGTGTATAGCTTGCCAATCCCCACATGATCCTGATCATTGTGCAGTCTCTTTAAGTGTATCTGCAATTGAGGAACAAGAAGGTGAGGAAGATGACACATATGATGAGAATGGTTGTGCAATGACTTCATCACATTTATATTATAAAATAGATTCTGATGTTGAAAGTGACAACCAAGATATGTTTGGCTCCCAAGGAAGAAAGGAAGTTTATCATTTGCAGGTCTTTTCTAATGAAGAAGAAGAGAAAATTGGTAACATGATCTGTAATACATAAAAGGTTGAAGAACCTATTATATTAAGAAAACCTTCTGATGAAGAGATAGCACAAATCAATTTTGATATGGTTACTCAAGCCAAGATTAATTATGTTTTAATAAATAGGATAGTTGGTATTGCAGATGGTAGACCAATAGGTTTATTTATAAGGAAAAATAAGGAAGACACTAAGCAGACACAAGAAAAAGAAAAAATTGTTGGTGTCAAGAAAATTAAGATTAAGAAGGCTAAAAAGACAAATGGTTTGAATAATGTGTACAGAATAAAGGTAAAAACACTAGAGATAAATACTCACATTCCCCAAGGTGACAATAAGCAACAAAAAGGAGACAAACTGAAACTAGCATCTCAGGTTGAAGATAGAAACATTGTTCCAATCAAACAAGATTTATTTGATATGAAGTATACCCCTATTGATATGGAGCAGTTGTTGTCTCAAGTTACTGTCAAATTTCCATTATTAGAAATGATGAGGATAGGAGAATATAAGGAGAAAGCCCTAACATGGGTAAATGGTGTTCTTTCAACAAGTGTTCAAAGCATAGGAAATACTAAGAAATTAAAAGGAACAAAGGATAAATCTGAAAATAGGGGGAACGAATTTGAAGAGATTTTTTTAGAAATACCCCAGATTTATTTAGACACCAATGTTGTAAACACTTATTTGGGAGTTGTTGACCCCTTTTTCTTAACTTTGTTTATAAATGGAAAGATGTTAAAGAATTGCATGATTGATTCTGGAGCATCTAACATATTCATGCTTGATGAGGTCATGAATTCAATGGGGCTACAAGTTGATACCCCTCATGGGAGATGTCAGGCCATGGATTCCAGAGAAGTACCTCTCATTGGTACAATTAAGGATTTTCCTTATAGACTTGCAGCTTGTCTTGACAGGTAATTGACAATGAGTGTCTTAGTTGTTGATATCCCTCCTCAGTCTGGAATGTTGTTATCAAGAAAATGGAGTGCAACAATGGGTGGTAGTATACAATGTGATCTATTCTTTACAAATTTCAAGATTTCTGGTGAAAATGTCAGAGTATCCAGAGAAACTAGAACTTTCCATATGATTGAGGAAGAGAAAAAAAATGAAACTATGAATTGTTTCCTTGACACTGATGTTAATTCTTTCCAAGTGCAAAAAATGGAATTTGAGGGGAAGGATAAACATTTTCTTTTATCTAAGGATAAGAACAAATTAACAAACCAAGATGGTTTATGGACCATGTATTTTGATGGTGCAAGCTCTAAGGAGGGATCTGGTGTAGGATTATTGTTAATAGCTCCTAGTGAAAAGACATTTAAGTATTCATTTACTTTAATATTTCCTTGTACAAAAAATACTGCAGAGTATGAGGCTCAGTTGATAGGATTGATATTGGTTTCAAGATATGAGATAAGAAACCTTAGGGTAATTAGAGACTCATAACTTGTAATATCTCAGATAAGGTCCAAATATGCTTCAAAAAATAAAAGACTGAAGTAGTACAGAAATGTTGCTTGAGATGAGATAGAAAATTTTGATGTGTTTGGTATTGATTGGATGGATAGAGGTCAAAATAGAATGGAAAACTTGCTATAAAATATTTCTCTAAGGAAAAAGGATGTTACATTTGCTAGAATATCCAAGATTGAAGTTCAATCCAGACCTTCTATACTAGACAATATAAAAAATTGGCAAGTTTTTGAGGATGATCTGGACATTTTAAGATTTTTACATTTTGAAGCCAATTTTGAAGATAAAGAAATAAATTTCAGTGGATGTGTGGAAACCTTAGATGATAAGGATACCATTTTTGGCAAAGAAGTGCTACAATTGAAATCAGATAGAGTTCCAAAAGGTTTGGTTGTGCTTAAGAGAGCATTTGATAATAATGACAAGTCTTTTTCAATAAAGACTATAAACAAACCAGAGGATTTGGAGGAAATAAATTTAGGGACAGCTGGAGCCCCTAAAAATGTGTATATTGGAGGAAAGTTGTCTCCTAAAATAAGAAACTCTTTAATTAATCTTCTTAGAAAATATAGGCATGTTTTTTCATGGTCTTATGATGAATTAAAATCCTATATATAGAGAAGACATCTTTTAGCATGAAATTCCCTTGAAAGAAGATACAAAAATTTGAGACTTGTAAACCCTACCTTGGCACCAAAAATGCAAGAAGAGTTCAAGAAAATGAGGGATGCAGGAATCATAAAACCTATTAGACATTCAACATGGGTATCCAACTTGGTCCCAATAAGAAAAAAGAATGGAGACATCAAGCTCTGTGTAGATTTTAGAAATCTAAATATGAACTCATTAAAGGATAATTATGGTTTACCAAACATGGAAGCTATGTTAAAGAGAGTTACTAGATCTTAACTCATGTAAATGATGGATGGATTTTTAAGATACAATCAAGTGGTTTTCAAAGAGTTTGAATAATTCAAGACTACATTTACTACCCCATTGGGCACATATGTATATGTCAGGATGCCTTTTGGCTTGATAAATGTTGGAGAAACTTTTCAAAGAGCCATGGCTGTAGCATTTGCATATTTCATAAACAAGTTTCTGGTGGTATACCAAGATGATCTCACAGCATATTCAATAAAAGAGGATCAACATTGTGGCCATCTTGAGAAAAATTTTGTGAGAGCTATAGAATATGGTGTTTCCCTTAACCCAAAGAAATGTGCCTTTGGGATAACAAAAGGTAAGCTCTTGGGACACATTGTATCCAAGGATAGAGTCAGGATTAACCCTAAAAGGGTGGCTACAATTGATAAGGTTCCTCTGCCAATAAATATCAAAGGAATTCAATCTTTCTTTGGACAAATAAAATTTATCAAGAGATTCATAACAAATTTTGTTGAGACTAGTATTCCTATCTCCAAGATGTTTTAGAAGGGTGCTAAAGTGGAGTGGAATGAAGAAGCTAGGAGGGATTTCTGTGAAATCAAACAAGAAATCAAGAATGCCCCTATTTTGAGAACCCCTGATTACAATAAGCCCCTATAAATATTTTCTTTTACTTCTTATCATACCATTGTTGCAGTATTATTACAAAATAACTTAGAGGGATTTGAGTAGCCTATATCTTTCTTCATCAAATCCTTACAAGCAGCTGAACTAAAGTATGATATAAATAAAAAATAGGCTTATGATTTGGTTAAGGTTGTCAAAACTTTTAGGTGTTACTTAGTTGGAGCAGCCATAGGTGCATATGTGCCTAGTGTTTTTGTAAAGGATGTTCCAGTACAACAAGAAGTTTTAGGAAGGAGGTGTAGATGGATCAACAGGATCCAAGAATTCAATATTGATATCCAAATCAAAAAACTAGTTAGAGGATTAGGACTAGCCAAACTTATGGCCCAAAGTAATTTAGATGCAAATCATATTAACATGCTTGAAGAAGAAAAAAGGCCATACATTTGTGATTTAGACTGTTGTGTTTGGTACAAGGATATTGTTGGATACTTGCAGAAGATTATTCTTCCTTCTTAAATGGATGATAACAAAAAGAGAACTTTAAAATTACATGCTATGAGGTATGTGATTTCTAAAGGTGAGTTATGGTGGAGAAGCAATGAGGGTGTCTTGCTCAAATGTGTTGATCATTGGAAGGCTAAAGACCTATTGCAAGAAATGCATGATGGTGTTTTTGGTGGTCATTACATGGCCAAGACTACTGTACATAAAATATTGAGGTTTGGTTTCTAGTGGCCAACTATTTTCAAAGATGCTCATCTGTTTGTTAGAAAATGTGATGCTTTCCAAAGGTTTGTAGGAAAATTGAAGTTTAATGGTAGCCTGCCCTTGAAGCTTGTACCAGTTGAGGTGCCTTTTCAGAAATGGGGAATGAAATTCATTGGAGAGATCTCAAACAAATCAAGTGGGGGTCATTCATGGATTCTAGTGGCAATAGATTATTTCACTAAATGGGTGGAAGGAATTCCTACCAAAAGAGCCACTAGTAAAGTGGTGACTGATTTTATGATGTAGAATATTTTAACAAGATTTGGATGCCCTGAGACTATTGTAGTTGACAATGCTATGTGTTTTAGATTTGAATAATTTAACAATTTCTATTAGCAATATGGGGTTCAAGTCTCATATTCATCTCCATACCACCCCCAAGGTAATGGTCAGGCTGAATCAAGTAACAAAAGCCTGATAAAGATTTTTAAAATAGTCCTTGATAAAAACAAAAGGGCATGGGACTCAAAGTTGTAGCGAGTTTTGTGGGCTGATAGAGAAATAGTAAAGAAGGCAATCGGTTGTGCACCTTTTGATTTAGTATATAGAATTCATGCCATATTTCCACATAACAATTTGTTGCAAATGTATAGATTCATCCAGATATATGATGATGATCTGGATAATGAGATGAAGATCAGGATGGAAGACCTGATACAAATGGATGAATCAAGAAGGGAGGCTCATGACAAAAATCTCAAGTTGCAGTCCTCGTATAAAAACTTGTATGAAAAAAGGACCAATGTTAGAAATTTTGACATTGATGATCTGGTTCTAATATGGAATGCCAGGTTACAAGACAAAGGCAAACATGGCAAGTTTGACCCAATTTGGCTAGGACCATAGCTCATTGATGCAAAATGGGGTTTTGATTCTTATGTTATTAAGGATTTGGTGGGAAATGTATTAGAATTTCTATTTCATGGATAATTCCTAAAGTTGTACTTCTCCTGAGGTACTTTTATCATCCATGAACAATAGGTTAGGTTTTGTTTAGTTGTGTGTTTCTTCGAGTTGTGTGTGTAGAGGTAGTTTTTTTTGGTAGATGGTCTGCTTAACCTAGAGATTCTGAATTCTTGATATGCCTGTGAGAGGCATGCATCCCCAATTAGAGCCAATGTTAGCACTGTTTATTTTCCCATCTTAAAATTTTGTGTTTTAATTTTCATGGTTTAACAGAGGGGCCTTTTATGTATGATTATGGCTATTCTTTTGAAAATCTTGTCCTTGTCCTTAGCTTTCAAAGGAACGGGTTCATTTTTTCCTTAAACCCTAGGTGAGGTCTTATTTTTTAAGCCCCAGGTCTTTGTAATAAGGAAAACCCTAGGTCATTGTTGAAAAAATCTAATTGATCATTACTTTTTCAACCACTTAAGTTTTTGTTTAAGAAAATGTCCTAAGTCATTGTTGGGTGGGGCCAAATATTTTAAGATATTTTATCTAGTGGACCCTTTTAATATTTCCTAAGTTTAAATCCATGAAAACCTTTAAATTTTTCCTAAAGACCTAAGCGTTAATTTTTCCTAAGTCTTGGCAATATGTCAAACCTTGTTAAAGTCTTTTTTGATCTGATGGTGTGTGTGATCTCACAATGAAAAGATGATCAAATATTACTAATCATGGGATCACGCCAACCATCAAATGCTTCAATCAGTAAAGGTGAAGTGAGTGGGACTAGTGTTTTAAAGATTTCTATCTATCGTCTGAATTTCTAATCTAACGGTTCATGTTTCCTAGGCCCGACTGTAAAGAAATTAAAGTACTTTCAAATATTTTCTAATCTAACAGTCAGCATAATGCCTTGATGAAAAGTTAATCAAGGATTACCGATCATAGGATCATGCTATCCATTAGATCTTCTAGTCAGCAAAGGGTGATGTCAGTGGGGCTGAAGGATAAAGGTTTGTAAAAGTTCTAACAAGTCCCTTTTCATCAAACAGTTGTCATCATGCCTTAATCAAAAGATGAAAGATAAGTAGTGATTGCGGGATCACGTCTATCATCTAATCATCCAAGTTAACATAAAGAAAGTCAGTGGGTTTAGAATCAAATTAAATAAAGTGTTCATTGGATTAGTTTGATCCAACGATGATCATGAAAACTAAAAGTAAGTGGGACCAAAAGAGTTCTCATTTGTAATTGTGTGTGTGAAAATTGTACCTGATCTGTAGACACAACACTTCAGTAAAACATTAGAGGTTAGCTATAATCAAAATCATGCAAAATTGAAATATACTCTAACCAAGCAATTTACTGCCTTCTAGTAGGTGCAAGATTAATGTTCTCAGATTGTTATCAAGATCAGTGACCTAGACGACACCTAAACAAAGGATTTGAATGCAAAAATGATATGAAATATGAATGTAATTAATCTATTTTTTTGGAATTTTCTAAGCAATAATAATGAAAAATTGTTATGAATCTATGCTAATATGGAAATTTGATCTAACAATGATATGAATCTATGCTAAATGATATGCAATGCTCAAAACTAGAAAGATCTCACAATAGCTTGGATTCGCAAAGATGATTCTTCAGACTCCAATTTGACAGCGTGAGAATGCAAATTCTTGGATGCAAATTTGAGAGATTTTAGAGATGAATTATGAAGAGCTGAGCCTTGTTTTTATAGAAATCTAGGGCTTTGGAGGTGCATGGAAGAAAGCCATAAATCACTAAGATTAACTCAGCTTGATTTTTGAGTTATCTGATAATAAAGATAATTTAATTCACAAAAACATGCAAAAGCTAAGTTTTAACTCAAAATAGAGTTTAGCTTTAATTGATAATTGATAGTTGTCTGCTTTTATGATTGTGCATGTTTTATTTATGAATTAATTTAATAAATAAAGTGATTTATGCTCAACTTAACTAATTTTTGAAAATAAATAATTGATTTATGGGTTAATCAATTATTTAATCAAACTTTTATTAAAAACTATATTATTAAATAATGACAACTTGCTTTAATTAATTAAATAAGAATTTAATCAATTATTCATAAGATATTAGATTTATTGTCAAAATTAAATAATATAATTAATAATAGATAGAATTCAATTTAATTACACAATTAAGTGGCAAGATATTAAATCTAATTAATTAAATATGAAAATATTCAATTAATCAAACTTAGGATAAATGTGATTTATTGCCAAATAATTATTAAATTAAAGATAATTAAGATAATTAGGAATATTGCTAGGAATATTCCCCGATGCAGAATTTAAGATAATCAATTAGGATTCGATGATGTGTAGATGTGCCTTAGATTAGGACTTTGATGTCAATTTTGTTTGAATTGTTGGTATAGGAGATTAATGAACTTATAGCCCATTTTTGGGGTATTACATTTTGCCCCTCTTTGAATTACTGTGCGAAGCGTAGTGGTTCAAAGATAGTCTATGTTTGATAAAGATATGAAACTGATGTTTGAAATTGATAATTGATATGAGACAGACGCTGATTGATATTGATTTGATATGGAGATAATAGGTCCTGAATGACCAAAGATAATGTTCACTGTAGCAGCGATGAACCGAGGATTGCGAAAGAGTGTCAAAATGTCTGATTCTGAACCTTATGATTGCGAAGAAGTGAGTGACCAGTTCTAGAACTCAGTTGCCGAAGAACCAAGGAAAGAACACTATGATCCGATGGTTGCCAAAAATTGATACAGTTTACAAGATTAGGAGAATACCAGATTGATATGGATCTTGATGAATCTGATATGCCCCAAGTGATGATAGATTTTCCCCGAGCGATGAGGTATTTTGATGAATCAATAACTAGACGTGATTGTTTGTCTTGATCACTGATGAAAGATATTGATAGAAATTGATTTACAGACTTTGAATGATATGCAATACCATACCATGCCCCCTTCAGGATTAAAATTGAAATCTGACAAGAGAAGTCAGCGTTAAAGCTTAGAAGCATGTCAATTGATTTAAGAAGTGGTTATACACGTCTAAGAATGCATTCTGCATCGTTTACAGGTCCTGAAGACCATGTTTGACTAGGTTTGACCATGAGTTGACCATGGTTGACCAAGTTGAAATTTTGATAATTTGATGTAAGATAATCAGTTAAGTTGAATACTAGATTTTTGTGATGATTGAAGGTCAAATATGCAAGTAGTTAATAATACGAATGATCTCAGATTTGAATTTTGATCCCGAAAAAGGATTCTACTTGCTGTTTTGTTGGAGGAACCTTCATGTGAGATTCAGCTCTTGTTAGACTTGAAGATGTGATTTGAAGAATCGTTTAAGCATTGAAGTTCGTTTAGCCATTGTGAGATCATGCAACATACAAAATGCAAAGAGACGTGCAAAATGAAATGCAACCTAAGACCTAGGACCTAGTCACTAATCATGTGTCGATTTGTTATCATCATTGAACTTTTAGGTAACCGGATAAATCAATACAATGCCCACTAGCTATGAAACCATAGACATATGAATATCGATTTGTATGCGCAAGAATCAATACAACACCCACTGGTCAACAACCATGGATATATGAATATTGATTTTGTTTTCGAAATGTCGGATTAGATATAAGCATCAAAAGCATAAGCACCAGGATGACCTAAGTATTATGTCCATTTTGATATAGCAATTTGTATAAGCATCAAAACATAAACGTCATGATGACTTGAATACACCTTGCATTCAAACACATCAAACAGTCAAGAGATCATTCTAAATCCAGTGTGAATTACCCATAGTGACCCTTTATCATTCACATCCTTAGGTAAGATCATGTTTCATAGTAGGAGAAAGAACTCACTCAAAAAGACAATAGTTAGATCAATACTTCTTTGAATCATCCGAGTATCAATGGTCAAGGTACGCATGGCCATCCAATTCGAGATAGAGGCTCTTACAGTTGGACACCACTTCAATCCAAAATTTCCAAAGACGTTAGATTTTCACATACAAGCAGAAGACAAAGAAAAGATTATGCCCCTAGTCATCACTCTCTAAATCCTATAAAGGACATCATTGAAGAGCTCAAAGGGACACAATATGCAAAAATCTCAATGTGAATCAGTAAGCATACAAGGAGATAAAAGCATGTAAAAAAAAGCATAGATTGTTTTCAGTTTGTGTTTGATGTTGATTGCGTTGTTGTAGATGCAAAATGCTCTCTGGAGACAAGACTGACTGACTAACTCACATGAAGCTTCAAAGGACTCTGAGTGGATATGATACATCTAAGATATACCAGAGACCATAGGATTTGACTATGATTGCCCCAAAGTTTGAACATTGATAGGATACAGACACTTGAGCAGATTGGTGGACAAACTGACTTATTGAAAACTAGAAATGCAAAAACAAACCGAGAGATATGTACAAACTAAAGCAAAACTGAAAGCTGGGAAAGACCAAGATTGTGCTGATAGATGGAGCATTTTGAAACAAGTGGCACCCATTTGCCAGGTTTTCACCATCTTGGTAGAGATTTTATTTTTGCTACCAAGGCGCCTGTTTCTAGGTTTTCACCAAGGCACTTTTTTTTCTTCTTTTTTTTCATTTTGTCAATTTTTTTGTACTTTTGATATTTTTTTATTTTTTTGTGAATCATCAAGGTGCCTATTGCTAGGTTTTCACCAAGATGTTCATATTTTCAGGACTTTTTCTGATTTTTATAATTTTTTCAAGGCATTTTACCATAGACTGAATGCCTTAGGCGTAGAATTTCTTCAGATGGAGAACGTTGATTGGTTCTCGGAGCTGTTCTCCTTCAGTCATTGAGAGTTAATAGGCACTAGAGCCAAAAGTAGTAGTGATTACAAAGGGACCCAGCCAGTTGGGTTCAAACTTCCCCTTGCATTCTCGATGTGATTGATTTTTAGGATTTTCTCTCAAGACTAGATCGCCAACCTAAAATTCTATGTCTGACTTTCTTGTTGTAGCCTCTAGACATTCTCTTCTAATATACTCTGAGATGATCATATGCTTCTTGTATGCGCTCATCTAGTAGTTCTAGTTCTTGCAACCTAGACACTCTGTAGTCATCATCAGTTACTAGACCATGCATTCTAATTCTGAGTGATGGGATTTCAACCTCAATAGGTAGTACTCCTTCTGACCCATAAACTAAAGTGAAAGGTGTAGCCCCAGTAGGTATTTTGATACTTGTTTCGTAGGCCCATAAAGCTGGATTAATCGTGAGATGCCAGTCTCTACTAGTTTTGCTTACTATTTTGTGCAAGATCTTTAATAGATTTTTGTTAGAAGCCTCTACTTGGCCATTCCCTTGTGGATAGTAGATAGAAGACCAATGTTGTGTGATCTTGAATTTGGCACATAGATCATCTAGGTATTTATTCCTGAATTGCCCACCATTATCTATGATTATGGAATGAGGTATCCCATATCTGTATATGATATAGTTCAATATGAACATAGATATCTGTTTCCCTCTTGCTTGTGTCAAAGGGACCACCTCTACCCATTTTGTAAAATAATCTGTGGCTGTGATTATATGGGTATGTCCATTAGAAGAATGAGGATGAATCATCCTGATAAGATCCAATGCCCATTAATGGAAAGGCCATTATGTTGTAAAGGGGATTAGATCCCTCCCTGGAGCATGAATTAGGTTGCCATGTACTTGACACTTTTGACAATTCTTAGCAAATTTGATAGCCTCTTTCTCCATTTTAGGCCAATAGTACCCAGCCCTAATAAGTTTTCAAGCTAGTGTTAAACTGTTCAAGTGTGACCCACAAATACCATCATGGACTTCCTCTAATGCATGTTGAGACTCTTCCCATTCTAAACATCTAAGTAGTGTACCATCTAGACCTCATTTGTATAGATCATTACTAATGATGACATATCGGGAGGCATTATGGATAAGGTATCTCTTTTCATGGCAGTTGAAGGTATCGGGAATGATTTGGTCTTGGAGATAGGAAAATAGGTTTTTATATCAGGATGAATCATGACCTACAATAGTGCAGATCATGTGGGTTTCAGGGGAGTCATATGCAGGATAAGATAGTGCTTCCACCAGGAACTCATAGCGTAGCTCATGTTCAGGCCGCTATAATAAAGTAGATATTGTTGCCATTGCATCGGCAGCCTTGTTCTCCATTCTAGGAATTTGCTCAAATGTGATAGATATGAAATATTTCTTAAGATCATCTACCATTCTCTTGTAAGGAATGACCTTTTCATCTTTAGTTTGGTACACATCATTGATTTGATGAGTAACAAGTTGAGAGTCTCCATGAATGTGTAGCTCTGTTACTCTCCATTCAATTGCTATTTTCATACCATTCAAAAGGGCTTCATATTCTGCAATATTGTTTGTGTAGGGGACCTTTAGTCTAAATGCTTTTGGGATGGAGTATCCTTGAGGAGTTATGAACAATATGCCTGCTCTAGATCCATTCTGTGTATAGGAGCCATCAAAGAACAATTGTCATTCTCTAGAAAATAGGTGCATAATAGAGGAGTTTGGAAATTCCATTTGCATTGGTGTGTCATGAAACATGGGTGCATCTCCTAGTTGATCAGCAATAACTTGACCTTTTATAGTTTTTCTTTCAACATATTCAATGTCAAATTCACTTAGAAGCATGACCCATTTAGCCAGTCTACCTGTGAGGGCAGCCTTGCTTAGTAGGTATTTTAGTGGATCAATTTTTGCTACTAGATGCATGGTATGAGATAACATATAGTGTCTCAGTTTCTATGATGCAAAGATCACAATGAGACAAGCTTTCTCAATCATAGAATAGTTCTTTTCATACACCACCAATGTTCTGCTTATATAATAAATGGCTCTTTCCTTTTTCTCTTCATCATGTTGCACTAGCAATGCCCCCAGTGATGTGGCTATTGTGGAGACATATAAGATCAATGGCTTCCCATGAATAGGAGGCATCAAGATAGGCGGATTTGATAGATACTTCTTGATATGGTTAAAGTTGTTCTCACATTATTCATTCCATGCAAAGGTCACACCTTTATGTAATGTTTTTGTAAAAGGTTGTGATATGTCCGCTAGCTATGATATGAATCTTCTGATAGATTGAACTCTTCCTTGCAACATCCTCATTTTACTGATATTCATGGGAGGTTGCATCTCTATTATAGCCTTGACTTTAGCCAGATCAACTTCAATGCCATTCTTTGAAACTATGTATTCTAAGAGCTTTCCAGAAGTGACACCAAAAGCACACTTCTTAGGATTTAGTCAGAGACTAAACTTTTCCATTCTATCTAGTATCATGCTCAAGTCCTTTAGATGTTTAGTTCTGATCATAGATTTTGCTAAAGTATCATCAACATAATCTTCCATAGTTCGATGGATCATGTTGTGGAAAATAGATGTCATCGCTCTTTGATATGTAGCTCCAGCATTTTTAAGCCCAAATGGCATGACATTCCAACAGAAGGTGCCCCATGCACATGTGAAAGCAATTTTCTCTTGGTCCTCTGGAGCAATTTTTATTTGGTTATATCCATAGAAACCATCCATTAAGGAATACATCTCGAAACCCACAGTCATTTCCACTATCATATCAATGTTAGGTAGTGGAAAATCATCCTTAGGGCATGCTCTATTCACATCTCTAAAGTCTATGCACACTCTGATTGAACCATCTGGTTTAGAAACAAGTACAATATTAGAGATCCACTCTACATAGTCAATAACTTAGATGAATCCAGCATTTAGGAGCTTCTCTAATTCATCTTTTACCAAGAGTGCAACATGAGGATGCATCTTTCTCAACTTTTGCTTGACAGGTTTGACATTTGGAGCAATAGATAAATGGTGCATTATAAGATTAGGATCTAATCCTGTCATATCTGAATATTTCCATGCAAATTTGATCTTCTTCTCTATTAGGAATGTTGTAAATTTTTGTTTCTCTTCTCCTAATAATGATTGTGCTACATGTACCAATTGTGGTTCCTCTGTTGTACCCAAATTGATGGATTGAGTGGGCTCAATTAGAACTAGAGATCTGTCCTATAAATGACTCAGAAGGACATCAAATATCTCATCCTTAGGTGCCTCAGAGAGGTTTTCACCTTTGGATACATCTTTTATTTTTACTTTTGTAGGTTTTGAGACTACCACAAAGTGGTTTTCACCCTCAGAACTCTTTTTCTTTTTCTTTTTATTCTTGTTTTTCTGACTAAGATATTTGATGTCCGAATCGATCATGCTAACACTCAGTTCATTGATGGAAGTACTCATAGGCTCAACTACATTGAAGTAGCAAGAAAGGGCATAGTCATTTGGGAAGCTATAAATACCATGGCTCAGATTCGTGGAGGTTTGATCGATAAGTTCTGGATATTTGATAGTCAAAGTAGGGAAAGATTGGGAGATAGTGTTTACGAATATGGATTTGTCATCATTGGTCCTAACCTAACACTCGAGTTCAAAGTTGATACTACAACTTAAGACATTCAATTCATGAATAGGCTCAATGTCATTGTGGGAGTCCAATTCAGCCATAGGTGGATCAGACTAGATAGGTTCATCATTTCGCTCTAGACTTACATTGGTTTGAGGTGCATATTGGTGAATAACATCAACATGTTTCTCTTTGATAAGCTCATCTTCATCTAGTTTTGGAATGGCTTCCCATTCATAGTCATTTGATTCAGCTTCTGATTCAAGATCTCTAGGAAATCTTAGAACATGAGTAAAGTCGGGGTGAATACCCCAAGAAGGGTTACCCTCAGATTCTGATTTGTATTCATACTCATGAGAATCTATCTCAGAATCACTACCACTTCCCTCTTCTTGATTTTTTTCAAGATTAGCTGGTTCTTGTGTTGCAACTATCTCTTGATTGATAGTAGGTTCTTGTGTTTCTACTACATTAATTCTCTTGATAGGATCATCTTTATCATCAAGAAGGTCTTTGATCTCTTTAGGAAATTTTTCATAGGGGATGAGTTCTGAACTATCTGAATCACTATCTGATGGTTCTATTTCTTCTTTCTTAAGAAGAGGTTCCCCTAGTGTGATCTGCTCTATGACATGAGAGTAATTACCTTTGAGGTGATAGGGTTTCTTCTTAAAGCCTAAGCTGACTTTATCTTTATTTTCTCTACCAGTATGTGGGAGAGGGGTCACGAGACCTTTTCCTCTGACTCCTAGAGGCCCTTGACCTGAATATCCCATCTTAGCTATTAATTTATCTCCTAGACCATATGACTTGGAAGAGAGTTTGGAGACTACAGAGTCACCAGTTTGAACAACTTGAGATTCAGGTTCATCTTTGTATAGCCATGATAGCACAGCCTCATCCTCTTCAAATTCTTGCTTGGATACTTGTTCTGCTACAAAATTCTTTTTATATGCTTCAAGATGTTCTTTAGAGTTTGGTTTGGATTGTTTCAAAGATTGCCCATAAGACTTAGGTGAGATAGGGAGAGATGTCAAAGATAAGACTGGCTCGATAGTATATTCTCCAATACCATTTTCTTTGATATTAACCTCTTTTTCAAGATCTTCCATTTTAGATGTGGATGCTTCCTTAGTTGGTTCAATGGAAGATTCTCTATTATTAGGTACAAGCTTATCTGCACTTTCCTTCAAGGTGTTGCAAGTTGTATTCAGATCTGCGGGGATAGTAACCTCTACTCCTTCATAAGGAAACTTCAAACATTGATGGTATGTAGAAGGAATAGCTTGCATTTCATGTATCCATGGTTTCCCTAGAAGGATGTTGTAGGCCAAAGGTAGATCAAGCACTTGACAAATGGTATCTTTGATAACTAGACCCACTCTGATAGGTAAGATAATGGTGCCTTTAGAAGATCTTTCTTTTTCATCATAGGCCTTGATAAGTATTTTCTTTCTAGGATCAATAGCCAATTCTGAAAATCCCAATTGTGTGATCAAGCTGTAAGAACAAATGTTTAGGCCAGTGCCCCCATCTATCAACACACATTTGACTCTACAGTTCTGGATCAAGACTTCTATATGCAAAGGCTGATTATGTGGGTGACTCAAGGAGTTGTCATCTTCCTCTGAAAAGGAGATATATTGTGGAGATGTAAGATGTCCAACCATAGTCTGGAACCTATCTAAATCAAGGTCATTAGGAATATTGGAACCGAGCAAAGCTTTATCGAGAATGGCTCTATGAGCTAGAGATATTTGAAGCAACTCAAACATGGAGATTTTCACATTAGTGTGCTGGAGTTGTTGAACAATGCTATAAGACGTAGGCCTTGTATCCTTTGGATTGGAAGATTTGGAAGTGGCCTTCTATTTAGAAGCAGATGAAAGATTGAAGGGCACCTTAGGGACATTTGATGAATCTAGGATTTTTCCTTTCAGATGTGTTTGAGCTTGTGATCGAGTAACTACGTTAGTTGAGGAATGATCTCTATCTCTTCATACAATTGTGATGACATTGCAACTTTCAGAGTGACATGGTTCAACCATATTGATGACAGCATTATTTCCAGGGTAGGCATAGTTGACTTTTGCCCCCATATTAGGCTGAGAAGTTGAAACTTCTTGACCATGTTTCAGAAATGGTTCTATGAATGTTGTATGATCATTATTGCTTTGGGGATTTTCTATTGTGATGTCTCCACTATCGATCAGATCTTGAATGGTATGCTTCAAGTGGTAGCAACTACTAGTTTTGTGACCTTTACTCCGATGGAAATCACAGAATTCATTTTCTCTCCACCACTTCGGTTTGGGGTCCTGATCATTTGGTCAGATTGGTGGTAAAGAGATGATGTTATCAGCTAGTAGATTTTTCATAGCTGATTCTAAAGACTCTCCTAGAGGAGTAAATTTTTGATGTTTATCCCATTTTTTGTATTTTGGCTTCCTTTGAGATGGTGGAGAAGACTTTTGCTCTCAAGCTTTAATGGCTTGAGTGCCAAGAGTGAGATTGTAGGCTGGTGCCTTTGATGGGGCATAGATAGTGTCAATAACACCATCTGTGATGATGCTTTTGTTCTTGTTCCAATTTTTGGTCTTGTCTTTAGAACTGGATCTTGATTCATACTTGTCTTTTTGAAGTGTGATTTCTCCTTTTTTCACAAGCACTTTTTTTATTTTGATAGCATTATCCACCATCTTATCAAAAGATGTATGATCTTGCATTTGTAGAGGATAATTGATTTCTGGAACAAGGTTATTGATGAAGATTTCCATTTTTTCTATTTTTGGACTAGGTCTAGCATATAGAGAGAACTTCTTCCTCCATCTCTTGAGAAATGTTAGGAATGGTTCCCTTGGATATTGCTTGAGATTACAGATATCGATCATGGTGATCGGGTGCTGAATATTGTAGGAGTATTGTTGGTAGAACAATTTGATCAACTCCTCAAAATTTTTGATAGTAGAAGGCAGTCTAGAGAACCAGTGGATGGCTGCTCCCCCTAGAGATCGAGGGAAGAGATGCATCAGATAGGTTAGTTCATGCATGAACTCCATTGATTGTGTATAGAATTCTCTGACATGATCTTGACGATCAGAGTGTCCATCATACTTGTCATACTTTGGCATCTCCACTCTTTTTGGAAATTGTGGCATATACAAGTCTTTGTCAAATGGAAAGGGACATAGAGCCTCCATGGAGAACTCTTTAGGTTCCTTCTCTTTCTTGAGATTGTTAAGTTCAACTTGTATAGCATGCATCTGTTTCATCATAGCTATGAGTGGATTCTCTTCCTCATGTGTAATGATGTCTTCAACATTGAAGTTGGGAGGAAGTTTAGCTCCTTGATGAGCTAATTGTAAAAAGTATGCTTCTCTATCTTCTTTCAAGAAATGCTTCATCATTCGTTTGAAGTTATCATCATTTTGATATTGAGCAATTTCTTCAAGTGTGGGTTCCTGATCTGCACCATGTTGAGATTGAGCTCTATGAGAGCCAAAATTTGTCCCTGCTTGAGACATGGTAGGATTTTGTGGACTCCCTAGATTAGATTGATGGGGGCATGTTGAGTACCTCCATGAGTTGATGGAGGAGGTATGTAACTAGATTTCAATCGATAATTGCCAAGACCGTCATCCTCGTAAAGACTAGAATTGATGAGTTGCTCAAGAGTTGGAGTTTGAAGAGTGGTGATAGATTTCTTGTGAGAGGAAGCTCTAGTCTCCACCATTCACCTCAAGTGAAATAAAAGAATAAGATCCAGATAACCGAAGAATGAATTGAATCAAGATGATCAGATGATGCAACCTTGTCAAGGTTTGATTGATTTGAAGATTTGATTAGATGTGGATGAAGGATACTATGCCCTGGATGTATGGGTAGGTTCCCAAAAGATAGCGGACAAGATATCACAACACTTAGGCATTTTGATGATTAATTGAAGATTGATAGTTATGACAAGGTTTTGACATGAGATGATAAAGACTCAAATTGATTAAATAGAAAGCTGAATCGGATTCAAAAGGCCACTTTAGGAAAATGATTGGATTCTTAATAGCTACTGCTCTATTCCTGACATAGTGATTCATTCGACAGATTCTGAAATTAGGCTAAATATCTGGCAATTTTGATAATTTTTTAACAACTTTCAAAAATTTCCCAAATGACACTCTCCAGACTCGTACGACAGTGGGTATGCTATGAAACGACGGTTGAAAATCTCATATGACAGTTGCAAGATTTTGACTTTGAGAATTTGTTAGCATGGAAACTCGTACGACACTGGGTACTCAATCATATGACAAATGGGTTGTAATGAAATGACACTTGGAAAAACTCGTATGACTTTTGACTTCCTAAAATGATTTTTGACTCTAGAAAGGATTTTACGTCAATTTTTGCAAAATTTTGAGTTTGCAGATTTAGATTGTATGCAAATTTCAATGTCTAGATTTGAGGATTGTAACAAATTTGTTCATTTTCAGTAACCAAATAGATAAAAAAGCATGCAAAATAGCAAGCACATGATTTCAAGCATGTTTGAAAATAATGAACAAGGGCAAAAGCAACCTTGCGCATGAACAATCAAGTGACTTATTCATTCTAATCCTTAGAAGCGCTAATTGTGTATGTTCCAAAAATGTTTTGCAATACTGCACATATACCCTATAAAATTAAAATTTGGCCTTGCTAGGGTTTTTAGTAATGGTTTGACTCTGCAACTTTTATGATCCAAAGGGGTGAACTCCAATCCCGGCGCACCAGGGTTTTAACACAGTCTAAGAGCTTAATCTTCAAGAGCTGCTAGGGAGATCTGACAACCCAATAATGAACCATACCCATGGAGATTTCTTCCACAAGGACATTTATATAGCGGTTGTCACTACCACGGTGAAAATGACTATTACCGCTTGAGGTTCTGTCAACGTATTTTGCCCTGTGAAGGGATTGTCTACTATGGTTAACCCTCTCTAAAGGTGACTCAATAGTATACCACAAGGGGACTTGGCTCCAGATCGAAGGTTTTGATGCCTCTTCACTTTTAATCCAAACAAAGAAAGCAAATTAATCTGACACGCTAAGACAAAGTTTGTCTCACCAAGGTCTATGATATCAACCCCACGTGATCTATCAACCCCTTCAGAGAGAGAATGTATCAATCAATAAGGGAAGATGCACTAACCAATTTTGATTCACCAAAGCTCATGATGTCTACCCCATGTGATCTATCAACCTCTCCTGGGAGAGAATGTATCGATCAATAAGAGAAGACGCACTAACCAAGTTGAATGTGAAATGCACTAAGTATCCTCCCTACCTACAAGGATTCTATCATCAAGAAGGATTTCACTAGGAATCCAATCTCTCAAGAATCATGAATAGTGTTCATAGGGCCTAATTACTATGTGAGCACATATGTATGTTTCCAAAAGCAAATCTACCAAAAGTATCCAAAAAGAAGAAAGAGGAACACTTAACGCTTAAAGTGAATATGAGATGAGTCCACAAGGTGGAACACTTAACACCTCACACAAGTTGAAAATGAGTCCCCAACTTAAAAAACAAGTGAGTTCTAAAAAGCACAAAAGGGTTGCCTGGTGGAACAATTAACGCTTCTCTCCTGTAGACCCCTCCCCTTTATGGCGCTGAGATTGCAACCACGGGGCAGAATGAGGGGCCGATGGATTTAGTGAGTCCAATAACCCAAAATAGCAATCTAGATCAATCACAAGTATATAAGACTACTAAATAAATACCTAAGGTGTCACAACCTAGTATCAATTATGCAAGTGTGTAAAACAAAAGCATGAAAAGAAGTACTCAAGCTAGACACACGAGAGATTTATTTTAAGTCCAAACCAAGTGTTATAGAGATTGTAGTGACTCACCTTAGGTCCAAAGATCTGCAGTCTAGAATTTAGCACACATCTGAAAGTACAAAATCAAGACAAATCAACAACAAACCATAAGCGTTAGAAATCAATAATCTAAAATTACAAATTTGCAAATAGTTGATCAAATGGAAAAAATTGAAAATGAAACCAACATGCTTGGATTTGGCTCAGAAAGAGCTTTCCAATGATATATCACACTTAAACTTTCAATACCATATGTGAAAATTTCACAAAAATGGGTGCCAGTTTTCCAGAGTGGCACGGATTTTGAAAATGCCAAAATTTTCAAAAAAAACAAATCAGAAAATAGAAAGCAAGCATGATCAAAATAGGCATAGGCATGATTGAAATTGGCATAGGCTGACCAAAACCAGCATAGGCGTGACTGAAACTGCCACAGGCATGACTGAAGCTGGCATAGGCGTGACTGAAACTGGCACAGGCATGAGTGAAACTAGCATAGGTGTGACTTAAACTGGCATAGGCGTGACTTAAACTAGCATAGGCATGAGTGAAACTAGCATAGGCGTGACTTAAACTGGCATAGGCGTGAGCATAATGCTTGTAGGCGTGAGCAGAATGCTTGCAAGCGTGAACAAATTTCTCGTAGGCGTGATCAGATCACTTGTAGGCATGAACAAATTTCTTGTAGGCGTGATCAGATCACTTGTAAGTGTGAACAAATTGCTTGTAGGCATGAACAGATTGCTTGTAGGCATGATCAAATTTCTCGTAAGCGGTGTCAGATTGCTTGTAAGCGGCATCAAATTTCTCATAGGTAGCATTTTTCCTGTTTGCGCAAAAATGATGAAAAAGTGATGCTGAAAATATATAAAATTTGATAAAAATGAAGAGAATGAGGCTCAAGGCCCCACGGTGGGTGCCAAAAATGTGTGTGTGAAAATTGTACCTAATCTGTAGACACAACACTTCAGTAAAACATTAGAGGTTAGCTATAATCAAAATCATGCAAAATTGAAATCTACTCTAACCAAGTGATTTACTGCCTTCTAGTAGGTGCGAGATTAATGTTCTCAGATTGTTATCGAGATCAGTGACCTAGACGACACCTAAACAAAGGATTTGAATTCAAAACTGATATGAAATATGAATGCAATTAATCTATTTTTTTGGTATTTTCTAAGCAATAATAATGAAAAACTGATATGAATCTATGCTAATATGGTAATTTGATCTAACAATGATATGAATCTATGCTAAATGATATGCAATGCTCAAAACTAGAAAGATCTCACAATAGCTTGGATTCGCAAAGATGATTCTTCAGACTCCAATTTGACAGTGTGAGAATGCAAATTCTTGGATGCAAATTTGAGAGATTTTAGAGATGAATTATGAAGAGCTGAGCCTTGTTTTTATAGAAATACAGGGCTTTGGAGGTGCATGGAAGAAAGCCATAAATCACTCAGATTAACTCAGCTTGATTTTTGAGTTATCTGATAATAAAGATAATTTAATTCACAAAAACATGCAAAAGCTAAGTTTTAACTCAAAATGGAGTTTAGCTTTAATTGATAATTGATAGTTGTCTGCTTTTATGATTGTGCATGTTTTATTTATGAATTAATTTAATAAATAAAGTGATTTATGCTCAACTTAACTGATTTTTGAAAATAAATAATTGATTTATGGGTTAATCAATTATTTAATCAAACTTTTATTAAAAACTATATTATTAAATAATGACAACTTGCTTTAATTAATTAAATAAGAATTTAATCAATTATTCATAAGATATTAGATTTATTGTCAAAATTAAATAATACAATTAATAATAGATAGAATTCAATTTAATTACACAATTAAGTGGCAAGATATTAAATCTAATTAATTAAATATGAAAATATTCAATTAATCAAACTTAGGATAAATGTGATTTATTGCCAAATAATTATTAAATTAAAGATAATTAAGATAATTAGGAATATTGCTAGGAATATTCCCCAATCAATGCAGAATTTAAGATAATCAATTAGGATTCAATGATGTGTAGATGTGCCTTAGATTAGGACTTTGATGTCAATTTTGTTCGAATTGTTGATATAGGAGATTAATGAACTTATAGCCCATTTTTGGGGTATTACAGTAATCACCATCAGATCTAATCTAATTAGATGAGGGGCGTGAAGCCTGAATGAAGAATAGATCGATAGTTACTGATCAAGGGATCATGATGACCATTCAATGTGATCTAAAAGAGGATCGATGATTCTATTTTAAACTTTCTCTCTTTGGTGTAAAAATTTTCCTACTTGTTGAACTACAAATTTTCAAAGAAGTAATGGCAAGAACATGTGGCAGGGTTATCAAGAGTTAATGTTTTTTCATACGTATTATATCATTTAGATACTTCATTTTTAGAATCAAAAGCTACAAAATTTTCAAAGTGCTTAAGCAGACTGAAATTGCAGAGCGTCTTGTATTTTCTGGCAAAATATTTATCAGGTGAGTGATTTTGTGAACTGTTGTTTTTCTGCCATCATTTGTCTGCCAATTTTGTCGTTAAGGTTTGGGAGAAGGGTTTTTGTGTAATCATGGTTAAGATTTGATATTGAAACCTAAGTTTTCAAAATGGCACTAACAAGATAATTCAAAGGGAAGGTAGATTACCAGGAGAGGGTTGTATGTGATGACTTCTTGGAACAAATGGATCATTCTACCAATAATTCATCAAAGTTAAAAAAAAAACTAGTGCCTAAAAACCCTGGGCTTAGGGTTACATATGACTTATATGACAAGGAAAATTATATGATGGATGCAAACATTAGTGTCTCTGGTTTGGTATTGTCTAGGGTAGGGTTTGGATAGAGACGTGTGTTTTCTCCTAGCAGTAATGTATGGTAGTTTGATGTAGGAAAATTGGTTGTCCCAAATGTTTTCGTGGATACTGACATTTTGCTCCAAGTTGCTAAAAATTATGATCATGTAGCAAGGTTGGTTAGAGATATAAATGGAAACCCTCTTATTAGTATTTTTGTTGATGAAATTAGAGAGGTGTTTTGACTAAGTGATCCTACTGATGCCCTGGAAAGAATAGATTTTGATGAACTTAAGGAGGTTTATAATGTCTATAGAGATTATCTTAGAAATGGCCCTTTGAGAGAGTTTTTTGATAAGGTTGGAGGGTTGATTGTAGTAGGACCGAATACACTAGAGCCCATCAAGCTAGATTACTTCAATCTAAAGGCAAAGGGTATGTATTGGTCACTATATCAAATTTTTGGCAATGATGCAGAAGCAGAAATGCCAATCCACTACATGTTTATGATGGCACAAATTTTGCACCCCTACCTAGTAGTAAATTTTGATTTTTCTCATTTCCTTGTTGAGTTAATACACAATGGACTGATGGGAATTCAGAGGGCTAATGTTGATAGACCTTTTGCTTGGTATTCTTTGATGATGTACATGTTTCTCTACAAGGGTTCAGGCTACTTTGTAAAAGAGATGGATCTAATGAAAGAAAAGGATGGTGAAGAAATGTCAGTCCAATTGTGGAGCTTGAATATGACTTGGTACAAGAATGAGGCCAATTTTATAACTTTTTATAGATGCTTTACATCTAGACTTAGGTCCCTTTTTTTTCAAAAACCCAAGGATCCTTAAAGCATTATTAGATTTTCTGAGGCCAAAGCAGTTTTCAACTGATATTAAGATAATGCATAATTGGGGAGATATCATTTTGTACCTGGTTTCTATTATTTTTAGAGTATATGGTTTCAGAGGCACCCCATTTATCTTTCCATACCAGGTCCCTTTGAAGGTTAGCATAGCATAAATCTTAAGGCAGACTGAGGGATTACAGGATATGACTCTCATAGGAAAAGGAAGTGGAACCATCTTTCCAACCATCACCATAGCACATCAATTTGTGATCACAAAGGGTGGATGGACACACTTGGGAAATATTTTGGAACCATACCACATGACTACATCAATTGCAAGGTCTACATATCCTGAGGGATTTTACAATGACATGTTTAAGAAAAGGACCAAGTGTGATTCCATGGATCATGTTTTCAACTTCCCTAAAGATATAATCAGAAATGTGTTTGATCTACAGGAGCAAGGGATCAAAAAGGAGAAATGGATAGTATATAGAAAGACCCTAAACTTTGTACAACATTTATTTAGGGTATATTATCCTTTGAAGGATTTCAAAACTATTGAAAACAAAATTGAAGCTCTTATGAGCCATTTTGAGGGTATAATGAAAACCCTAAATTAGAAAAAGGATATGGTAATACAATTTAATCCAGAGAGGGCCAAAATTATGTTAAGCAAACCAACATTAGCAAGGATGGTTCCTCCTGGCATATATATTATGCAAAGAAAGACTGGGTACATCGTGGTGGTGCCTAGGCCTAATATACAATAAGGGAGTCAAAAAGTAGAAGATATTCCTTCCTCTTCCAAGAGAGTATAAATACAAGAATAGATAGGGGAGCCTCCCTTTTCACCAAAGAATAGGCCTATTGATATTGATTCTAATTCCCCACCTCCCATAAAGATACAGGGATTAGAAGAAAGACCACAACAAAGTGAGGATTTATACTCCCCCACTCAATCTCCCATAAACATTATTGATCAATAGGAGGTGAAAGAGAAATTACAAAGGATGGGGAGCTTAGGTCAAATATTTATGACCTATGAAGAAATTAATGAAGGAGTCCCTGAGATTCCAATAGCTGTAGAGATAGACTTAATTGTTAGTAAGCTAGCAGGAAAGGAGTTGGATCCTATAAAAAAGAAACCATATGATGAGTTCCTTGCAAATGATGCCTTTGTTAAGGCTAGGGATTTTGTGCAATTCTTGTGGAGGACTCATATAAGCCAATTTGAGGAGACCTGTGAGAAAAGATATGAAGAACATCCAAAAAAGGACCTTACCATTATTGAAGATGAGGTCCAAAAGGAAATACTGGAGAGGTTTGAAAATTTTACCCCAAAGAAAGGTAGAGAATTGGTAAGGAATACAAGGGTACTCATCCTACCTGAATGGGACATTGTTGATGTAGTTGTCCTAGATGCAGTCAGGAAATAAACCAAACCAGTACACAAAACCAGAGAGGAAGTTGAGCAAGCCATTAAGGGTGTCACATTCAGTGATGATCATTAGGCTCTGGTTATGTGATCTCTATGGAAAGTGGAGGGAAATAAAGGTAAACAAATTTTTAGAAGTGACTATTCTGGCAGTTTATTGGTAAAAAGATTTGGTGAGACTTCAAGAGTTGAAGCCTCAAGATTGGCATTAGAAACTGCCAAAATCGGCATGAAGGTGGTAGAGTAAGAGGCCAAGGAGAAGGAATAACTAACAATAAAGCTGAAAACTATTATGAGGGCCTATGGTGAGATGAAGAAGGAGGTAAGTGAAAAAGATAGAATAATTGTTGAATTAAAAAGATAGTTAGGAGGACAATTGCAATTACAAATGCTTGAAAAAATTATAATTGCTTCTTCCCCTAATGGGCCTTCATTTTCAAGCCATGTTATAGATTACCCTCCTTCCCCTTTACCTCCATTTACTCATGAGGAGTTACTAATTGAAAGATAAATGTTAGAAGAGGTAAGAAGAGCCCTTATTGAAAAGGGTAAGAAATTAAAGGGTGAGAGGCAGATTTTCAATGAAAGAAAATTGGAGATTGATATGAAATATGAGGAAAATCTTAGGGATATAGTTTTGCAGTTTATTGAGGGCATAAATCCAAAAATTATTGATAAGAATGGAGAGACTATAGTAAAAAACTTGAATTCTTTTAAAGACGAAAAGGACACTATGGATCCAATTTTGGACAGGTGGATTGTGAGGCATGATAAAAAAAAAATTTAAAATTATTCTTTGACAAAGGCTCAACAAGATGTAGATGCAACAATAAAGAGTACTCACAAGTTTTTTAAGGGCTTGTTTGAGTTTCCAGTTAAAAGATAAAATATTCACAAAAAGGCATCAATGTTAAGGGATGAATATTATCAGGACTATTTTGAAATGTTTCCTAGTATTTTCAAGTTGAATGGAGAGCTAAAGGACAAAAATGTATGGCTTGAACAAGTAGATGATGAGTTGTTAATAAGAATGAGCAGTATATTAAATATGGATAGTAATATTCTTTTTGTCCAAACAATAGAAACTATTGAAAATGCTAGGGTACATTTTGGTTTCATGAATAAAGAGGTTCAACAAGTAAAGGTTGATTGGGACATTTTGGTGAAAAAGAGGGATGAGGTGGTTGCTTTTCCTTGGCCAAATGAAGAAGTGTTCAATTCTTGGGAGGATAAATATACCTCGAAAGAAGCAAGTAAAGAAGAGACCCCCACTGAGGCTACAACAAGTGGCACTTCCCTAGTTTCTTAAAATAAACAAACCTATAGGGGGAAATTTTGTGCAGAAGTGCAATGACAACACTTGGCAGGAGTAGACCAATTTTTAGAAATAGTTGTAGGAGCTCGGAAAACAAATCACAAGACATTTTTGTTAAATTTTTAATAGAGAAGTTATTTTTTACTTTTTGTTTTTGTCTTGTCTGATGAGACTTTTTGTCATTTTCACAAATGATTTGTAGCTTGTTGCAATCCTTGTTCTATAAAAGGATTTCCAAGATCATTTAGAATGGCTTGAACTTGGATAATTTTTTCTTACAATTTTTGAGTAAAGGGTATAACATATTGTATTAGATTGTATTATTACAACAAATAGCAAGTTTCTTAGTTTTTTGCCATTATTGAAGTGGTATATGTTTTGAAGCATAGTGTATACATGAAACATGATTCAGTATATATGAATACAAAAAACCTAGGGTTTACATCTCTCCTTTGTGTCTATCTCTTTGAGTTGTTAATTTTCTAATTCATTACATGGATTTATTCTATGTATGTGTTGGTAGTCCTCTGCTTTGATCTAGGATCAAATTAAATAGCTCTCGATAGAACATAGATTCATTTTAGTTTATATAAGGATTTCTATAAGTAGTGTGAATATAGAGATAAATTGATCAGTATTGTCATAAGGTGGTAATATTTGAGGGATCCCAAGTCATTGACATTAGTTGGTTTTTGTATATCTTACTTTGCACAAAAATATATCCCAATGGATAAGGCATTGGTCAAGAATGAGTTCATTTTGCAAAAATAGTTACTTAATAGGGTTTGGCTATTTTCTTAACATTTGATATAAATCTATCAATATTTCTAAGGTATTGTGATCTGCAATTTGTATCTCATCAATGGTAATAGAGAATCAATAAGTGACTGGTTATCATTTAGTATTTTCTTATCATTTATCTATTATTTGAATCCAGAATTTATTGTAAAGTGTTGTATGTGGAGCTGGATTAGGAGCACCCTCCTTGGTTTTGTAGAGCCAGAAGTGCAGAGGGCATTCTTGTCCCATAGTTGGTCTAATCATTCCAGATATTCATACTTGGAACTAACCATTCCTGAAAATCTATTTGTGAATGTATTGGTTTCTTTCATAAGCATAAAGTCCATTTTGAAGAACCAACACATGGAATTAAAAGAACACATAATATAAACATAACACTACCCATACAAATAATTTATGATAGAGAAACTATTGATCTCCAAATCATGTTGTCTACTATTGTCCAACACTTAGTCATTATCAAGGCAATTCTGGTCAGTCATCACTACAACTGAGCCATCCTATTAAGGTCAAGAAATGTATAGACTTGTATTTTGTATATGTACTGAGCGTAGTTACTACTAAGAAAGTTAGAGGTCACCGAGTACTCCAGTAGTTACGGAGCATTATACATGTTGAGTTGTATAGAAGAGTCAGTGTCGAGGGCTTGTAAATGGAGAATAGTTTTGACCGAGTATCAGAGACTTCATATGCCGAGTAAGCTAGTTTTGATATATGTGTTTGTAATGGCACAAACACCTAGGTAAACCTTTTTGGATGACTTCTATACATGAATTAATGAGTGTTGAGATAATTAAGGAGTTTATTACACATCATGATTTTAATCATTAATCCCTATGCAAGTAATGTATCCAATCAGAAAAAGGGAATTCTTAAGCGACATAAGAAATGAATCTAGATCATTGCTTTTGATCTATGAGCTTGATCATTTGTTTATTTAAGGTGACATCAAAACCCTAATAAGAGAATAGTTATAATATCTCATGTATGTGGATGGAAGCAGTGTTTTGATTGTCAGATTCTAAGATCAGGCAGAGTGACCGAGCAGAGCAGTAAAGGACAGAATAGAGTTATATTTTATTTTGAGATCAAATTAGTATTAGAAAGAGGAGATATGTTATCAACATTTGAAGTACAAATCAAAGGATCAGGTACTAATACATTCTAGCAAGTGAATTAGGTTAAATCTCTTAACAGAGTGGTCCTAATAGGCCTTTGTAAATCTCTTAACAGAGTGCTTACTTGGTTGTAGGTTAAAAATCCTTTAATCAAGGAAAATTGTATGTCTGTAAGCTCTTAAAAGGGTAGACCCCTCATAAGGTAGATCACCAAAAGTGATCAAAACTTTGTATCCCTAACAAGCAGACTTTATTACTACAATAGTGAAGATTTGTGGGTGTCATCCCCACCCCAGTTTTATCTTTCAAGGGTTTATGGGTTACCAAATCTTTGTGTAATGAATTTTATTTTCATGGATGTGATTAGTGTGTTAGATTCATTTCAGCATTGAATTTAAATTTATGGTACATATGTTGAATTAGTTTTAAAGTGTAAAATTTAGAGATTCTAATTCAATCCCCCCCCCCCTCATGGTATCTCACTTTCCCAAATAAGACTTCCAACAATTGCTATCAGAGCTTTATTCTCTTAGAATAAGTCTAACCACTTGAGAATTAAGATCTTGGAGATGGAGGCTTATAAGTTGGGAAAGATCATAGAGAGTCAGAAGATTGACATCCAACTTTCATTGCACCAACTTGAAGTAGTAAGGGAAGAATTGAAGAAATCCTTAAAGAAAAACAAAGAATTGGAAATAAAATTGAATGACACTCAATAACAAGAAGAAGACACTAAAGGTATATTTGATAATGGAAACTCTAGTGAAAGTGATGTAGCAATAGAAGATCTATTGGAGAGAAACAACACACTGAATGAAGAAGTCTGAAGTCTGAAGAGAGAATAGTAAATCCAATTAGTAAGACTATGTGAAGTGTTTGAACAAAAAAAGAAAGTTGAGGAAGATAAGACAATGTAGAAGAGGATAAGAGACAAATGTCTGCAAGACTTGATGAAAGGACATGTGATATGCAAAAACTAACAAACAATCAATTGGACATGGTAAATCAACTGCTACTTGCAAATCAAGAGTTAAATAGGAAAGACATGGAGATTACAAATATGAAATCAAAGAACAATCAACTGAACAATGAGTTAAGATCTAAAAAGGAACTCAATGAGAGGATGAACAAACTTAATGAAGCTATGAAATACTTTGAGGAAATAATGAGATCACCAAGAAGATCCAGTGACACCTCTGGACTAGGACATAATGAGCACCTATCATCCACTAAAGAAGGAGAATCATCAAAGAGTGGAGAAAATAGGAATGCAAAGCCAAAGAAAAACAAACCCACATGTCATCATTGTGGGAAACTAGGACACACAACAAACATTTGCAGAAGCAAGAATGGTAAGTCCAATCCTAAGGCTAAATTCAATGGATATTGTTTTAACTGTAAAATGCATGGACATCAGGCACATGAATGTAGGTCAAAGGCTAGTAATTCACCTACTGCACCTAGATTTCAAGGTCATTACTACAATTATCATAAATATGGTCATAGAACACAAGAATGCAAATTTAATGCTAAACCAAAGTAGACATCCAAGAAGCAAGGTAATGCACCTAGGAAAGGTAACACATTGAATTGGGATTACAATACATGGTAGAGTTGTCATTATTATGGAGAATATGGTCATATTGGAGAAAACTATATAAGGACACATTTTAGAGGTAAATCCAAGAGTTGGATGATTAAGTTTAGTCTATTAAAAATGTCACAAGATTGGTCATATAAAAAGAGACTATGGAGCACAAGCATCGAGTAATGAAAAAAGAAAAAGTGAAGAGACTATTGAAAAGATAAAGAACTAGATGAACCAGACATGGAGAAAGAAAGAGGAAGCAAGAATTAGTGGATCTAGTGAACCTAATATCATCCAATCCAGTGGATCAAGTGATCACACCACTTCTAACTAAGCAAAGAAGGTATGTAAGGAACTGAATTTTCAAATGTTATATTTTACACCAATTCCTAACATTAGATGTGTTGAAGTCCATATCTACATAATTAAATGTACATTAGTACAAATTATGCTAGATTTGACACCAAAGTAGATAGAAAAATTTATGGAGAAACATAGAATTAGGTTTATTCCTAAACTAAGAGCTTACTCCATATTAAAAAAGAGTGTTGAAGAAGTTGCTACATAGAGCACACGAATATGGAAGATAATTTTTAGATTGATAGTTGATAAGAGTGCACATAAGGATGAAGGCACATCTAGACAAGTTGAACTGGAGAATACCAAGGATATAGATGGTGTTAATATGATTTAGAACAACAAAGAGGGGGGGTGGGGGGGTTGAATCAATTGTTCTTAGGTCCTGATGTATAAAACAATTTGAAAAACTTATCCTTAAATCAGATCCAAAACCAAAACAAACTCGGTCATCACTGATTCAATACTAGAAACATCTAACAATGCAGTCCACTACCCAGCTATAACTTAACTTGCAAAACATAGTAATGTTCAGATCTAAACATTCACACAAGTATAAACACCAAGATTTATAGTGGAAACCCAATTTGAGAAAAACCACTTTGTAACATGCTATTATTATTTTCACTCTTCTGAAGTGAGCTCGGTAGAAAGCCAACCCTGTCAAAGGTTACAATACACACTGTCAAATGTGACCCGGTTAAAGGATTTCAATCACCATGTTAAAAGTGAGCCTAGTCATAGGACTTACATACACTCCATTAGAATGCAACCTTGTTTAAAGGATTTAACATATGACTGTTAGGTCAACCTTTGTTAAAAGGATTTTGACTATTACAATGGTTAGAAAGTAGCAGCAGTATTATCTAAAAAATATACAACTCACTTTGCAAATATCAGATTTGATTCCATACACTAATGTTGGTTTACTGACTTTGAAACTTTTCCATTTCCATCTCTGATCTACTCGAAACTTTTCTTCAAGCAATCACCACCATTCTCCTTCATCCTTTTCTGCTTATTCAGTCAATAAAAATTTCTTCTTCCAGCATTCTCTGTTCTCCATGTGAATACATATCACAATGTTCAGGTTCCCTTATATTTTCCTCAATTAGGTTAACTCATCTTTTGCCTCTCAATCTCATTCATAGATCTTAGGGTTAGGTTAGATTCATTGAATCTACCCGCTTCATGTTCTTCGGCTCCTTTTCTAGAATCATCTCAAATCTCTTAAAGATTTACAATAAAACATTTTACAGTCCATTTAATGCTTCCAAACAATCAATAAATAAAGTCAACACATTTTACATAATCCAAGAATTTAACAATGTTGGCTCCAAAATTAAATTCTCTTCAAATATAAAATTTTTGATGCTCGATCAATACTGTGATTGTTCACTCGGTCTTCATGTAGAACGCTTGGTCAATACTAAAACTATTTCCTCAGCTTACACTATCTTCCTCAGCAATTTACTGATGCTCGGTCGATGCTATAATTTTGCTTGGTGTATACTAACTCGATCGACACTAACATCACTCGGCTTAAACATGATTTTTCCATTCTTTGCTTGGTTAAGCCTACCAATTTAGTCTTCAGTCTTACTAAAATAAAGAATACATCATCTCATCATAGTGCAACATAGTCAAGTACACTTTGTAGTATCAAGATAACTCAACCTTTCCTTAGGTGCTATTGTTACCAACCTTTCTTAGCCCCTTAGTAACACTCAAATAGATATAGTACTTTCCTAAGTAGCAACAGTCTTACCAATTAAGGTTTGACATCAATGACAATACAAAAATTGTTTCAATTGCAGTTTCCAATAGATGGGCCATAGAATCTTGAGGAAGAGATAAGGCAGAAGGTAGAGGAGAGTGCAAAATAGGATGTAATCACTATTGAGGATGTACCTAAGGATACACAAAAAAAATATCAATGCCTTGACCGAGGAAGAAATAAAAATTCAAATTCTTACCAAGGCAGCCTCAAATCCATTTCTACTTTGTACCAATCCAATTCTAATACAAGTTCATGATTATCAAAAGATTGGGGGTGCATCAACTATGGACTCGGTGCCTACAAGCTCCAACACAGTCATAGTTGAAGAGAAAGTCACACAAGGAACAAGTATTGAGGAATAGGGTAAGTTGGAAACAAAAACATAGAATACACCTATCGAGGTAAATATTGAACTCAATAAAGGAGAAGGAGAGGAGAGCATAAAAGAGCAAGCAGATAAGTTTGCAATAGAAGTTTTAGGGCCCCATATTGAGGAAGCAAGGGAGATTGAGAATAAAATAATCGAGGAGAATCAGGAGCCTAACGAGCAAGAGGATATTCAAGACTTAGTATAGCTGCCAAGTAGTAGCACACCAGAGCCAAAGAAGAAGGTACATAAGAAAAAGGACAAGTCTCCTAGCACACAAGTAACATTAGATGAAGTTATAGTGATTCCAAAGTGGGATACTAATAACTTAATGTATAAATAGATGCAAATATTGCAATTTCTCTTGAAGAAGAAGAGCAAGAAAGAGGAACTCGAAAGAGAACATCAATAAAAGAAGGTACTACATGAGATTAAGGACATATTTGTAGAGGCTTTTGAGTTAGATGATGTAAATGAAACTTCACCTATACTAGAGAAATTGGTGCATATTCTCAAAAAGGTGAATAGTGATGAGAGTGAAGAAAATGAGAAGCTAATGCAGTGGTCTGAAAGAAAGTTTGAGACCAAGGTACTTGAATGGGTCTCAATAGATATTACAGTGAAACAAGTAGAACTTTCTGACCTAGTGAGTAACTTAGAAGAGGTTGTACAAAATGTTCATTCTTTATACAAATAGTTATGAAATGTAGAGACATTCACTAAGGATAATCAAGATCCTATTGAGAAGCTAAAATTGGACTTAAAGTCAATAGGACACTCACTCAGCATGGATGCAAGTTCCATCCCTATTCATTTCACTAGGTTGCTTCATGCACAAAGGAGATTAGTCGATGATGGCTAATGATGGAAACATTAGAGCCAAGTTAATCTCTATAAAAACAATGTTGACACCTCATTTTTAGGTTATGCAGAGAGAATTGGCATTAGCAAAGGATTTAATACAGAGAGATCCTCATTTCTCTATTATTGAAAGTTTGTTTGATCTAGTTGCTCAGTTAGAGATCAAGATACAGGTTTTGGAGTCTGTCAGATCTAGATGGGACAATGCTTTAGCAATTATTCTACAGCTTCACAAACCATTTTTGGATAAGTATTATCTAACCCCAACACCCTAGTAGCTCAAAGTGACAAAAACAAGGGGAAAATAGATCATGTATATACAAAGAACAAGGAGGTAATAGAAGATGAAGAGAAAATAGATGGACAAATATGGTAATGTGTAAAGGTATGACATACTATTTTGAAATGTAATGTATACTCATTATATGTAAGAGTCATGTATATATAATGTATTCTTTATGAATACTGAGTCACAGTCTTAGGGGGAGTACTCAAGTACTAAGTACTATTTTGGTTATGTAATGTAAAGTCATGACAAAGTGGTTTTACCACTAATGTCAAAGGGGGAGATTGTTGATCTCCAAGTCATGTTGTCTATTAGTTTCCAACACTTAGTCATTATCAAGGCAATGTTGGTCAGTCATCACTACAACCGAGCCATCCTATTAAGGATGAGAAATGTATAGACTTGTATTTTATATATGTACCGAGCAGTAGTTATTGCCAAGCAAGTCAGAGGTTTCCAAATACTTCAGTAGTTACCGAGCAATATACATGTTGAGTTGTATAGAAGAGATAGTGTCAAGCGTCAGTATATGGAGAATAGTTTTGACCGAGCATCAAAGACTTCATATGTCGAGTAAGCTAGTTTTGATATATGTGTTTGTAATGGCACAAACACCTAGGTAAACCATTTTGACCGACTTCTATGTGTGATTTAATGATCATTGAGAGAATTAAGGAGTTGATTAAGTGACATGATTTCAATCATTAATCCCTATGAAAGTAATGTATCCAATCAAAAAAAGGGAATGCTTAAGAGACATAAGCAATGAATCTAGATCATTTATTTTGATCTATGAGCTTGATCATTTTTTTTATTTAAGGTGACATCAAAACCCTAATAAGAGAACAATTAGAAGATCTCATGTATGCGGATGGAAGTAGTGTTTTGATTGTCAAATGCTGAGAGCAGGCAGAGCTGTGAAGGATATAACAGAGTTATATTTGATTTTGAGATTAGATAAGTATTGGAAAGAGGAGATCTATTATCAACATTTGAAGTACAGACCAAAGGATCAGGTATTGATACATTCTAGCAAGTGAATAAGGGTAAATCTCTTAACAAAGTGGTCCTAACAGGCCTTTGTAAATATCTTAACAGAGTGATTACTTAGTTTTAAGTTTTAAATCCTTTAATCAAGGTAGATTGTATAAGTCTATAAGCTCTTAGTAGGGCAAACCCCTCACAGGGTAGATCACCAGAAGTGGTCAAAAATTTGTAGCCCTAATAGGAACACTTCATTGCTATAGTGGTGAAGATTTTTGGGTGTCATCCCCACCCTAGTTTTACCTTTCAAGGATTTTTGGGTTACCAAATCTTTGTGTTATGAGTTTTATTTTCATGGATGTGATTAGCATGTTAGATTCATTTCAGCCTTGAAGTTTAAGATTATGATATTGTAGAGGATAAAAAGGTACACTTCATGTTTACCAAAATGTAATATGATATCCTCTACATATAAAATAATTGGGGAAGATAAGATCTTCTTCTTAACCCCAAATTCACAAAAGAAAGATCCAAATGGATTAACCACAAGAAAATGGTCAATGCACAAATGAATCAATTGATGAAGAATATGAAGAAAGAGGAAAATCTTAAATTTTTTTATGGAAGGGAGTATTGAAATATTAATTGAATTGAAGAAAAATGCTAACCTCAAAGTATGACAGATCTGGAAAATGCTATTTTCTGGTGTCTATACTGAGTTTTGGGAAATTTTGTAACCAAATCTAGGATAGGAAAATAGAGACAGAGAAAACCCAAAAATATTTTCCTTTTCTGAGAAAGGTCGACTTTGACCCCTTTATGTTGACCTTGACCTGCGATGCTCCAACGAAAATTCTGTTTGTGGATCGCGAAAGTTTTTTGAAAAGGGTATCCAAATCTGTACTATAATTCATTGTTCCGTACCTATTCCTGCAAGCAAAATGGTTTTTTTTTTTGGATGACGGGTTTGCCTTGGTCAAACCTCAATTTTGGAATTAACCTTGAAATTGCAATTTTAAACAAAGTAAATGGAACAATTCACCTTGCCTATGTTGAAACCCTTATGGAGGATTCGAATCCTTGAATCCACAAGTATGTATACTCCAAATAAATGTAGAATTGGATGTAGGATGTCTCAAATCAATTATATTTAGATCTTCAATACCAATCTTGAATGGATCTTGGAATAGGAAGAAGCTTGAATGGATGTAGATGGAGAAATCTTCAACAAGAGGGCTCCATAAAGATTGAATCCTTCAATGGATACCAATGGATCTCCTTGATGAATTGATTCTTGAATGCTTGAATGCTTGAAGATAGATGATGTTGGAAATATAGATGCAGTAACTGAGAGGGGGGGTGAATCAGTTAACCACAAAAATATTACCACTGATCCCTTAAATATCTTAACAAATTATTTACTGTGCCACTCGGTAAATATATAGAGAAATGCTAAAACTTGATCCTTGAAGTGTGTAATAATTAAACTGTTCTTAAGCATTCATCACTGATTAACTTACATGAATAAAGAAAATAACATGAACACAAGAGACACCAGATTTACCGTGGAAACCCAATATGGGAAAAACCACCAATGTAACTAGTTACTATTTTTCACTCTTCTAAAGTGATGCCCGGTTAGAAGCCAACCCCGTAAAAGGTTAAAAAACACACTGTTAGGTGTGACCTTGTTAGAGGATTTAATTACCCTGCTAGGAGTGGCCTTGTAAGAGGTCTTGAAACAATTCAATAGAACTATCACCTTGTTAGAGGATTTACAAAATGGTTGTTAAACCAACTCGATTAAGAGATTTTGATATCACTACTACAATTGTAAGAGAGTAACAATGAAATGACCTGCAACTAAATTGCTGAATATAGATCTCTATTCTGCTTCACTAGATCCTTACTGATCAAATAAATCTTTGCTACTCCTCAAGGATATCTAACCATCCTTCAAAATTCACACATACCTTTCTTCAAAATGATTTCTGCGTGCTGTATATATTTTATTCACCACTTGACCTTCTATATATATATGCCATTTTAATTAACATTTAGATTGTCAAGTTGGCACAAATAATTATTATAACAGTCGGCTTGGATAAACAAACTGTAACAATAAAATCCTTTGAAAGGTCGACCATGCTCGGTAAACATTAATCCTGAAAAGATTTCCTTCAGTGACTGAGTGAACTCGGTAACCACAACAAATTTTGCAACATCCTTCAGAGACTGAGAGAGCTCAATAACCACTAATTTTACTTCGATAACCGAGGAGGCTCAATTAACACTTTTACCCTGTCATGTTTCCTTTTGACACCTGAGAGATCTCGGTAGACACTAAAAACTGCCTAACTGACCGATTGAGCTCGGTAGACACTGAGAACCGCTTAGCTGACTGACTAAACTCAGTAGACACTGAGAATGATAATTGATATGACATTTGTGTGACATCAAAGACAACACATAGCTAATCCAACAATGTCCTTCAAAAAATTGTATCCAACAAGATGAATGCTTGAATGCTTTCCTTCTCCTTCTTTCTTGATTCTTGATTGCTTGATTTCACTTGATGGATTTCTTGCACACTTGATTGATAGATGAAGGATGGTTTGAGAGATGTAGGATGGTTTGAGAGATGTAGGATGATTGAAATGAGAGGAGAAAGCTTCCTTTTATACTAGTTTAGGGCACAAAATTCTAGAGAGGCCAAAATAGGAGAATTAAATTCCCATTAAGCCTATACCCTTGGAATTGGACCTAAATTAAATATCATTTAAGAGTTTACCATTTTGAAGCCCGAAACAGCTGACCCAAAAGTGGGAAATAAATCTTTATGAAACCCAACATCTGGAAACCCTCATATTTTGAAATTTGAACTCTAGGTCAAGGTCAAGATCGACCTTGACCCAGAAGGTTGACCTTGACCCTGAGGTAAAGAACCTCAAATTCTTAGAGTAGGTTGCCAAGATTAGGTAGGAAGGAAGTGGAAAATAGGGCAGAATAGGGGAAAAATCCATATCCAAGTCAAAGACCCATTCAAGGTATTCAACATGACCCCAAACCACTTACTCAAAGGGCTAAAATAGTCCTAAATGGAAGTGCTTCCATTTTCCAATGCTACATTTAGCCCCCACTTTAGTAAGAGTATGGACTTGATGCAAACTCTTGGTAAAGGAGAGCACAAAGAAAAAGACAATCTTATTGAAATCAAAGGGACAAAGGGATCCTCAAGCCCCCAGGGACTCGAGTCTTTATCAACTCCAAGATTACAATGAGAGAGACATCTCTAAAAAAAAAGATGGAAGAGGGTGTGATTACCTCACCCAACGAGAACTTATGTCCCATTGTGAACCACACAAGGAAACAACACAACTAGAAAGATGGAGTTGAACCGCCTAGTGAATGTGGCTACTCACTAGTCAACCCATCAAAGATTCACCCTCAGGAATATTCTATTCCAGAAGAGCAAATCTAAAACAAGAGAGATCTATTCTTAAGGATACTTTTGACCTTAAGGGATCAAAACTTGAAAATTGAAACTAGAGGGATCAAGAGATCCTCTAAGATAAAAATCCATGCTTTAAGGATTAGTCACTAATACATAAAGGGAAAAAAGAGCTTTGAAAAATATATATTAAAAGTGTGTGTGTGAAAAAAGTGAGTAGAGTGTATGCCCCCACATTAAAGTCATTGCTAACAATTTAATAGGAGTAATGGCTTGAATGAAAACATAAACAACTCCACTGATTCTATTTCCACTATGAGATTCCCCCAAGTGAAGACAAATCAAAGGAAATACCACATAAACATACAGAGAACATAGAAGGGATCTACTTGCCATGGGGTCAATATGATCATAAGATAATATTTATATATGATATTATTGCATATCAATTGACATCATTCCCCAAAGAAAGTAGAACTACAATCACAATGGAGGAAAGAAAACATAAGTTTTATGAAGAAGAATCTTTTCAAATCACCACATGGAGACCAAAAAGAATCAGTGCTACCAAGTTGAAAATCCAAGCGGACTACACAAGGAAAACATTTACAAATAATAGCATATGTACAACATAACATGAAAACAACATATAGAAGAATAGAGATACATATAGAGAAATAGCACAATAGGTTTGATTCCTTTATCACCTTGCACCAAAAAAGTAAAAAGGGTTGTATAAAAGAATCTAACAAACATTTAGCAAACACATTATGGGAGAAGCATAATACAACAAGAAAACACACTGATTCAAGGGAGGATGGGGAGAGGGGCAAAAGGCACACCCTAACTAGATCTACCTTGCAGAACAACATGCAGAAGCAACAACACACAACAGTGAGAGAGAGAATGCAGATGCTTTCATATATTATCTTCAATTTGATTCATACATGTTGGGTTGTAAGGCCTTCCCATTTTAGGCTAGATATTACAATCAAGTACAAAAATCCTCAAACATGCGAGGATCTATGAACAATCTCTAAACTTCTATCTTCTATCATCTATCAAAACTGCCCCTAAACTCTAACCAAACAACTACATATATACAAGAAGCTACCGAGCCAAGTCAACCTTCAAATCCATAATCAATAGAAGGGACGACCATATCTAGGTCCACATGCTTCCCAATGATGGATATAATCATTAAATCCATGACCCAAATTAAATGCACAAGTCAGTCTCAACAAGAACTCAAAAGAAACCTTTCGGTAAGAAAAGCCAACTGTGCACCATAAAAGCATCATCGAGCGCCAGGAAAATTCACTGAGTGCCAAAGATATAACTGACCAACACCAGCGAATAAAGGAAACCAAGCAACACCGAACCAACTTGATCAAAGCAAAAACTGAGCAACACAAACAAACACAAATATATTTTTGGTGATACAGGATTGCCAAGGACCCGAGATGCTCCTGCATCAGACACTTGGGGTTAATTGAAAATGATTCTCCAAATCATTCAATAGGTATGATCCAAGCTTCATCCAACTCAAATTATGAAATCCATGAACTGCCTTTAATTGGTCTATTCTTCCACTTTACCAGATATTCCATATATTATTTTCCTCTTGTATTTCTACCAGTTCTTTGCTCCAAAATATGTTCCAATTCTTCTGTCTGCTTCTTAGGATAATCATTATGCACTGTAATTTCTTCATCTGACTCATGGTATTCATACAAATTAGCAATGTTGAAAATAGGTGATATATCCATGTCATCAAGTAACTCAATCTCATATGCATTTCCACTATCAAATGTTCTCAAAATCTTGCAAGGGGCCAAACTTCTTCATTTTCAGCTTCCCATATGTTCCAACAGGAAATCAGCCTTTCTTCAAATGAACCATCACTTCATCACCAACATCAAAAGTCTTGTGTCTTCTTGATCTATTAGCTCTATCTTTGTATTTCTAATTACTTCTTTCTAGCTTGATTTTCACATCTTCGTGCAATGTTTTCATGTACTCAGCAAATTTTACTCCTTCAACACTTCTCTTTCTCTCATCAACAATGTCTCTCAAATCAGATATACCTCTCGGTTGTATGCCACTTACGATCTCAAAAGGTGTTTTTCTAGTACTCCTATTCACTGAATTATTGTATGCAAACTCTGATTGTGCCAACACATAATCCCAATTACTTGGTGTGTCTCCAACTAAACATCTCAAAAGATTTCCCAAACTTCTATTCACAACTTTTGTTTGTCCATCGGTTTGTGGGTGAAATGTAGAACTATATTTCAACTCAGTACCAAACTTTCTCCAAAGAGTCTTCCAAAAGTATCCAATAAATTTATTGTCTCGGTCAAAGATAATACTCCTCGGTAATCCATGCAATTTGACAATTTCCTTAAAGAAAAGATCTGCTACATGTACTGCATCTGATGTCTTTCTACAAGGTATAAAATGTGTCATCTTAGAAAATCTATCCACAACAACAAATATAGAATCATTACCTCTTACTATCTTCAGTAAGCCAAGAACAAAATTCATACCGATGTCAATCCAAGGTTTCTCAATGTCATGCCCATAAATTAACACTCAAAAACACACCAGCTTTTTTTTTTAAAGAGGTTATAAGCTTAAGTTAAAGGTTAACAGTTGACTAAAGTTGTACACTTGATCCTGAGAAGGTGTAGACTAACTTGATGGAGGGGTTATTGTTAACGCTCATCCCTAGCATGTCAATATGCCCATCAAGTTATAGGGTTAACTAGTTTAATTCTTAATCTTAGTCTATTAAATTGATAACTCACTAATTGCCAATATAACAACTATTAATGGTATTCAAAAATCTTCCCTGTAATCTCTAGGTCTATACTAGGATTAAACCCAAGATTAACATATTAAATTTACTATAATTAAGTAAGTGATTAATATGGTTCTAAACAATACTGAATTCAAAATAATGAAATTAACTAAATTATTCATACCACTAACCAAACCAAAATACTCTTACTGAATTTAATAAATTGAATTAATTGCATTAATAAAGCAATTAAAAGAATTAACTAACACACTAGATAAGACAAAGTAGATGAATTCTAGAAGTACAAATTAATTTATTTAAACTTACTAAGCTAATCCTTTTTTTTTAACTTTACTGGAGGGTTAAATTAGACTAACCCGAAACAAAATATTAATTAATAATACATTAATCAATATATATAGAATATATATATTAACAAATATATTAGTTAATTAATAGATAAAACATTTTAATTAAATAATAAATCTTTTAATGCATACATAAAATTAACATATTCATACATAAAATTATCATGTCGATTAGCAAAAGTACTAATTAATATCCATTTAACAATTTTTATTTCCTAAATTAACTATTATTTAAAAGTTAAATTAAACAATTAAATAAACTAAGTATTAATTAATAATTATATTAATTAAAAAATGACAAAATAAAATGAAACCAAAAAATGATTTTTTAATAAATTAAATTAAAAATAAAAAAACAAATATAAATTAAAAATCTCAGGGGGTTTCTTGTTCCCCCCCCCCCCCCCCCCAGCCCATTCCTTTTAAAGTCCCCCGAGGAGGACTGCCGCATGGGGCCCCGCTGCAGTGCGGACCTCGCATGGCACGAAAGGGCCTGTCGTAGCAGGCCTGTCATGCACAGTAGTACCTACTGCGGCAGGTCCTACCGAGGGTACTGTGGAGTGGTGGGGGCCACGTCCCCCCCTCCAATAAAATTTTAATTTATTTTTTTTTTAATTAAATTTTTTTTAAAAAAAATAATTTTCTTGGCATTTCTTTTGATATTTTTTTTTTAGTTAATTTTTCTTTATTAGAGAATGCCCACCAATGTGGGGCTTTGAGAGGTTTTTTTTTTAACATATTGTTTTTCATTGCACTTTATTTGCAATGGATGCAATCAATTTTTTATTATTTTTTTGAGTCCTTTTGGGGTGGAGACCCAGGTGGGTCCCCCAAAAGGACTAGACTTCTAGGAGGGGTAGAATTTGCTTTTATCTTTCCTATGCCTATTATTATAATGTTATCTTTTGCCAAGTAGATGTAGGAATACTAATTGTTTATTGATTGTGTGATTGGAAAATGTATGGAAATTTTTCCCATACATTTTCCAGAGACCTGTAGGTCTCAATTTTGACAACACTTAGTTTTTGTTTTTTTTTACTTGCTTTGCTTTCATTTGATTTCTTCTTCTTTCTTTTTTTTTTTTAAGACTACTATTATTGAACTAACAAGAGGGATTATTTGATTAAAAGATCAAAGGAAATCTGCCTAACATTTATACATTTATTTTTGTTGTGTATTATTTTCAACACAAAATTACTACCATTGTAATGTCAAAATAATTGCATCGACAGAGAGAAAAGAAATGTTTTGAATAATTCCTTTCATACCACTATCATTTTATTCAAATAAAATTTATAAAAAGAACTATGAGGGATTTCAATAATACTTCTCCATAATAGTTTTTTTTTTCAACATGAATGTCATACAATAATCATTGAGAGAATACACAAATTCTCACATAAACTAATCCAAAATCTAAACATTATTCTTCAAATAAAATAATACATTGACCATTCTCTATTGAAAATAACATGAATACACTAAAAGCTTCCTTTGAGCATTATACAACATTTTCATAAGAACATGAATCTTTCAAAAGGAAAATACAACTATACATTCCTTCAAAAAATTTGATGCAACATCACTTTGATACAACACAAGTTTTGGAGTGATAACTCCATTACAAAAAACAATACATTGAGCTTTAGGGATCCTTAAGATTCCCTTACATTAACAATAAACATAAAACAATTAGGATCCATAACAACTTTTGAATATATCTTCAAACTTCTTCAACAAAATAACTTCATTCAAGAAGTCTTCAATGGCTTTCAATCCTGCAATAAAACAAAAATAGGCCAAGGAGTGCTCACCTCCCAACCTAGGCTTCTATGAAGCGACCCCTGAGCTTGGGGAACCATCACATAGACAAGGTTGCACAATCAAGCAAACCAAAATCAACAATGATACAACAAGAACATGAAAAATTCCCAACTAAGGCTTTGAACATAGAGTCTCATAATGACTCAAAATTTGGGGTGAAGGTGGAACCAAATCTCAAGGGGAGAAAGCACATTTCATAATAAGAGACAAACCTACACTTGGCTTTCTCATCACACATCTTACCACAATATCACAAACCCAACAAACTCCTTATGACCCCCAAGGCTTCAAGTCATACAATCCCTTATGACCCCCAAAATACAAAAATAAATGGCTACATGGAGCCCATACATCCATGTTTCTTCCTTCTCCATACCAAGGAGAGGCTCTACACCCATGGTTTTCCCAATAATCCCTTCACCCCCAAGGCTACTCTTCCCTCCCAAGGGTGAGTGTGGCCTTGAGAAAACTCCCTTAACAACATCACAAAACAAGAAATCACAAGAACAACAAATCTTCACATTTACACAACAAAAGACTTGCACAACAACAAGCACAAAAATTGCATATTCATCTACTACACAAAATAACAAGATCTTTAATACATAAGCACATGAAGAACTCAATATCAAATTACTAACATACAAAATGAAATTACACATGAGAACTCTTTCCACATGAAGCATCAACAAGTAAAATGAGGAATACCACCAACCTAGATCCAAGCTTATGGAAGAAATTTGATGAAGAGCCTCCTCTTTCCCTAAGTCTTCTTTCTCCAAATTAGTAAAGTCTCCAAATCTAGAGAGTGGGTGTCAAACTCTTCCAAAAGAAGAGTCCCCTCTAAAAAGGTCTCCACACAATCTCCTAAGGATAGGATCCCATTCTCATTAGATGGTCTTTCCAAGTTTCTTACATGGTTTCCAAATATGGACTCCTAAAAATTTTGGCCAAAAAGGTGGACCAAAGACTTGCATCTTAATTGGATGGAACTCTAACCAAGACCTTGCTTCAAAAGTGGATTTTTGGCCATTTTGAAAATCCAACTTTTGGAGGGGTCTTTTGGTCAACTATTGGTTGTCCTATGGTTAAAAATGCCCCTTACCCATAGGTATATCAAGTGGGATTACTAAAAATGGCTTAAACACACTCCTAGGCACCTTTTAAGCCCCCCAAAAACTCATGTAAAGCTCAAATTCGAAATTCATGAAATGACTCCACCTCAAGCTCCCTAACCAAGGGATTCTCATGGGGATCCTCAAGGGTGCTATCCTAGGTTGATGGGCATTCAATACCTAAGTGGACATGTCATGGCCACAAGTACACACACAAGTGTCAAGTGACACAAACAAGAAAGACACATCACAAGCCATGTGGCATATCCACTTGGGCATACTCAACATAAATTACATTAACAATTAAACATATAAATTAAATACATTCATGCACATTACTTTCACAAATTAAATACAATACAATGAGGTTTTTTCCTCTCACTAGAAGCAACCTTGGCTTGAACTGATTTTCACATAGGTCTATACTTTGGTTCCTTGAATTTACCGTGGTCTAATTCCCTTCACACTAAAGTCCAACATCAGTAGTCCAATGAAATATATACATGTAAATTCATAACATTAATAATTAAGATAATTCATCTCAAATATCATAACTCACATGGCATAATCATTCATCTATAACATACATACAAATCATCATGAAATATTCAATTCATCACTAAATTAGGCTTGTATCATAATCATTGCATATATAATTCAATTTCAATTAAATGTCATCATGACTTCATAATCAAATCAAATTTCCATTTCCTAGTTACTTATGTAAGCATATAAAATCTATCACTTCATCACAACATTCATAAATCAAAATAACCATAAATTAGAATTCATATTTATATCAGAAAATAGTCGTCAATAATTCATCACCTAACATTTAACCCTAAATGAAATACACATCTCAACCTAATTCATTTCTTGATTTTCATTTTCCTAACAACTCATATCAATAGAATTCAAAGGAGAATAGGGATGTAGAATCGCTAGGTGAAATTAGGGTTAATTCACCATGACCGGGAAAAAGCTAGAAACCCAGATTCTGCTCCTGTAAAATTGATCTCCAAGCATACTCCAAATTCGATAACCAGATCTTCAAGCCTGGACAAGGAATTCATCAGCTACTATTTCAACTGATGGTCATATGGGCACAAATACAAAGATTGTAAATAGAGGGATGTGTGACATCTCCACCCCACTTATGATCACCTCAAGGATTTTATTGTAAAATAGAAGGCTAAAAGTCTTTTGGAAGCACAGAAAAATGGACAATCTTCAGTTAAGAGCTCTGCTCCTCTTGGCGAAATTGATATTCTTACGGATAATGCCTCCAAGGATCTTAGCTTGAAGGAAGTGGATAAACTTCCAGTGCCTAAAACTAGGGTTTTGATTTCCAGTTTGGAAACCCAATTTCAATATGGCTACCGGTTCCAAAACAAGATATTGAAACATAAGATTTTCTTAGTCAAAACTTTGGACGCACAAATTGCTTTCTTTGAAAAAAATAAATATGCAAATGTGGGGAAAGCTATTACAGAGCCAGTTAGGGAAAAATATACTGAACAGGTCTCACTTCAGGCCATCTCCAAATTGGGGAAAGGTGGAGTGGCACCCGCTCAAGCCCTTACCGCTCACATTGTGAATAAACCCCCAACAAGGCAACCAGCGAGTAGACACCCCGAGACCGCAAAGGCTCTATCATCCAGGACAATTCTGGCTACTAGCTCCTATGAACCTCTATTTGCTGTGAGGGGAGGAGGAATGCCAGAGGCTAAAGCATCTTCTGGTGGTGGCAGATCAAGAAAAGAAGAATGGCACATGGTTAAAGGTAAGAAACTAGTAAAATCTTCTCCTAAAAAGCATAATAGATGCAATATTGTTCTTAAAAACTCCTTTGATTTATTAAGCAGAGATAATACTCCTTGTAAAAAGATTCTGCATTAGAGCACTAGGGTTTTGGGAGGGGGAGAAGTCCCCAGGGGGAAATCACATCTAGATTGTAAATTTGCACAATCTGATGTGAGGAATTATCCCCTCCCCCTGTCCAAAACCCTAGCTATGGAACAAAAAGCTTTAAAAGATAGAAATGATTTAACATTTATTCATAGATCTCCAAATGCGTACAACCCTCCTCATCGTAGGAGGGGAAACATGAGTCCTTTGAATAGAAAACCACAAAATATGGTTAAACCTTGTAATGAGGGTAACCCATCACATGCTAAGAGTAATGATAATGTTTACACTCCACCACATAGGCGTTCAGCTAACCATCAACATTCAATATTTCTAATATATGGTAATCATGATCCTAATCATTTTATGGTATCATTGGATGAAAGTCACATTTTGCATATTCAGAATGCTTATGCAGAGATAGGTGTCATATGCAAGTGGATGGGAACAGGTGCCCATATCAAGGATATAATCAAAGGTATGTTATCTCTTCTCCCCTCGGAGGTAAGTACTACTATCCTAGCAAACAACTTTATTTTTGTAGACTGCAAAAGTAGTCATCTGAAAAATGAAATTTTAGAAAAAGGTTTTCTAAAATTTAGAGAAATCCCTTTTTTCGTATGTTCTTGGTTCCCTTTATTTAATCCAATAAAAATAGTGGATTTCCAAGTAGAAAAAGTAATTATGTTAAGAAATCTGCCACTAGAGTGTATTCATCTAGAAACTGTGAAAAGTATAGGAGATAAAATTGGAACTTTTAAAAGGATGGCTAATATTGAATATAATAAATCAAATGTGATTATCATTGTTAAGTTAAATTATCATGACAATTACATCCCACCCCTTCAGCTGTGTTTTAATTCAAACACCATAATTATTAATCCCAAGATCCTAGAGGACTTCATAGAAGATTCTGAGAAAGGAAGGAATCCACCTTCAATTACTCATAAAATCTGTGCAGATGTTTTCCAAGACCCTGATAATAGGGTAAAAATAAAGTTCTTAAACTACAGAGGTGGTTTTGAGCTCTTGAACACTGAATTTGGGCACTCTAAAGCTCCACCTCCCAAAGTGTGTGAAATCAATGCTCTGGTTAGTATTAACAATCCCTAGGAATCCTCCAAATCTCCTATTCTGTTAAGGAGGCTAGAAACTCCCCTCTTCAATAACTTTGAAGATACCGGTCTGAATACTATAAATATTAATGACAATCAAAAAAGTCTAGACTATGGTTGTAAGATTAGTACTGGAGATCAGTTAAAACTAAATCTTACTGACAAGACCAATGTTAATGAGAAAGTAAAGACTGATATACTTATAGTAGAGGTAGGCTAGCAAACAATTCAGCCTGTGAATCTCAATTTTATTAATACAATTGCTCACGAATCAGTAGGTATTGACCAAAAGCAAATGGATGTATTTGAGAAAGATACATCTTCAGAGCAGTCTTTGAACAAAGAATTTCCAAGCCCTACAATAGTTAGGCCCTCCCCCCCACTATTGTTTGACACATGCCTGCTCAACATGGTATCCTCCCATTCTCAGAATAAGGAGGAGATCCCTACTTCTTTCAATACCTTTGAAACGGGGGTGGATATGGATAAAGATCTTAGTAATAATGATAAAGGTAATTTTGAAAACATGGGATTTGAAAATACCTTTGTACCTCCTCTAGCACATAGCAACACAACTAGCTCGCCACAGAAAGTTATATCTCCAGCAAATATTCATGAAGATATTATAAGGAATTCAATTAATATACCTATTGAAAACTTAGTTTTTCCCCAAACTACTGAAGCATCATCTCCAAGAACTGATAAAATATCAAGCATTAGGTGTGAATCTAATAATATGGAAATTGAACCAGTATATACAGAAATAGAAGAAAATACTAGAATCTATATAAAACCTGAAGGAAAAAGGACTGATCTTCAAACAAAACAGTCTCTTATACCTGGATGTGCTAATATAGTAGAACTAATGGATCAGGTAAATAAAATAGAAGAGGAGGTAAACCAAATCATTAATTACTTGGGAGAATCACTAACGAATGAATCAATGGACTTATTTCTAGATGAGATCTGTGATTTTGATGAATTAAAAGTTCAAAAAGAAATTTTAATCAAACAGATTTAGGAATGTATTGTAGAAGAAAGTAAGGATGAGAGAAATAGACTTAATCAGCCTTCCCCTAGCCCAGATAAGGAAATAGCAGATAATGAATTGCAAAGTAAAAATATTATAAAAAATGATCATACCATTGAAGAGGGGACAGCACAAGTTGTCTCAATACCTCTTAAAATAGAAACCTTAAATCTGGACCTACCAAGGAAAATGGAAGATATTATAGAAATTTTTGGTAAGGAGATTAAGATAGATTGGAACCCTTAGCTTATACAATTAATGAACAAAAAAGCTTGGGTAATCAGGCTAATTTGGTAATAGGGTCCCCTAGAGACTCAACATTGGTTAAAGAAGCAATTGAAGGTCTCTTTGGAATAACTAACCAAAATAGAGAATTGGGCATAGCCTTGACCAGAGGCAATCTAAGTACTCCTAATATTAACAAACTTAAAAAGAAAAGAGGTAGGAAATCAGTCGTAGAACTAAGATCTTTAGATGGAAATGCAGGCAATCAAAAAAAGATAGCTAACATTTTGAACACAGGGAAGGGGAAGTTCCTTCCCAAGGAGCAATACGAGTTACTACTTGGAATGTTAGGGGTCTAAATGCCCCTAACAAACAAAGATTAATCAAAAGATACTTAAAAAACTTTGAATCCAAAATCATCTTATTACAAGAAACTAAGCTTAACAAAGAGGAAATCTCTAAATTTAGTAAAAGAATAGGTATTTGGAATTCATAATATGCTTGGTCAGCAGGTCACTCAGGTGGACTTGTTGTCTTATGGGACCCTCATAAAGTAGTGGCTTAACCCTCGCTTACTAATGATAACTATATGACACTAACAATTAAAAGCCTGAAATCAGATCTCAAATTTAACCTGATCAATGTATATGGGCAAATCCCTAATGAAGAAAAAAGAAGAGTTTGGAAGGAGATACAAGTCCTTTTAATGAATAATCAAGAACACCCCTTTGTAATTGGAGGAGATTTCAATGCTATTTTAAATCTAGAAGAAAAGTATGGGGGTTCTCAATACATATCACAAGCCCATAAAGATTTTAGCAACTGGGCTTCGGATAATCATCTAATAAGCATCAATACAATTAATGGAGTTTATACATGGAATAACAGAAGAGTTGGATTCAGCTACATAGTAGAAAAGCTAGATAGATTCTTTATTAGAACTAACCCTGATAACTTTAATCAGTTAGTCAATGCAGAGATCCTCCCAGAAGCAGGATCGGATCACTTTCCTATCAGACTTACAATAACAGAGAATTCCAAACCATCGAGAAACTCATTTAAGTTTGAATTTATGTGGTTCCAAAACCTAGAATTCATAAACCTCTTAGAGGATTGGTGGAAACATATCTCGGTTAAAGGATCGAAAATGTTCTGCTTAACCACCAAGTTAAAAATCATCAAAAATAAAGCATTAGATTGGAACAAGAATAACTTTAATAATATTTTCGAAGAGAAAACCCAGTTAGAAAAAGAAATATCTAATTTAAACAATATAGTTATAGAACAAGGTATGAATGATCTTAGTTACTACAAGGAAAAAGAACTGATGGCCAAATACAATGGTATCCTCCTTAAAGAAGAAATCTTCTGGAAGTAGAAATCCAGGGAGTCATGGCTTAAGGAGGGCGACAGTAATACCAAATTCTTTCATAATACAACTAATTATAAAAGGAGCATTAATAGAATAGCCAAAATCAAGACAACTGAGGGACTTATTTCTAAAGATCCTGTTCAAATCTCAACTGTTCTCACAAATTTCTATAAATCCCTTCTCAATAACACTAAGGTTGTTGACCTCAATGCCCAAAATGAAATGCTTAAAGCCATTCCTAAATTGATTACTGAGTCGGACAACAAAATAATGAACAATAAGCTATCCCTAGAGAAGGTCAAAACTATCGTGTTTCAACTCCACCCAGATAAAGCCCCGGGACCAGATGGTTTCCAAGTGGGCTTCTTCCAAAAATGTTGGAATTTTGTTGGTGAAGAGGTTTGGCAAGCAGTGGAAGCAACCAGAAATTTGAGTTCTTTACTTAATGAAATCAACAACACCTTTTTTACCTTAATTCTGAAAAAAAAATAAAAATGAAAGTACGGATCCAAGGGATTTTAGACCAATCTCCCTATGTAACACCATATATAAGATTCTTTCCAAATGCTTAGCAAATAGATTAAAAACCTTTCTTCCAACTATTATCTCGGAAGAGCAAACAGGATTTGTAGCAAATAGATCTATTTTGGATGGAATTATTATAGCACAAGAAATAGTTCATACTGCCCAATTAACAAAGGAACCTAGTATGCTAATGAAAATTGATATTCAAAAAGCATATGATAAAGTAGACTGGAGATTCCTGTGTAAATGCTTGGAAGCTTTTGGTTTCTCGAAACAATGGGTTAACCTTATCTTTAACTGCATCTCGACCCCCAAAATTTCAATTCTTATCAATGGCACCCCAGAAGGATTTTTTAGTATCTCCAGGGGTATTAGGCAAGGGGACCCACTTTCCCCTTTTCTCTATGTCATAATTTCAGAAGCATTAGGTAGATCAATTACAAAGAAACAAGAGGGGAGAATCTTGGGTTTGAAGGCATTGGAAAATGTGCCTAACATCACTCATCAACAGTTCACAGATGACAAGATTCTTCCAGGCTATGCTAACAAACAAGAAGCAAGAGCCTTTAAAGAAGTCCTTAACTTATACGTGAAAGCTTCCAGGCAGTGTGTTAATCCTACCAAATCAGAAATTTTCTTTATTAATACATGCCTAAAAATTGAAAAGGAAATTTGTAGTATGATGGGATACAAAATTGGCAAATTCCCATGCAAATACTTAGGAATAGACCTCGATAAAGGTATCCTATCATCCAAACTTTGGCAACAATTCATAACCAAAGTTCAAAATAAAAAAAATTCATGGAAAGGTAAATGGTTAACTAAAGCAGGTAGGTCGACAATGATCAAATCCTTCCTTTCAGCCATACCCACTTATCAACTGTCTATCCTACCCCTTCTAATGAATGTTAAAAAGGATTTAGACAAAATGTTTCAAGAATTTTATTGGCAGGGACCTTCAGAAGACAAAAAAAATTGCCCTAATTAAATGGGATACCCTATGCAAACCAATTACAAAAGGGGGTCTAGGTATCAAAAACCTACTTTGGCAAAATCAAGCACTGGGGGCTAAACTTATATGGAGAATGTACAAAGAATCAAGCAGTAAATGGGCTTCCATATTATTAAACAAGTACATCCTTGACTTGGATCCCATCAATATCTTTAGGTCACACTCCCATGTGAAAGGATCATGGATATGAAATTTTATTAAGTACTGCAGAAGGATTATTAGCAAAAATCTCTCTTGGGATGTCGGTTCAGGTAATCTAGCCCTTTTCTGGGATGATTTGTGGGTAGGCCTTACTCCCCTTAACAAACTGGGCTTCTCAAAGGAATTTATGGAAGAATGCAAGAGAGGCATAGGATTATATCTTAAGGATTACCTATGTAATGCAGAAGCTTCTAAGTGGAGTGATCTTAAAGAAATAGATGAAGTTTGGCATAAGAAGCAAAACCTTCTAGCAATATTGAAGGATAGGGAGATATCACTCAAAAATAGATCGGATACTCTAATATGGGTAGGAGAAAACAATGATAATTACTCAGTCAAGGAGGGTTATAATTCAATTATTAGGGATCAAAATATGAATAATAAAGACATACCTTTGAATCTTTGCTGGAATAAAGCCTGCCTCCCTAAAGTTGGCATGTTCCTATGGGCGGCTATGCAAAATAGAATTCTCACAGCAAACAGACTTAATAAGATTGGATTTGAAGGGCCATCTAGATGCCCTTTATGTGAAAATCAATCTGAGGATGTTAACCATATCCTTCTTAATTGCCCTTTTGCACAAAGATGTTGGAATTGGCTACATCAAAGCTTAGGATGGAAATCTGCTCAGCATTGCGATCTAATCAGCAACCTTAAAGCTTGGCCTTCTCTTTACAAAGATAACTTATTTATGGATATTTGGACAATAGCACCTTCGATTGTAGCATCAAAAATATGGAAAGAAAGAAATAGAAGGATTTTTACGGATCAAAAATTAACATGGAATTCAGTTACAAATAAGATAGAAGCATCTATCATGGAAATTATTAACAGCAAACTCAGGGACAAACTAAGCTATGAGGAGTCATTTAAGAGCTGGGACAACAAGATTAGGAGTAAATGGCCAAAATTAGCAATCCCTCCCCTTTATGGCAAGGGGAGGCCCAAAACTAAAACTGACAGAGCTTCCTGTAAATGGGTACCTCTGAAAGAAGGTTGGTACAAACTCAATTTTGATGAAGCGTCATGGGGAAATCTAGGGGAAGCAAGTATTGGAGGGATCATTCAAAATTGGAAGTCAGAAGTTGTTGCTAAATTTTCTAAACCCATCATTCCTACGACAAACAACATGGCTAAGTGTATAGCGGCATTAGAAGGGCTTAAATTATGTAAGAAACTTAATTTAACAAAAGTAATTATTGAAGGAGATTCCCAAATTATCATCAATGCCATTCGCACTAAAAAAACTCCCAACTAGATGTTGAACTCTAAAATAGAAGAGATTAATGTATTAATGGAATGTATTTCAAAATATGAAATCAGACATACTTTCAGAGAAGGCAATACAGATGCGGACAAGCTAGCTAATCTAGGAGCTAGCGGATTGGTAACAATGGATCAATATATTTAAAAATTTTCTAAAGGATAAGTCAATATAAGAATAGGACTAAGAACTATCCTTTAGATAATCTTGGGAGGTTGTCTATTAAACATAGCAACCATTAGTATCATTAACTAAATCTCAACTAATGAACATGCTTTGAAAATTTAGACCTAGTTTACTAATCACCCTTTTCGGTAGGATAGCGCATGTGTAATTCATTATATCTTAACACAATAAACACCTTTAGCCTATAATGAATAGAAACTATGCTCTGTATAACAAGATAAGAATTAACATAACTAGGCTCACTTTGTAATAATTATAAGATCTAGCCTTAGATCAGCATAGGTTTTATAGATACTTACTAAAATTATATAATCATAAATAGACATCAATAATAATATACATTTGTATCAACTTGATAAGGATAACCTCCCTTGGTCAGATTTCTCAAATGATATCTTATAGATAATATGTACAAATGGATCAAAGAATAGAGTATAATTAGTTATAGTGCTCTGTACAGTGAAATAGTAGAGTTACAATATCATTATATTTCTTCACATCGCTCCCAGCTTGATATAGATCACAAGATTAAGCCTAAATAACCAAGTAAGATTATCAAATACCATCGACACTAGACAATCTCATCTTCTCTACCACTTTACTATCATAATATATATTAAAAGAGACACGACAATGACTTTACCATCACATTTTATATGTAAGATCACCCCATTTATAGGTCTGTCCCTTGTTTTCTTTTTTCTTAGTCACCATATTATTTACTAAAGATCATTACTCCCTTAATGATTACATTCATTACCAAAAATAAGTCTCAGAGTCGTTATGATCATATGCCTTCTAGTTTTCTAGTTTTAAAGATTATTTAATTCATATATGCCCCTTTAGCACCCGTGGCCTCTCCTAAGTTGACTTTTTCCCCCTTCGGGTCACTTTTCAACATATCATCTTGTGGCTGTCCTCCCGTATCTTCTTTCTAAATGTCTAGTTGCATGATCTCATAGAGCATTTTTACCCTATGTGATCATGCGACTAGGAGTTACTTCTTGCACTTGGCTCTTTATGCTACCGTGGGCCCAGCTCATAGTTAAGGGTAAGATGTTACAGTTTGCCGCATGATCGCATGCGATCTCAAGATAGCATGCAAACATGAGACAAAACACAAGCCTTCTAACAATCAGCAAAGGACTTATTTCTCTGTCAGTGGGCCATCGGGTGGTGATATGGTCGGCTCCTATTGGGCCACGGGCTACAGGTGACACATTTTGTGGGTCAAGGTGTCTATGTGGCTGCAGGGTGAGATCTTAGTGGTTTGTCACATGATTACATGTGGTCCTTTGGGCTCATGCGATCATGCGACCAATGATATTTTCAAAGTGGTGCATCTTTTGGCGGGGCTTTTTCTTCTCTTTTTTGTTTTTGAGGAGAATGTTGTAGGTGAGGGTAGGTAAAAAATTGATGATTTTAAGGGGCGGTTGTAGTTAAAGAGTTTGCATTTTCCCCCTTCGGGTCACTTTGCCACATATCATCTTGTGGCTGTCCCCCCTTATCTTCTTTCTAAATGCCTAGCCGCATGATTACATAGAGCATTTTCACCCTATGTGATCATGCAACTAGGGGTTACTTCTTGCACCTGGCTCTTTATGCTACCATGGGCCCAGCTCACAGTTAAGGGTAAGATGTTACAGTTTTCTGCATGATCGCATGCGGTCCCAAGATAGCATGTGACCATGCGACAAAACACAAACCTTCTAACGGTCAGCAAAGGACTTCTTTACTCTGTCGGTGGGTCATTGGGTGGTGATATGGTCAGCTCCTGTTGGGCCACGGGGTACTGGTGACACATCTTGCAGGTCAAGGTGTCTATGTGGCTACAGGGTGAGATCTTAGTGGTTTGTCGCATGATCGCATGCAGTCTTTTGGGCTCATGCGATCATGTGACCAACAATATTTTCAAAGCGGTGCAACTTTTGGCGGGGCTTTTTCTTCTTTTTTGTTTCTGAGGAGAATGTTGTAGGTGCAGGTAGGTAAAAAATTAATGATTTCAAGGGATGGTTGTAGTTAAAGAGTTTGCAGAGATTTAAATAGCCACTCTTAAATCATGTGAACAGCTAATACAATATGTATTTAGAGTAAAGCATTGGTAGAACAAAATCCTTGAGTATAGTTTTACCCATCCTAACATAGATCTTTTGCTTTTATTTTTTATGTCATAGACTAAATGGTGTTCTGACTTACATTATAAGGTTCATCACTTGTAGTGGATGGCCCTCTGTATGGTTTCTATTTAACATTTATAACTGGTGTAGCGGATTTATACTGATATTCTATTGGGACAATCTTTGTGTTAACCTCTATACAAGGATGGTCAGAATGTTTGGTTAGTTGTAGACCTATGTATTAATATTTTACGCTTAAAACTCCTCAGGCCTTGTAATTATTAATTTTTGTATAGATCTTTAGCATAATGATGCATGTTGGGATGGTTTTAGAATTATGTCTTATGTAGTGAAACAGGTACCCTAGAATTTCTACACTGGAGGAAGGAGGATACTATCAAGCAGGTACCCAAATTACTCAGTCATTAAAGACTCCAAAACTGATATCTACAAAATAACATACTATTGTATGGAACTCAAAGCTGTATCCCAAAAAATGCAATGTAATAAATGCAACAATAAATCCTCGATATTATCGAGCAGTGGTATGCCCACTAAAATTTGTAATCATAGACATTTTTTGATTGATCTAAGAGATGTGGGAATGCCCATGAGAATGATGTATTTAAACAAACAAATCTTGACGTATGTTGAGTCGTGGGTATGCCCACGTAAATTTTGTATTAGTACAGGACCTTTGGTCCTGGGCAAGGCTGGAGGTTTTCTCAACCCCGCTCTTTCCTACCAGCACCTGTAGTGAGTGGGGACACAATGTAAAATAATTTTAAATATTAATAAAAATCTTTATAGGGCTTCGGTCTTTTACCGATTAAAAAAAAACAACTCATATCGACATAAATTCCCTAATTGCACATCTTAGTATTTCATCTAAATCAATCCTCATAATGTCAGTCATAATATATCATAAAGTCAACATTGTGAGCACATAAAGCATCATAAAATATAATGTATTCTCATCTACTGTAATCAAATCTTTGTCAAAAGGGTAAAATCTTCTAAACTAATCAAAACATTAAGCCAATTACTAGGTCTACCATAACGATAATGGAAAAGCTATGATAGGTCTAGGGTGAGGCCTCACACTCAAGTAGAACAATAGGTGTATACAATCCAATATTCTTACTTACTCCTTTTGTAACTTGACAAATTTCACAACTTCTCACAAATTTTTGAATTTTTTTATACAACTGTGGCCAAAAGTATTTCTCCTTAAGCAAATTCAATGTCTTATCAATACCAAAATGTCCAACCAAACCACTACTATGTTTCTCCTTTATCAAATTAGTTCTCATTGGTCCTCTCGGTATACACAACTGAATACCTTTAAACAACATACCTTCTTGAATGAAATATTCTTCCTATTTTTTACTCAGTTTATCTTGAATAGGTGCTCTGCACTTTCTCCATGGCTCAGAAAAATCAGGATCAATTTCATAAAAATATCTCATCTCATCAAAGCCTAAAACTTCATTTTTCATCTTGGTCATCAAAGATCTTCTTCTACTCAATGCGTCAGCAACTCGATTAGTGACTCCACCCTTATGCTTTATCACAAATGTATAATTCTGCAAGTACTCAACCCATTTCATATGTCTCTAATTCAACTTATTCTAACTACCCAAATACTGTAAAGCCTTATGATCAATATACAACACAAATTCACTCGGTATCAAATAATGTCTCCACTTCTTCTGTGCTTGAACAATAGCATAGAATTCTTGATCATACACAGAATATTTTCTTCTTGCATCATTCAATTTTTCACTAAAGAAAGCAACATGTTTACCTTCTTGACTCAACACAGCTCCAATTGCACTTCCACTTGCATCACATTCCACTTGAAATACCTTATTGAAATTAGGCAATACCAAAATAGAAAATTCAGTAACCTTCTTCTTCAAAGTCTCAAAACTTTTATCAGCTAGATATGTGTCCACTTGAATTTTCTTTTGTCTCCTCTCATTGTCTCAATCATAGCATTACAAATTGAATTGAAATTCCTTATGAAATTTTGGTAAAAACTTGCCAAACCATGAAATGATCTTACCTCACTAGCACTTTTAGGTGTAGGCCAATTTAGAATAGCTTCAACCTTTTCAAGATCCATCTTTCAACCATCAGCTAAAATCACAAATCCCAAATACACAATCTCCTCTTTCATGAATGAACACTTTTACAGATTTATTAGCAACTTTTCTTCTTTCAACCTCTGCAAAACTTGTCTAACATGCAACAAATGTTCTTCTCTAGTCTTACTGAATATCAGAATATCATCAAGATATACAATCACAAACTTACCCAAGAATTTCTTCAAAACTTCATTCATCAATCTCATAAAAGTACTCAGTGCATTAGTTAAACCAAAAGGCATAACCAACCACTCATACAAACCTTCTTTTGTCTTGAAAGCAGTCTTCCATTCATCACCTTCTCTAATTTTGATCTGATGATACCCACTTTTCAAATCAATTTTGGTAAAATACTTTTCTCCAGTCAAAATATCCATTATGTCATCCATTCTCGGTATAGGAAACCTATACTTCACTGTTATCTTATTGATTTCTCTAGAATCAATACATATTCTCCATTCTCCATTCTTCTTAGGTGCCAATAAAATAGGTACTACACAAGGACTCAAACTTTATTTGATCAAACCTTTCTCCAAAAATTCTTGAATCTGTCGGTTCAATTCTTGATTCTCGGTAGGTGTTAACCGATGAGGTGCCTTATTCAGTAAACTAGCTCTAGGGATAAGATCCATACAATGATCAATGCTTCTCTTCGATGGTAAACCATTAGGTACATTATCAGAAATTATTTCACTATACTTGGTGAGTAACTTATCAATCTCCTCAGGAATAGTGTCCTCTATTTTCTTACTTGGTTTGTTAGGAATCACAACAAAACATACATCATTCTTTTTCAAATCCTTAACAAACTTTCTTCCTTCCATCAAGAAAACTTTCACAGATGTGTAAACATTACTAACAAGTTCTTCAATCAAAGGTAACAAGATTTGTCTTCTCCCATCAGCCCAAATAGTATATTTATGCAATCTCCCATTATATATAGCATGTCTATCATATTTACAAGGTCTATCTAATATGACAACATCCATAGGCATGATATCACATAACACCTTATCATAGTACTTTCCAATTTTCAAATTCACATAACATTGTTCACTTACCAAGAGTGTATGCTCATCTTTGATCCATGAAATATGATAGGGCTTCAGATGTTCCAACCTTTTCAACTACAACTTGGTGACCATTTCCTCATATGCTAGATTCTTTGAGCTACCACTATCAATGATTACCTTCAAAACTTTGTTAGAAACTCTACATCTGGTCTTGAACAAACTTTTCCTTACCAGATCTTCCTTTTTACCTTCATTTCATAATGCTCTTGTTACCATCAAGTTATTTTCCTTCTCAGGTTCATTCAGTGACTCTTCTTGCACCAAATCATTCCTACTGCTACCAACCTTCTTACTAGCATGTGTACATTCAAAATATCTTTGTACTTCTTCTCCACAATTGTAACAAGTTCCTTTGAAACCACCTATGTTATAACCACCTTGATAGTTACTACCTCTATCTCTAGATGAACTTTCACCTTTCCACTCGATCTTGCCTTTATCTAGATTTTTCTTTTCAGGTTCAAATCTACTATTTTCACCATGAGATCTTCCTCTTCCTCTAGGAAATCTACCACCTCTACCTCTTTGTCTTTGCTCATGCCTCTTTTTCAATTTCTCCTCAGCTTTTAATGCAAATTGATAAGTTTCCTCAATGTCCTCCAATTTGACCAAGCTGATTTCTTCTTGGATGGAAACCCTCAAACCATTCAGATATCTAGCAATTCTTTCCACATCATCTTCATCATGTCCAGATCTGATATCTAATCTATAGAATTCCTTAGTATAATCCTTTACCAAGCTATCTTTCTACCTTAAACTTTGCATTCACCTAACTAGGTTAATCTAATAATCATAATTCAAGGTAAGAACTTTCCTTTCAACTTATTCACCATTTTACTCCATACCTTTATTTTGTCTTTGCCTTTCCTTTTTTTGTCCAACTGCAAATGTTCCCACTATAAGTATGCATGACTTTTCAACTTTGTGATTTCAATTTTCACCTTCTTTTCCTTAGGTACATTTTCATACTCAAAATACTTTTCCATCTCAATGATCCAGTCCACCAATTCATTAGAATCCAATTTTCCACCATACTCGGGAGGATTAAAGTGTGGTGTAGACTTCAAACTTGTCAAAGCCTTCAAGAATCTTTCCTCACCCTGATCCATCATAGGTGTAGGTTCTACATCACCTTTTTCTACCTCAATTTCATCATCACTAACATCTTCAAGATGTTTTCCTCTTCTTTGGTCATTTTCAATAGCTTAAATTCTAGCAACAAGTTGTCTCAACATGTCTTCCAATCCTGGATCCACATCTCACCTCCCATGAACCATCTCAAAAACCCTCTACAATTGTAGGTCAGATCACAATCTTCCACCCCACAATAATTAAACTAGGACTTCACAAGAAGGAACCTTCAAACCTAGATCCAGATCTCACCTAGCTCTAATACCACCTTATGCAAGGGAGGATGGGGAGAGGGGCCAAAGGCACACCCTAACTAGATCCACCTTACAAAACAACACACAGAAGGAACAACACACAACAGTGAGAGAGAGAATGCAGATGCTTTCATATATTATCTTCAATTTGATTCATACATGTCAGGCTATAATGCCTTCCTAGTTTAGGCTAGATATTACAATCAAGTACAAAAATCCTCAAACATGAGAGGATCTGTGAACAATATCTAAACTTCTATCTTCTATCCTCTATCAAAACTACCCCTAAACTCTAACCAAACAACTACATATATACAAGAAGCTACCTAGCCAAGTTAGCCTTCAGATCCATAATCAATGGAAGGACAACTAGATCTAGGTCCACACACTTCCCAATGATGGATATCATCATTAAATCCATGACCCAAATTAAATGCACAAGTCAGCCTCAACAAGAACTCAAAAGAAACCCATTGGTAAGAAAATCCAACCGAATGCCAAAAAAGCATCAATGTGCGCCAAGGAAATTCACCAAGTGCCAAAGAGATAATTGACCAACACCGGCGAACAAAGGAAACCAAGCAACATTGATCCAACTTGGTCAAAGTAGAAACCAAGCAACACAAACAAACTCAAATATGTTTTTGGTGACATAGGATTGCCAAGGACCCGAGATGCTTCTGCATCACACACAAAAATCTACCATGAAGGACAATCCAATCAAGCATGTTGCCTACTCTCCCCATCTTGTTCTATATCATTTAGGGAAGGTGGGAAACTCGCAAGAGGGACTATATCCAACATAGTAGGAATAATAGCCAGTTCCAAACAAGGATCCTCTTGAGAATTGTTATGTTTGATACTAGGTGTAATTATCGATTGTGTTGAAAGCATATTAGGTAAATCAATATCAATGTCAATAGTCTCATATTCATCATTAGCATCATTAGGATCATCAAGAGTATCTTCTTCACCAAGATTAATCAAAATAGAATCTAAGATACGAATAGAATCATCATAATCATTCATCTTAATATAATTATTAACATTAACTTCTTCTAACACATCAAGCATAGGCTGATCAAAAGAAGGTAAAGAACTTTGAAGAATAGAGGCATGGGCCTTAGCTTGAGCCTGGCCCTTCTTACAATGTTCATTGGTAGATTGGTTACATTTTGTCTTGTTTGAAATATTTTGAGAGCTAGGAGAAACAACCACAAGTTCCTTCACAGGTTCTATAGGAGGATTAGTAGGATTCTTAGTGGGCTGAAAAGAAATACTAGGAGCATGATTAATAGAACTAGAAGCCATGGATAAAAGAGGTATGAAAGGCATAGGAAAAAGACCAAGTTTAAGATCCATCTGAGGCATGCTTAACTCAATAATCTTGAGATGTTTATAGGCTTGATATGAGAAAAAAAGGTTATCAAGTAGAGAAGGACATGAATTAGGTAATGAAGGCCAAAATAAGTCAAGGGTAGCACAATCCTTGGGCCTAGAAGGTTGATATAAACTATGATTAATCATCTTCACTTCTTCATCATGAATGAATTTAAGACACTTATGGATAGGAGAAGCAACAGAATGCATGGCATTCAACCAAGGCAAACCAAACTTAACTAGAAACTTATCAGAAGTAGGAACAACAATGAAGGTAGTGTCCATAACTTTACCATAAATTTCAATGGGAAAGTTAAGAGAACAAAATGATAGATAAAGAAAACCATTACAAGTTTGAATCCACACATCCAATGTATCATAAGAATCACGTTGTAAGTTATTCATAAAAAGATTGTCTTCAGTAATAACATTGACTAAGGATGTAGGATCAACAAGACAACCATGCATGGGTATCTTAGAAATCCTAGCATAAATGTAGAGGGGACCATCAAGAGCTTTAATAGTCTCGGAATCACCCAAGGTAATCAAGAGTTCCCTAGATCTTTTATTCTTAGGTTGTTTTTGAGGTTTAGGTTGAGGTTTCAATTTTGGATAAGGTTGAGGTGGACCTTGAAGTTGAGGTTGAGATTGAGGCTAGGGTGGAGATATAGATTGAGACAAAACAACATGCTTGACATGGTTAATAATATGATTGAGATCATCAATCTTTGAATCATAAACAATATCCACAGTTGATGGCTGAACAATGGTATTAGGATCATGTGTAGGCAAAGGATTAGTATAGATTTGGAGGTTTTGATTAGGAGGAGAGATAGATTTGTTCCCACTACCATCAAAACTATCAACAGATAAAGCATTAGAATCAATTAAATTTTTAACCTTATGTTTTAAAGAATAACACTTCTCAGTATCATGGCCATTCTGATGATGGTATTGATAAAAGGATTTAGAATCAAAGAACTTGGATGCCATCATAGTAGATAAAAGAGGTTGAATAGGAGGTAAAGTAATCATATTAGCAATCAACAATTTACTCATAATAGAATGAAAAGATTCAGAAAGAGGAGTAAACATATGATTCAGATGAAAAGTAGTGGATACAGAAGTGGCATTGTTGGATGCAACAACAACTTGATCAGCAACTGCATTTTCTTTCTTATTTATCTTGACATAGTTAGGTTTTTTAAACTTGTTGGGATTAGGAGCAGCATCACTCTTATCAACTGGAACAAGAGCCATTGGAGTGTTGCTCTCAAATTGACTCACTTTTAATTGATAATGATGAAGCACTGCACAAATTTGTTGAAAAGAGGTAAATTTAGTAAGCAGAATCTTATCTCTAATCTACTTTTGTAAATTTGAAATAAACATACATTGAATATCAATATCAAGAATAGGTAAGAAATTTGAGCATACAAATACTTAAATCTACCAATAAATTTAGTCAAATTTTCTTTAGGATTTTGTTTACAATGCATCAAATCAATTAAGGAAACTTGTGAACCAATGTTATTTTGAAACTATTGGATAAAGTCATTAGCAAGTTTTGGAAAAGAGTCAATAGAATAAGGAGGCAAGGAACAATACCATTTCAAGGCCTTATCACGAAAAGTTCTAGCAAACAACTTGTCTAAAATCCTATGGTCATGAGCATAGTCACTACAAAGGATTTTAAATGTTTTAACATGAGTGACAAGGTCTCCCTTACCATTGTAATTCTCAAGATGAGGCATATTGGCTTGCTAAGGAACAGGAGCACGAATAATGTCTAGGGATAAAGGACTGCCCATGTCACATGTAGGAATACTAAACTTGGATTGAGTTAAGAATGCAAGTTGTTGTTGTAAAGAGGACACAGTTTGAGCCAAATTAATGATTGTGGAATCATTAGATGAAATAGGAGGCATAGAAACATTATAAACACTAGGGAAAGTGTAGGAAGTAGCAGGAATTTTAAGACACAATTGGGGGAACACTTGGAACCATAGTTGGAAGAAGGTTGGAATAGGTAAAAGGAACATTATGATAAGAAGGTTTTGAAGTAGGTAGAGACATAGGTGGAACACTCATAGGAAGAGATGGAACTGATGTATTCACTAAAGGAGGAGTATAAGTAGGAATTCTAGGTAAAGGAATAGAAGAAGGTTCCACACTAGTGATAGGAGGAGTGAATCCTAAATCTTAAGCTTCTTGAGATAAAGGTTTAACATTTAAATACACAAGATGAGTAATATCACATAAGATATTAACACCTTGATCACTATCATGAAGGAATTTCTTAAGAGCATCTATAGCTTGAATAAAATCTTGATTATGGTTTTCTTGAATAAGCCAATTTCCCATTTTATCAAGTTCAGTTGAAAGTTTTTGGACTTGTTCAGGAGGAACTCTTAAAGCATCATCCTCATCATGAGATGAGTGAGAAGAGTTATGCTCCATAGTAGGATTGGAATCATGAGTAATCAAATTGTCATCTGGGATCCTAAGGAGAGGAGAGGAAGACTCAGGATCAAAGAAACCCATAAGTCTATGACTTCTTCTAACCAGAATATTATAAGTAGGACTAGAGGTAGTAAATCTCATATACCAATAAAATGCAAATGAACTAAACTAAGAAAACACAAGACATGAACAAATAAATGTTTTTTTATTTTTGCTTTATATGAATTTTTTGTTTTATTTTTTAAATATAAATGCAAATACATAAAAGAAGGCTAATACATGCAAGATCTAACACCATAAAAGAAAGAGTTGTCTATCGTAGGTTTACCAAAATGTAGAGGATAAAAAGGTACACTTTGTGTTTACCAAAATGTAATATGATATCCTCTACATATAAAATAATTGGGGAAGGTTAGATCTTCTTCTTAACCCCAAATTCCCAAAAGAAAGATCCAAATATATTTACCACAAGAAAATGGTCAATGCACAAATGAATCAATCGATGAAGAATATGAAGAAAGAGGAAAATCTTACATTCCATTATGGAAAGGAGTATTGAAATCTTAATTGAATTGAAGACAAATACTAACCTCAAAGTATGACAGATCTGGAAAATGCTATTTTCTGGTGTCTTTACTAAGTTTCAGGAAATTTTGTAACCAGATCTGGGATAGGAAAATAGAGACAAAGAAAACCCAGAAATATTTTCCTTTTTTGAGAAAGGTCAACCTTGACCCAAGTAAAGGTCAACCTTGACCCCTTTATGTTGACCTTGACATGTGCTACTCTGATGGAAATTCATTCATGGATCCTGAAAGTTTGTCGAAAAGGGTATCCAGATCTACACTGTAATTCATTGTTCCGTACCTATTCCTACAAGAAAAATGGTTTTGTTGTTTGGATGAGGGGTTTTCCTTGGTCAAACCCCAATTTTGGAATTAACCTTGAAATTGAATTGAAATTGCATTAATAAACAAAGTAAATGGAACAATTCACCTTGCCTATGTTGAAACCCTTGTGGAGGATTCGAATCCTTGAATCCACAAGTATGGATGCTCCAAATGAATGTAGAATTGGATGTAGGATGTCTCAAATCAATTTTCTTTCAATCTTGAATGGATCTTGGAATAGGAAGAATCTTGAATGGATGTAGATGGAGAAATCTTCAACAAGAGGGCTCCATAGAGATTGAATCCTTCAATGGCTACCAATGGATCTCCTTGATGAATTGAATCTTGAATGCTTGAATGATTGAATGATTGAAGATAGATGAATGCTTGAATGCTTTCCTTCTCCTTCTTGCTTTCTTCTTGATTGTTTGACTTCTCTTGATGGATTGCTTGCACACTTGATTGATAGATGGAAGATGGTTTGAGAGATGTAGGATGATTGAAATGAGAGGAGAAAGCTTCCTTTTATACTAGTCTAGGGCACAAACTTCTAGAGAGACCAACATAGGAGAATTAAATTCTCATTAAGCCTATACCCTTGGAAGTGGACCTAAATTAAATATCATTTAAGAGTTTACCATTTTGAAGCTCGAAACAGTCGACTTAGAAGTAGGAAATAAATCTTTCTAAAACTCGACATCTGGAAACCCTCAGATTTTGAAATTTGAACTCTGGGTTAGGATCGAGGTTGACCTTGACCCAGAAGGTCAAGAACCTTAAATTCTCATAGAAGGTTTCTAGTATTAGGTAGGAATTAAGTGGAAAATGGGGTAGAACAGGGGAAAAAGCCATATCCAAGTCAAAGACCCATTCAAGACGTTCAACATGACCACAAACCACTTACTCAGAGGGCTAAACCAGTCCTAAATGGAAGTGCTTCCATTTTCTGACGCTACAGATACATATGTTGAATTGGTTTCAAAGTGTAAAATTTTAAAGATTTTGATTCACCCACCACCCCCCCCCCCCCTCAGTATCTCACTTTCCCAAATAAGACTTTCAATAGAAATATCATAAAATGAAACAACAATGCCTCTGGTATAAACCCAACAATCTACAATGCAAATATTGACCAAAACACAATTTTTGCATATTGGGCTTAAGTGTTGCACACTTGGGCTCATTTTATGTGCACTTCAGCTATGTTACTGCATAGTTAGCCCAGAATAGGGTAGTTTGGATAGGATCTCCAAAATGGCCTTAACTAGGCTTTTTTAAAGCTCTAGAAGAAAAATTTAAGAGAGAGATCCATTTGATATCTCTCAATTTCCTTCCTAATAATCCCATTACTTGATTCCCTAACATCATTTATGAAAATTAAATTTACAAAATACTAAGATGGGATCATAAATATTTACAAAAGAAGCATATAAGAATATATCCTTTAAACACTATCATTTCTAAAATTTCAAAGGCTAATGACCATTCATTATTGAAACAACATTAAAACATTCACAAACAATGTGAATCAAAATTTATTTCAATGAATTAGATGCTAAATATGGTCCTGTGAAGAATTCACACAAAGAATGATGCAATGGAGCACAAACCAATCCATGCACGTACAATAGACAATCTATAATCCTTCTCAAAATCACAGAGGCAAATCAATCCACTCTAAGAAATGGAATATCTCTCATAATCATGAGAAAATTCTCCTAGAAGATACCAAATAAATTCACATCTAACTCTCTCAAATTATCACATTCATCCGACAATCAAACCTCAAAAGTCCCTCTACAATTTTCCAGACTTCCCTCCTCTTTTTCCTCTAGAAAAACTACATGCAAATCATTTATGTTTTCATATTAATTGTGTTGGAAGGATTTGTATGAGAACTACTTCCCACCCAAACATAATATAAACTATTGGTTAATTAGAGAAATGGGGAACTTATTTCTCATAACTTATTTACTGTAGTTTATAAATATTAACTATATAATATTATTATTTAAAAAATAATTAATTAAATAACATAAAAGGTATACTCAATTAATTAAATAAATAAATACAAACCTTATAATTATTGTTGGTTTGTGGTGATTTATCAAGCAAGTATTGTACACTCGCCATTTATTAAAAAAATTGGGGTTGACTTGTCAAGATTTTTTTAGTTAGTTGGCATAACTAATGCAGAGATGTTGCAAAGATTGTTGAATGTTAATTGGTATACATTTTATGACAGGAAGATCAATTATTGTGTTTTCATTGATTTCAACTAAGTGATGTGTTTTTTGATGGTGAGTTGATAAGTGTTTGTGCTGGTGAATCCAGTGTGTGGTGAGTTTATGATGGAATTGGAGTGTGCGGTTCTTATGGGAGACTTAGAGATGTCTCTAGAATTTTTATGTACGATCGCAATGGTTGGAAATAAGTATGGAGAGAGTTATGATGAATTGAATGGTGGAAGAGGAATAAGAAGAATAGACAGTGTAAGAGGATGAATGATTTGATTGTTCTATCATATCAGTATGGATCCAAGTGTTGTGGTCATGATATGTTTATCTTGACTAGGATATGTTGTTGTTGTTGTTGTTGTTTTTATCGCAAGTTGTTTGGAGTACCATAAGGAATTATTTTAGGGAACAAAATATCACTGTATGGAAGTTTGCAAATTTTTTGAATAGGTTCATTAGTTGATGTTATATCGGTGAGCAATGATGATGCGATCAATTGTAGTGGATGTTTTCATGATACAACTATCAAGGTGACGTGGCATAACAAATTTTTAATGATGATTTGATGTTATATTTTTTGAGGTGATCTGATCTATGAAGTTTTTGAAGCATATTGGGAAATTCAAATAAAGTTTGATTGTTCTTGTGTAAAATTGATGTGTGATGAATCTTTAGGCAAACCTAAATTTGTAAATGAATATTATATATTGGTAATATGTTTTAGGTGTCAAGGATCAAGTGAGAATGATTGTAATTCAAATGTAATATGTTTTGTAAGTTTTCTTATGCCCTAATGAGCATGAAATGTATTTATATGTAAATCAAAAAAATATGCAAGTGTAGAATGTGGATGCAAAGGTGGGGTTGAGTGAAGATTGAAGATTGTCTGCAAGAGAAGAATTTTTTGTGCTTAATTGGATCTGAACAAGCAAAGGGGAAGTGCTATACCCAGATCATTGTACTTGTTGATTCCTAATAATTTTTAGAAGAAAATCCATTAACCATGTAGAATTTAACAAGTCTGATTTGTAAATCCTATAATAGGATGACTCTTTAACTAGGGTTTGAAATCCTTTAACAAGTTTACTCCTAATAGGATAAAGCTCCTAATAGGGCTAGAGGTAAATCCCTTAACTGGGTGACTCCTAATAGGGTCTTCTCCTAATTGGGAATAATTGTAAGATCCTAATAGGGCTAGGCCTTTAACAAGATGCATTTCAAAAGAGTGTAGATTATTAGTAGTGCTAATTCTCACTATGGCTTTTACCCTAAATTAGGGTTTCCACAATAAAATGTTGGTGTCACTTTGTTGCATGTTTGAATGGTTGTATGGTTACTTTTTTTATTGCATGCATAAAGTGTAAAGTTAACAAATGTGGTTAAATTGGCTGAAAGAATTATGAAAAGTTTTAGATCTAATAGATTACTAATTCAACCCCCCCCCCCCCATCTCAATAATCTTGGACCTTATAGTATTAAAAATTGGTATCAAAGCTCTTGGTCCTCTTTGTGGAAAGATTAAAAACTTGAGGAAAATATCTAATGATGAAGAAGGAATGTCCTAAGTTTACAAGAGATAACTACACAATATGGAGTGATTGGATGAAGATCTATCTAAAAGGTATGGGTCCACAATTCTAGAATCATGTTGAGGTCAAGTATGTTATTCCTAATGGGACTCTTATTGTAGATCAATTAAAGGAAAAGTAGTAGAATATGAAAGCATTGGAGGCTATAGTAAGTACTGTATTTGATACTAAATATATTGGCATACATGGTTTAGAGACTTCTCATGAGGTTTGGGAAAAAATCTTAAACTAATCTATGGCAGAGACAAAAATGTGCAAAAAGCCATGGTAGATAGTCTGAAGGGAAAATATGATGACATGAAAATGGTTGAAGGAGAAAACATGGCTCAATATGGTCATAGGATAAAAGAAGTGGTAGGTGTAATCAAGAGTGTCAGTGATACCATTAAAGAAGAATATGTGGTAAGTAAAATGTTGAGGACTCTTCTACCTACTTATACCATTAGAGTTTTTGTCATTCATGAGTTGAGAACAATAGATAATGTCTCTATTGATGGTCTGATTGGGAAGCTTACTACTTTTGAGTTGATTAACTTTGATAATAATATTCCTAGAGTTGAAGTAGCTTTTAAGGCCTCTTTTTCATTAGCATCAGAGAAGAAGGGAAAATAGATAAGTCATGAATTTGCATTTATGTCAAGTTATACCAAGGCTTTTGAATCTATCATTAACGAAGAGAATAAGCAAGTGGAACTTGAAGCATTACTTGCAAGAAGATTGCCTAGAGGTTTTGGTAAGTACAAAGGAAAGTTACCTTTGAAGTATTTCTCAAGTAATGAGATAGTACATATTTCTACTAGGTTTCCTAATGGTGAGAAAAATGAAAAGTTTAGAAGATTCAAGGAAAAAGGAAAAGAAACAATGTTATGTTGCAGTAGATGAAGGTTTGACTAATGAGGAGTCAGAAGACAATGAAGAGGATGAGATAGTATTTGTTGTAGTGAAAGAGGATATTGAATAAGGTTAAAAGGCTTTAGTCTCACACATGGATCAATCCAATGAGTGGGGCATTGATAAGGGTTTCTCTCATCACATGACCAGTGATAGAAGTAAGTTCATTAAGCTTGAAAAATTTGATGGAAGTGTGGTTAGATTTGGTAACAATACACCCTTCTTGGTAAAAGGGAAAGGTATTATTTATTTTAATGGCAAGATTAATTTTGATGATGTATATTTTATAGAAGGTCTAACACATAACTTATTGAGTGTGGTTCAGGTAAATGACAAAGATTATAGACTTAATTTCAAAGGAGGTGTATGTAGGATATTGTTATCTCTATTAAGCATTAAGTGTTTTCATTAGTATCAAAGTAGATCTGACGTAGTCAAGGATGGTGGATCCAATTAAGGATAGTCCAACCTTGTATCCAACTACCAACATAGTGGAATAACACAACACAATAAATGTTTCAACTAAAATTTTCATTAACATGCACGGCTGTAAGGCCTTCTAGGTTAGGGCCAATTACAATCAAGAAAAAGTTATGTAAGATCAAAAAAGATCTAATCCAACTCTAGCTAGCCCAGTCCTGAAAAAAATTAGCAACTGATGGAAACCCTAAGGTAGATCTGAACTTGAGCTTGCAAGCCTCCAAGAAATCTCCTTGTCTCCAAGAAAACAACCACTAGCTCTGCTATTACCAACTATCAAATAACAATCTGATCTTCAAGATCTTGCAGGATCTAAGTCTAACTTCTATCTTCTCCCCCAAATCTCCTTCCCTAAACAACTACCCAAACACTCCTTAAATACTAATCTTCAACCACAAGTCAGCTGGATGACATAATTAACTCCTACAAACAAATATTAAATGCAATACAAGTCGGCTCTCAAATAGCCTTACAATTATTTAATTCTCCACATCAGCCTCTAGATCTACCTAGGAGAATGCAACAATAGCTACCAATAATAAATGCACCAAGTCGGCCAACCAAATCACCAAGAACTCCAGTCGGTAAACTAGAACTACTGAGCACTAGAGAAACAACTGAGCCAGCTAGGCAAAACCAAGCAACACAGGTATTACCGAGCACCAATTCCACCAAGCACAAGAAGTTTCACTGAGTTCCTTCAGTGACTAAGCTTCCTTTAATAACTGATACCATCAGTTAAAGTTGCAACCGAGTACCACATAACCAAAATAATACACCTCCATGCAAATTTACCAAGCACCCAAGAATTCCCCTACATCAAACACCCCAAGTTCAAAAAGATGTTCTCATATGCTGGAAGAACATCTTCTGAGAATCAGCACATAAACCCAAAACTGGTTCTTCACATACAAGTCCCCCAAATTTTCACTTTGCATACTCTTCCACTTCAATTTCCTCTATCTTTTCAATTCTTTCCTTGATAATGCACAAGTTTTCTCTCCATATTGATCATCCATACCTTTAGAATCCACCAACTCAACTCAGCTACTAATACTCAGACTTCTCCTACCGAGCATTGTATCCAGTAAAGGCATCAGGGAAAACTTCTTGTCATCCTTCTCAATAGTAAACACATTCTTCACACAATCATACATAGCTCTGTAATCATATTGTCAAGGTCTACTGAGCAATATATGACAACTATTCATCTCCACAACATCACACAACACAAGATCCTTATATTGGCCAATCTGAACATCAACAAAACATTGTTTCCTCACTTCTAGGGCATGAACTTCTTGCAACTAGTCAATCCTATAAGGATAGGGATGTTTCATTCTTTCCAAACCAAGTTTCTGAACCATGTCCTTAGCAACAAGGTTATCAGTGCTACCATTGTCAATAATAACATCACAAAGTTTACCACCAGACTTCCACTGAGTTTTGAATAAGTTACTCCTCTGATAAGGTCCCTCCTGTGTACTAAGCAATGTTCACCGAACTAGCAAGTTCTCAGATTCAGGTTCATTCTCAACATTTTCATTCACCACAACAATTCGTCGGTCACCAAAATTTTTCTATGTACACTCAAAAGAATGATGTCCTTCTTCACCATAATTATAACAAGTACCCTTAAAGATAACTCTACCTATCTTCTTCTTTGGTTCCACAAGCTTCTGTTCATCTTCTGCAATCAGTTTATCCTTTACCAAGTGATCAACCTTTTCCTTTCCTCAGGGATTACTATGTTGTTTCCTTTTCAACTTATCTTCTACCTTCAGAGCATACTGATAAGAATCTTCAACATACCAAGCTCATCCTGAATATTGAATCTCAAACCATTCACATAATGAGCTACCTTTTCCTTACCAAGTTCTCTGTGTCCAGACCAAATAGTAAGTTTTTAGAACTACTCAGTATAATCCTCAATAGTCAAATCTTTTTGCTTCAAATTCTGTAACTTCTTAAACAAGTCAAGCTCATAGTCAGCAGGTATGAACTTAGCTTTCAATTTAGTTACCATCAACCTCCACTGATTGATCTTCATTTCACCTTCATCTTCTCTATCTCTTTGTAATTCTTTCCACCAAAGAGCAGCATGTCATTTCAACTTAGTCTATGCCAATCTCACTCGAAGAGGATCTTCAATTTCTTCTAGCTCAAATAAATCTTCCAATTCATCAATCTAGTAATAAATTTCTTAGGTTTCAAAGTACCAAAAAAAGTAGAAACTTCCATTCGGTAACTATTACTTAACCAATCTCCAGATCTATGTAACTGACCAGTTCTATCTTCACTAGATCTATCTCTCTGGTCATCTCCACTAGATCTAGTAGCTTCAAAGTCTTCAACAACATCCTCATAACCATCTTCAGTACCAACATTCTGAGGTACACCAGTCATAGTCCTCATAATCTTAGTGATCATGTCATTCATCATCAGCTCCATCTCCGATCTAAAATCAGATTTCACCTTCTCTATAATCCTAGATTCCATAGTATCACAGAGATTCGCAATTACTCTAGGGTCTAATCTTCTCAGAGGCATCCTTAAAGATAATAAAACCCTTTGCAAAAACATAATGCAGTCAAGGATGGAGGATCCAATTAAGGACTATCCAAACTTGCAGCCAACACCAACACAGTGGAATAACATAGCATCAAACAAGATCTGAGAGAAAAAAAAATGTCTTTATTCATCAACAACTAATTACATGCAATGTGTCAGGCTGTAAGACCTTCTCGGTTATAGCCAATTACAAAGCAAGAAATAGTTCTACAAGATCACACAAGATCCAATACACCTTCAACTAGTTCAATCCTAAAATAATCAGCAACTGATGGAAACCCTAAGGAAGATCTACACTTGTACTTGCAACCTTCCAAGAAATCTCCTTGTCTCCAAGTCTTAACCACTAGCTCTATTATTACAACACTATCAAATAAAAATATGATCTACAAGATCATGCAAGATCTTTTCCACAACTTCACCTCTCTCTCAGTTACCCTAGGTCTACAACATAATAGGACACTGGTAGGCACTCCAAGAAGAATCTGAACTTGTACCCATAGGTCACCAAGTAATCTTCTACTACCTAAGCTCACAAGCTACTAACTCTGCTTTCACAGATCCACCTATCTACTACTACCTAAACAACTACCCAAACATCTTCTTAAATACTAAATTCTAGCCACAAGTCAACTTTACAAATAATTAAATCCCAAAAGCTAGTCAGCTCCCAAATATACAAATATTAAATGCCAAACATCAGTCAACTCACAAATAACTTCACAAATATTTAATTCACCAAATCAGCCTCCAGATCCACATAGGAGAATGCAACATGCCAGATCTAGGTCCCCACACATCCAATGGTCAATCCATAACATGAGGAACGTGACCCAGATTAAATGCATCAGTCAGTTAAGCCAAATCTCCAAGAACAACCATCGGTAAGCCAAACTACTAAGTGCCAGGAAATAGACTGAGAAAACACACCAACTGAGCTCCTCAAGCATTACCGAGCACCAAAAATGTCAAGCCTCCTTCAATGATCGAGCTCCCTTCAACGACTGATTCCTCTAGAAACCAAGCCACTTCAATGACTAAGCAATAGCCATGAACACTGAGACCCCATCGGTAACCAAACACCATGCAACAAAACACCAAGTCAGTGAGTGACCAACATCCACTGAGATCCACTAGAACTTACAACTGAGAATCACCACAAAGATTGAGAAATGCCAATCTTCTACCGAGATCACTAGCCAAATAATCAAACTCCACCAGATAGTCATTGAGCCTACCAAAATCTTTAGGAACTAAGCAATAAGCTAGGATGCCACTACATCACAAAACCTCTACACCGACCACCTTGTGATAACCTCCAAGTTATATGCAAGTCAGATCACAACCTACCACCTCGCATAAACAACTAGGCCAAGATTTCACAAGTTCAGTGCCACAGATCTGCAACTCAAATCATATGATCTCTTTTCCAACCAGATCAACTTCGCAAGATCAACCTTGCTAGGTTAACCTTCACTCAATAATATCAACTCAGCTCTAATACCACTTGATGTAGTCAAGGATGGAGGATCCAATTAAGGACAATCAAACCTTGCATCCAAATACCAACACAATGGAATAACACAACACAATAAATGTTTCAACTAAAATTTTCATTAACATGCCCAGCTGTAAGGCCTTCTAGGTTAGGGCCAATTACAATCAAGAAATAGTTCTTCAAGATCAATAAAGATCCAATCCAACTCTAGCTAGCCTAGTCTTGAAACAAATTAGCAACTAATGGAAACCCTAAGGCAGATCTAAACTTGAGCTCGCAAGCCTCCAAGAAATCTCCTTATCTCCAAGAAAACAACCACTAGCTCTACTATTACCAACTATTAGATAACAATCTGATCTTCAAGATCTCACAGGATCCAAGTCTAACTTTTATCTTCTCCCCCAAATCTCCTTCCCTAAAAAACTACCCAAACACTCCTTAAATACTAATCTTCAACCACAAGTTGGCTAGATGACATAATTAACTCCTACAAAAAAATATTAAATGTAATACAAGTCAGCTCTCAAATAACCGTACAATTATTTAATTCTCCATGTCGGCCTCTAGATCTATTAGGAATAGTCCCAAGAGATAACTGAGAGGGGGGGTGAATTAGTTATCTACAAGTTTCAATTATTTATCCAATTAAGTATACTTAAACATAAGCATAAACACAATGAAAGAACACATGAACACAACACCAATATTTTGGTTACGGGGAAACCAAAATAGGTAATAACCCCGGTGGGAATTGACACCCACTAATAATTTGTACTAGTGTTTTATGATCCTTGTTAGAAGATCCTTAACCTTGTTAGGAGTTTCTTTACAATGCATTTAGTATAGTGACTTGGTCAAGGGTTGGACCCTATTAGGAGTCTTTTACAATTAACCTTGTTAGGGGTGAGGACGCATTGTCCGAGAGCACACTTCTCAAAGGGGTGAAGGTTACAACCTTTTGAATAACAAATATACACTATATCTGGATCTTGGTGAACTATGCTTTGACCTACTATCTGGATTAGTTCCAATGTATAGCATAAACTCTTCACTTGGTCACATAGACCTTCTGTTGATGGCTCAATACTTCGCACACTCTACTCTGCTCTTCACAATCAACTTTGAACCATACTTTAGCAATCACAAATGACTACTTATAAATATCTTTCCTCTAAATGATATAATCAAGTTGACCTATTAGAACCACCTTGAAATCATATTAGAGAAACCATAACACACTCCAATAATAATTTTGTCAGCTCTACTAAGCACGTAACACAATCTTGGACTTGTCCAATATTAATAAATGTAGATGCATGCTACACATTGTCAGCTCTACCAAAGTAACTGAAACTTTCTCCTCAAAATTAATTACACCATGCACTCTTAACTGAACATTCTTAACTCTTCTCCAATCCATAATCCAAGGGTGCATACCAAAATGATAAGCGCAACTCCTTAACCAATACAATCTTTGTTGGCTCTTTTGAGTAAACACAAGAAACTTTTACTAGTGAATAGAGACTGCATAACTTCACTTCTACTAATCATCAGACTCTGTGTCCATAATTGTAACATCACAAACATGTCTTCATCATATATCCAAAGGCACAAGGCTCCATGATGATTGTATGGACAAACACTCATAGAACACTGCATGTAACTCTATCAGGAACACTACTGACACAAGCTGCTACATAACTATCTATACTAATAGTTAACCTTTTCATCCATGATATCATGTTGATAACATGTTCATGCTAAATATACTCAAAGCTTACTGGGTAGCCCCACAATAGTGGGTTACACTTTTTTAGACATGCTGATTTTTGCTAAAATAATACATTTTTAATAAAATATGATGATTTAAGCCTTGATAGGTTCCATTTGAAGGAATTAATTAGAAATGGTTAGATCAAAGCCTCTTAGATTAAAAAAAAAACATGGATATAACATATATACTCATCATTCATACCTACAATGGAGTCTCCTTCGCACCTATTAAAATGTTGATAAAAAATCACTTCAAATTTATCTTTTTCCAGATCAAATGAATCTATTTGAAAAACCTATCTATGTAGTAAGGTACTACTAAGAAAAATATTTCCCATGATTATTATATTAATATATATTAAGCTTATTATGACTTTATATTTTTAGTTTTAGTAAACATAGATATTTCACAGTATGTCTACCTCTATGTTTGATGCTTATGGAAAAAAAGTAAATGAGAAAAAAAAATTTAATAAATATCTATGCCCTAGGTATTGAATTTCTCTTTCTATTAAAAAAAATATAAATGAAATTGGACAAATACACAACAAGTTATAAGCTATGTAGTCAGGTTATGTCAAAATTATAGTTTAGTCAACTTCAAACATTAATAAAATATAAAATAATCATGATAACGTCATAAAAAAATTTGCATGCCCTCCATATGGATGTTACAAAATTAAATTTGAAAGAATAACATTGATATCTATTTTAGAAAAAAAGTTATGCTCTATGAAAACTAAGTAACTCTCTAAAAATGATGTTTTCTACAACATACAACTTTTCATGGGAGAAGGAAAATACCATTCAAATCAATTCAAAAATAAAAATAAAAAATATATTTAAAATCTAGACACAAAATCTTAAAAGATTGTAATATACTTCATCTTCCAATTTCAAACGGTTTAACGATAATATGCATCTGAATTTGAAAGTTTTTTTCAAAATGTAGAGTTCAGTGTCCATTCAGGAAAAAAAGTGTAACGCACTATTGTGGGTTCACCCTACTGCATAAGTCTTCTACGCATACTACTTACCATATGTTGTCATCAATGACAAACATACAGTCAGCACTGGCTTGCTAGCAAATCTCCAACAATCTCCCCCTTTGGCATTGATGGAAACATATAGAATGAAAAACATCACCAATCCAAATGAGTAATTCTTTTATAACATTCTCCATTTCCTCATCAAAACTCCCCCAAGGATGAATCCTCCATCTGCTATAATATTCTTCAACATTCTCCATTTTCTCAACTAAACTACTTTCATGACTGAATACTGCTACCCCTTAGTATATTACTCCTTTAATTCTATTTTTCATGACTATATATTACTCCCCCTTTGACATCAATGACAAAGGGCACCATTCTTTTTAAGCATCAGTACTACTCCTGAGGTAGAGTAGTCAACCTTCCATCAGTCCCTGAGAACTGATGCTTTTTCTTCTTTCTTCTAAGCAGAATCAGGGGAGGGAATTACTCCCAACTTCTCCTTGAGATACTCAAAATTATCCTTTGGCAAGGGCTTTGTGAATATGTCTACTAATTGATCTTTAGTACTCACATAGTCCAACTTGAGCTCTTTCTCTGCCACTTTCTCTCTTAGGAAGTGATACTTGATCTCAATGTGTTTTGTCTTTGCATGCATCACAGGCTTCTTTGACATATTGATAGTGCTAGTGTTATCACAATGAATAACAATAGGATAGTCAATCTAAATTCCAAAATCCTTTATCATTTACTTGATCCAAACAATTGTTAAAAAATTCAGGGCTACTGCAACATACTCTACTTCTATTGTTGACTAAGAGATACAATTTTACTTCTTGCTTGTCCAAGTGACAAGTCTGTCACCAAGAAATACTACTCCTCTTGAAGTACTCTTTCTATCATCAACGCATCCTGCCAAATCTGCATCAGTATATACATGAAGCTCAACATTTTCTGAATTAGGATACCATAGACCATAATCTATAGTGCCTTGCAAGTATCTGAATATTCTTTTTACTGCCATGAGGTGACTTATTTTAGGCTCTGCTACAAATCTTCCAACTGTGCCAACTGTATTAGAAATGTTTGGTCTAGTTTGAGTAAGATATATGAGTTTACCAATCATAGACTTGTATAATGTTGTATCTACTACTAGAGAATTATCTTCTTTTGTAAGCTTGCATCCAGTTATCATAGGTGTGCCCACTGGCTTGCAATCATCCATCTTGAACTTCTTCAACATATCTTTCACATATTTGGACTGATTAATGAAAATACCTTTCTCTGTCTACTGCACATTTAATCCTAAAAAGTATTTGATAGGTCCAATCATGCTCATCTCAAATTTGCTCTGCATTTCCTTAGAAAATTCAGCACTAAGTTTGTCATTACCTCCAAAGATAATGTCATCAAAAAATATAGCTACAAGTAGTAGTCCTTCATATGTCTCTCTTATGAATAGATTATAATTTGCTACTCCTTTCTTGAATCCAATTTTAGTTAGATATCCATCAAGTCTCTCATACCATGCTCTAGGGGCTTGCTTAAGTCCATAGAGGGATTTCTTTAATCTGCATACCATATCATGTATGTCTGATAGGGTGAATCCTTTTGGCTACTCAATGTATACTTCTTCTTTTAGCTCTCCATTCAAGAATGTTGACTTGACATCCATCTGATAGACTTTGAAGTTTTTGAATGTTTCATTAGCTAGAAACAACTTAATAGCTTCTAATCTTCTCACAGGTGCAAATGTGTCTAAATAATCAATGCCTTCTCTTTGTGCATATCCCTTACATACTAACCTTGCTTTGTTCCTTACTACTGTGCCATCTTCATTCATCTTGTTTCTGAATATCCACTTTGTTCCAATCACATTCTTATCACTAGGTCTTGGGACCAGTTCCCAAGTGTCATTCTTGATAATCTAATCTAGTTCTTCTTTCATAGAATCATATCAATATGAATCATTACATGCATCTTCAACACTTAAAGGCTCAATTTGAGATAGTAAACATATCGCCTCATTGTTTGCTAAATTCTTTTCTTTTGATCTTGTTGTGACTTTGCCGCTCTGATCTCTAATGATGTCATCCTTAGAGTGATATCTAGATGTATACTTTGGAGCTTTAGGTGATACTAACTCATCTTTCTTTTGAGTTTCTTCTTCACTTGTTTCAAGGTCATTGAACAATGCATTAATATTGTCAAACATCTCTTCAACAACTGTCTCACTAGTGAAAGGCCTGGGTTCTTCAATCATAGGTGAGTAATCATGATATCTTTCTTGAACTATAAACTTTTCATTAATATTAACATGAGCACTTTCAATGATTTTCTTCAATCTCAAGTTAAAACATCTATAAGCTTTACTTTTAGTAGAGTAACCAAGAAAAATACCTTCATCACTTCTTGCATCAAACTTTCCTATTGCTTCATCCCTCTTGATGTAGCACTTGCTTCCAAAGATTCTAAAGTATTTCACTATGGGAACATTACCAAACCAAAGCTCATAAGGTGTCGTGTCTGTGCTAGGCCTTAATTGTATTCTATTGATTGTATAGACTATTGTATTGACCGCATCTCTCCAATAGGTGTGTGCAACTTTTCCTTCAATCATGATGGTATGTGTTGCATCAAGGATGATCCTATTCCTTCTCTCTGCAATCCCACTAATACATTTGGGGTGAAATTGCAACGGCCATTTGCGACGGCAGGCAAATGTCATGTGGTTTTGCTCTTTTTTTTTCAAATATAGCCCGACACCGTCGCAATTTGCGACGACAATACATTTGTCACTGTCGCAATTGCAACGTTGTCGGGATATAAGCGCAAAATTTAAAAGGAACATTGTCATGTGTGTTTTCAACAGCGCCGTAACCCTCCGCGAAATCACATCAGGATATAACGGCAAACAAAATAAGAACGTTGTCATTTGTGTTTTCAACAGCGTCGTAACCCTCCGCAAAATCACATCGGGATATAAGGGCAAAAAAAACAAGAACGTTGTCATTTGTGTTTTCAACAGCGTCGTAACCCTCTGCGAAATCATAGCAACAATTTCTAAGTACGTTGGGTTTATTTTTCTTTTGTCATTATTATGTAATCTGGTATTCAGCTGTTAGAGAGCTAAAATACCCAGAAATGAGGACATATCTATGTTGAATTTATTGTTAGCGGCTTTGGTTATTTAGAAGTTTAATTTTATTTGTTCATCTTTCAAGCACAAACGTTTTGTGGACCGTAACGTCTTCATTGTTTCGGGTATGCAGTGAAACAGCCCTAACTTGCAATTGCGATGTTGTTGGGATATAAGGGCAAAAAAAAAAAGGAACATTGTCATTTGTGTTTTCAACAGCACCGTAACCCTCTGCAAAATCACATCGGGATATAAGGGCAAAAAAAACAAGAACGTTGTCATTTGTGTTTTCAACAGCGCCGAGAGAGATTCCCTCCACGAAATCACAGCTACAATTTCTGAGTACGTTGGGTTTATTTTTCTTTTGTCATTATTATGTAATCTGGTATTCAGCTGTTAGAGAGCTAAAATACCCAGAAATGAGGACATATCTGTGTTGAATTTATTGTTAGCGGCTTTGGTTATTTAGAAGTTTAATTTTATTTGTTCATCTTTCAAGCACAAACATTTTGTGGACTGTAATGTCTTCATTGTTTCGGGTATGCAATGAAACAGCCCTAACTTGCGACTACCTTCACGGTACTTGTGTACATTATCAAGTTGTCTTTACAGTGACTGTCCTCATTCAAGTGGCAATTACACAAGGGACAGTCACTGTGAGATGTCCTCATTTGTGACAAGGACAGTCACACTTAGGACATCTCATAGTGATATTCCCTTGTGTAATTTCCACTTGAATGTATTGCTATTGAACCACATTAATGCTTTTCTTCTTCAACAAATGAGGACAGTCACTGTAAAGACAACATGATAATGTACACAATTACCAAAAAATGATCTTGTTAATTGATGTAACACTTTGTCTTGATCACTCCCTATCCTTCACTAGGGTCTCTTTAGGCCAATGTTTTGACTTGATAGGGTACTTAACTATCCCTACACTCTTTAGGTATCTCTACCCAAGATCCCACTCCTTCAACTAGTGCACACCAACAAGAAATACAACGAACTCTGCTCAATACCAATCTAGCTACTAGGACACTCCTAGTCTTGTCTTCACAAATTGAAACACATTCAACTAGAACTTTACTCCATGGAGAGGCTGGCCACTAGGACCTCTATTGGTTTCAATATTACTCCTTCACCTATACTTTTCATCAGTACTTCAATCCGGTTCATCAAACCATGCATGCCAATTGCACCCAAAAATAGGCTGCTAGCAATTAGGCCTTTGTCAAGCCTTTTTGTTTATATTAAGCCACCTAAAGGGCTTAGGATTCAGATGCCCTTTATTGAGAACTCCAAGATATCTAAGGTCTTCTCCTCCTAGATTTTTTGTACACCAACTGCTACAGCCATGCCTGAAAACAAGTATTTTGACACAACTTGGACAGTCTGACTAAGAGTTTGTTTTCTTAGCAGCCAAAGAAACTCACCCAATCTTCTAATTTGACTTGGGGCTTCTTTAGATTTGTGTCTACCTCTCCATGAGATTTTAGTTGAAGCAACCAATGCATTCAACTTGTTGTAATCTTCTTGTAATGATTTGTCATCCCTAACTGTGCTCAACTGACTCACCTAGGACATCATTGCAAACATAGAAAATGAGCTTCCCAGGGCCCCTCCTTCCAAACATATAGTACATGGAGTCTCCTCACCCATTCCAAGAGCCCGTACAAAATTGACAATGGAATGATGAGCTAAGACTCCATTTGTTCAACCTGCCTGGTTCAAACCAATGATAGGGTACTTAACAAAAGAATTAACAAACTAGTTGGAATGCTTCAAAACTCAAAAAAAACACAACACAGAATAAAAAAACAACTTGTACTAACTTTTCCAATAGACACTGCGAGCTATCTAATCCATTAATCAACTGAAAACAAAGAAACAAAAAAACTCAAGAATTCACTAAAACCGTGTTACTCTACAAATCTTCATAATTCCAAATGTTTTTCCCCCCAACCTTTTGCACAGATCGATGGAGGCCTCTTATAGTTGATCTGATGCCTAATTCAATGGTTTCATATAGTTACATAACCATCTTACTCGAAAATGCTCCCTTGCACAAATGTTGTCAATGTTGTGAATGACAACATTGACAACTTGTTACAACCTTTGGGATTTTGGTTCAAAACTTATTGTTCAAACACCATAAGACCCTAACCATGACTTAGTTAGGCTATTTAGACCTCACATAGGCCACTTCTACACTTCTTTGCCCAATTTGACCCCTAAATGCTTCATTCCCACTTTTGCCACAATATTGGTAACTTGGGTACAAATTGGCACTTGCCTTCACAAAGGTCACACATGAGGACATCTCACAGTGATCGATTGTCCCTTGTGTAATTTCCACTTGAATGTATTGCTATTGAACCACATTAATGCTTTTCTTCTTCAACAAATGAGGACAGTCACTCTAAAGACAACATGATAATGTACACTCACTGTAAGGACAGTCACAAATGAGGACATCTCACAGTGACTGTCCCTTGTGTAATTTCCGCTTGAATGTATTGCTATTGAACCACATTAATGCTTTTCTTCTTCAACAAATGAGGACAGTCACTCTAAAGACAACATGATAATGTACACTCACTGTAAGGATAGTCACAAATGAGGACATCTCACAGTGACTGTCCCTTGTGTAATTGCTGCTTGAATTACACAAGGGACAGTCATTGTGAGATGTCCTCATTTATGACAAGGACAGTCACACATGAGGACATCTCACAGTGATTGTCCCTTGTGTAATTTCCACTTGAATGTATTGCTATTGAACCACATTAATGCTTTTCTTCTTCAACAAATGAGGACAGTCACTCTAAAGACAACATGATAATGTACACTCACTGTAAGGATAGTCACAAATGAGGACATCTCACAGTGACTGTCCCTTGTGTAATTTCCGCTTGAATTACATAAGGGACAGTCATTGTGAGATGTCCTCATTTGTGACAAGGATAGTCACACATGAGGACATCTCACAGTGATTGTCCCTTGTGTAATTGTCACTTGAATGTATTGCTATTGAACCACATTAATGCTTTTCTTCTTCAACAAATGAGGATAGTCACTCTAAAGACAACATGATAATGTACACTCACTGTAAGGATAGTCACAAATGAGGACATGTCACAGTGACTGTCCCTTGTGTAATTGCCGCTTGAATTACACAAGGGACAGTCATTGTGAGATGTCCTCATTTGTGACAAGGACAGTCACACATGAGGACATCTCATAGTGATTGTCTGTAATGTCCCCTTTTTGGCTAACTTGGAAAACAAGAACAATTACTCCACTTCTCAGACTTACTCTATCAGATACTTACAATTAAACTAAGTAATGGAGGTTACTTAAGATATCAACCGCTATTTCAGATTCAATCACAATATGTGTGCAAGATGATATTGATACCAATATGTTTAATAGCACTGTCGGATATAATGATATGAAATATGCTATGAATATGATGTTTCCTATCACTTATAGTGATAGTATAATGATGGTATGTCTGATATAAACAATATCGATATACAATCAATAAGTATTGCTTACAGCAATGTATTTGCTGTGTCTGATATGATGATGTAATTATGCAAATGTGTAATATCGCTATGAGTGATATGTTGCTATTTTAGATTCTGAATTATATGCTTGCAACTTCAAATATTGATGCTGTTTCTGACTATCCTTTCTATCTGTGCAATCATGGTGTTGTCTCTGATCTGCAATGATAAACTTGAAACCAAACTGCCAAAGGCAGATGCTCTATTGAGTATATCCAAATATGGATAAGTAAATAAAGTTCTAATGATGCCTTGAGTGACTGACGAGAATGCATTCTTATATTGTCTTTAACAAATGAAGAGATGCTATGAATGAGACGTGTCTTGTTTCTTCCTCCATGTCCCTTTGTTAAGCACACCTTTCCATAATCTGACAGTTCACATAATATTATTTCATTATTTTCTGATCATAGATAACTCCCAGATTGACTCAATATCAAATCTTTTTATGAAGGTAATCTTCCCTAATTGGTAGTGCAACCAGTAGTTAACATCCATTGTGTTTGTATTAGTTTGGTCTAACTATCATTAGTATTTAGTCAATCGATATTAACTCTTGCCTTATCCCATATTGTTATGATGATATCCAATCTTTCTACTCTGATATAAGTCGATATCATTTTCTGATAATTGTCCATTTATTGGTTGATTGCTGGTAATGGAGTTTGATCTTCAAATTGACTTCCATTCCTGTTAATACTTTAAGGATACATTGTACTTATTATCCATGACTGATGCCTCATTCATCAATAGCTTGTGATATAATCACTGATGCTTTTGTGTTTCTACAAGATGTGGTTTATCTCAGACAATCGATAATCTTTCAATCCTTTAGTCGATATCCTCCTATGTGGTGTCTATTGATATAGATAGTAGAATTCAATCTAGTTTATGTTATTGTCATGATAACATAGGAAGTGATGGTGCATATTTGCTAGCGGGTCTTCATGTTTGATATTGCTTTATCGGATATGTCATTGTCTAAACTTGTGCAATTAATGATTATTTATAATATATGAATGGTTATCCTTCTTGCTTATCAATACATCTTCTGAAACACATAGCGACCTATCCCTTATTCATATCATGTTGATCTTGACTTCATAGTATTTGGTTCATTAATCATCCTCTCATGGTATCGATGTGTAATGACTAGTGATTGTTGTATCACTTCTTCGTTCCTCATCGTGATAGATAATGCAGATGTTTAATGTAGATGTATATCGATTACAGATATTCGATATTGCTTTAAACGTTATTATTATTATTATTATTATTAATGTTATTGTTATTATTAAATATTATAATTAATGATGTTAGTAATATTAATAATATTATAATAAATATTATTATAGTGATAACATATTGTTTTATATTGAGAGGTTTATTAATATTATTTATATATTAAAATTATTATATCAATAATTGATTTAATATTATTACTTAATATATTATTATAATATAATATATATAATTTATTAATAATTATTTATTATTAATTTATATTATAATTATAATCATAATTATATTATTTATTAATATTTTAATATTATTTAATTAACATATTACTTATTATGCTAACTATATATTATTATTATCTTTTGATAATAATTATATATTATTGTTATATACCGTTAATAATAGATTATTATATATCATCTAATCATTTTATTATTATACTAAGTTCAATATGTCACGGCTCATGACATTGTCCCTTGTGTAATTGCCACTTGAATGTATTGCTATTGAACCACATTAATGCTTTTCTTCTTCAACAAATGAGGACAGTCACTCTAAAGACAACATGATAATGTACACTCATTGTAAGGACAGTCACAAATGAGGACATCTCACAGTGACTGTCCCTTGTGTAATTGCCACTTGAATTACACAAGGGACAGTCATTGTGAGATGTCCTCATTTGTGACAAGGACAGTCACACATGAGGACATCTCACGGTGATTGTCCCTTGTGTAATTGCCACTTGAATGTATTGCTATTCAACCACATTAATGCTTTTCTTCTTCAACAAATGAGGACAGTCACTCTAAAGACACCATGATAATGTACACTCACTGTAAGGACAGTCACAAATGAGGACATCTCATAGTGACTGTCCCTTGTGTAATTGCCACTTGAATGTATTGCTATTCAGCCACATTAATGCTTTTCTTCTTCAACAAATGAGGATAGTCACTCTAAGGACAACATGATAATGTACACTCACTGTAAGTGTACATTATCATGTTGTATTACAAATGGACCTTATGTTGGTCGGGATATAAGTGCAAAAAAAAAAAGGAACGTTGTCATTTGTGTTTTCAACAGCGCCGAGAGAGATTCCCTCCGCGAAATCAAGCGGGTTATCATTTGTGTTTTGAACAAAGCGGGTTGTCATTTGTGTTTTGAACAGCACCGAGAGAGATTCCCTCCGCGAAATCAAGCGGGTTGTCATTTGTGTTTTCAACAGCGCCGAGAGAGATTCCCTCCGCGAAATCACAGCTACAATTTCTGAGTACGTTGGGTTTATTTTTCTTTTGTCATTATTATTTAATCTGGTATTCAGCTGTTAGAGAGCTAAAATACCCAGAAATGAGGACATATCTGTGTTGAATTTATTGTTAGCGGCTTTGGTTATTTAGAATGCTTCCCCACAATACTTAATTACACAAGGGACAGTCACTGTGAGATGTCCTCATTTGTGACAAGGACAGTCACACATGAGGACATCTCACAGTGACTGTCCCTTGTGTAATTGCCACTTGAATGTATTGCTATTCAACCACATTTATGGGCCCGTTTGGACCACGACACACAGTAGCATCTACAGAGAAGAATATCCCAGGTGTAACAAGTTGTAAGAATATACCAACAGTTCTAAGAAGTTCCCTAGCACGTAGTAGCATCTACAGAGAAGAATATACAACATGAGGGCAGCCACTGTAAAGACAACATGATAATGTACACTCATTGTATGTGTACATTATCATGTTGTCTTTACAGTGACTGACCTCATTCAAGTGGCAATTACACAAGGGACAGTCACTGTGAGATGTCCTCATTTGTGACAAGGACAGTCACACATGAGGATATCTCACAGTGACTGTCCCTTGTGTAAGCCACTTGAATGTATTGCTATTCAACCACATTTATGGGCCCGTTTGGACCACGGCACACAGTAGCATCTACAGAGAAGAATATCCCAGGTGTAACAAGTTTTAAGAATATACCAACAGTTCTAAGAAGTTCCCTAGCACATAGTAGCATCTTCTAATTGTCTATACCACTTCACAAGGTATTGTTTGCACACATTGTTTTTGGTTCTTTTGATGACCCTTGTTTTGAAATTTCTATTAGGCCTTGTAGCTTATATGTTTTGATTGCTGGAGAGCTTCTAAAGCTAAGCAAGAAGACCATTGCATGAGTTATAGCCGCGCGCTCAGGTTTGAAAATTGTATATTTTTTAATCTAATGTATATTTTAATCCTTTTGCCATGTCATGTAATATGTCTTGCCTTGTAGCTTATATGTTTTGAAATTGTTGTTAGGCCTTGTAGCTTATATGTTTTGATTGCTAGAGAGCTTCTAGAGCTAAGCAAGAAGGCCTTGTAGCTTATATGTTTTGTGTACTTTTGACAATTTTGCTTAGTCACTGAAAGTTGTAGACCGAAGTTTTCATAGCCCAATTTTTGCTTCCTGTGAAGAACGATCATGTCAGATAATATAAGTGAAGAACAAAATAGGGAGACAATCGCTAGATTGTGGTCTAACTTGAAAAGAAAAGGTGATGGAAAATGTTATTGTCCCTGCAAAATTTGTAAGGGCTTAAATCGTAGAAGATTGCTAATCAAAACAGTTAAGAGACATTGTAGGGAGAATGGTCACATTGAAGGGGGGCATGACTATCATCCACTGGTAAGTTGTTCATTATATCATTTTAACAATTTATATACATATGAAATCACTTGATGATGAGTTGAAGATCATGGTTTATTTATGTTAATCAATTTTATATAGGTTGATCTCCCCAGGGAAGTACATGATATGGAGGAACATGGGGGTGCGAATATCCAAGGTGAAGATAATGATCCCATGGAAGATGACGATCATGCGCCAGAAAACACAATTGAAGATGATGGTATAAATACATTGATCCATGACACATTTAGTCCAAGCGGATCTGATCATGATGATGATGATAGCCTTGATGTACCTCTACTTGAGAAGGCATACGAGCCCCTATACAAAGACTCCCAAACAACTCTTCTCTCTGCTGTATTTTTGTTGTTGAACTTGAAGGTTATGAATGGTTTATCCAACATAACAATGTCACGTATGTTAAGGTATGTCATATATGTCTTTATAGTTAACAAAGGGTGAATAATGTACCACTAATATTGTTTATATTAACAACTTATATTTTTTGCTGTAGATTGATAGGCGAGTTTTTGTTACCACCATCAAATATTCTACCTTGCTCATATCGAGAATTATCTGCTATTATGAAAGATATTGGAATGGAGTATCAAGCAATACATGCTTGTCCCAATGATCATATTATATATTATAAAGAACATGAATTTGCAACACAATGCCCTGTATGTCATACGAGTAGATATCGAACAGATCGAATAACAAAAAAGGTGCCTCACAAGGTTCTTCGTTACATCCCCATTATTCCACGGATGCGACAATTATTCAGGTGTACTAGCTTGGCACAATTTATGGATTACCATGCACGCAATAGAAGTCGAGATGACATTATTCGAATCCCTGCGGATGGTTCGGCATTTATGCACATAGAGGAAAAGTGGCAACACTTCAAAGAAGAACCTCGTAATCTCAGGCTTTCATTGGCAGCGGATGGTGTCAATCCATTTGGAGAGATGAGATCTGTTTGCTCGGTGTGGCCTGTTTTTGTTATCAACAATAACATTCCTCCGTGGATGTCAATAAAGAGGGAGCACATTATGTTGGCAATGATTGTTCCAGGTATTTTATCATTTGATAGTTATTAATTTACATGTACTTACAAATCTTACAGTAAAATGGTCACAATAATTATGTAATGTTACTGTTCATTCAAGTAGGTAAATATCAAGTTAAAGATATGAATGTATATATTGAGCCTCTTATTGACGAGTTGGTGGAGTTATGGAACGGTGTCACTATGTATGACGTGTCTAGACCAATAGGACAAAGACAATTTCAATTCCATGCAATACTTGTATGGACAATACATGATGCCCCAGGGCTAACACATTTTTGTGGTATGTTATAGTGAATTCAAGTTGCGCATGATAATTCTAATTATAAAAATCAACATATTTAATAATCCAATTATATCATTATCTTGTAGGTCTTCAAACAAAGGGAAAATTTGCATGTCCAGTTTATGGTCCAAAGATGAAATCTCATCATTCAAAAAGTTTAGGAAAGCATGTGTTTGATGAGTACAGACACTTCCTCCACAGGAATCATAAGTATCAAAGTATGGAAAAACATCTTTTCAATGGGAAAGAAGAGACTACATCAAAGCCACGAAGAATGACACCTCGCCTATGGAAGTTGGAATATAATAGAATTAATCATCGAGGTAATGTCGTTCCACTTAATGGTTTATGTTTGTAATTTATATATTTCTATTGTGATTTTTGTTTACTAATTATGTAATTGATGATGGTGAAGGTCGTCAAGGCACTACTGACAACCTTCCAAAGGGACTAAAAAGCTATCCCAGACAATTTAGTAGGTTGCCCTACTATGAGGACCTACAAATTGTGCATTTGTTTGATCTTATGCATGTTGGAAAGAATATAACAGAGACATTGTGGAAAATACTGGATGGAAGGCGTGACAAAGAAAAAATTATCAAAATTTGTAATGACATTCATGAATCCAATCATGCACTGAAGAATTTCATTCACTCAAATAGCAATAGAGATCAGATTAATATAAGTGCCCTTCCTTGGTTATTAACGGAGCAGCAAAGTGATGCCATAAAAGAAGTCATACGAAAAATTTGATTTCCCACAGGATTTGCT